>VZRN01000884.1:197269-215391 GCA_013397935.1 Dasyornis broadbenti
TTGTTGGGGGTCTTTTTGTTGGTTTGTTTTTTTTAGGTTTTTTTGTTGATTGATTGGTTGGTTTGGGGTTTTTTTTGTTTTTGGTTTTGTTGTTGTTGTTTGGTTTTGTTTTATTTGGTTTTTTGGCTTTTGGTTTTTTGCCACTGTCCCCAAAGGAAAAATATAGCTTAGAGGAATCTGGTCATTTCTAGAATAAATTTTTTTTCCAATATTTTTTTCTATAAATCCTTTTATCAAGGTGAGTGGTAAATGAGGAGCAGTAGGAAAGTTTTGGTCATTGTCTTTCTGGCTTGATTCTGGTCTCCCCTCTAACATGACTCCATTGGCCTCCCTGGGATTTGGGTCCTCACTCATTTCCTGTCCTGCTGTCCTTCTCTCCTCCCACACCAGTGCAACCATGGCTGTGCCCTGTGGACTCAGATTTGGGGAACTTCAAGCACTGCAGAGCTGCAGCTCCCTATGTTTGCTGCCATTGGATCTCTCCTCGCTCCACCCTTAAAGCAAATTCCATCAATAATTTGGGCTTGGCTCAGCACTTGCCTACTGGGTACTATCTGACCTCCAGAATTTCATCTCTGAATGACACAAAGCAAACAGGTGTCACTGGAGCACAGTCAAACCCAGTTTAACCATTTGCAGTGAATGACTGACAAAAGGGACCTGCTGAAAGAATGAGACTCTGCTCACCACTAATTGCATTTCTCACAAGCATTGTTAAAGGTTCAATTATAAAGAAACTCAAGTTATTCCTTTATTTTGTTTTATTTGACCTATTTTGTCATTCTTTTTCCTTCTCCTGTTTGTATATTTCTAGCAGAAGCTTTTAATCTGTAGAGGTGAGACTCTGAAAATCTTCAGCTGAAAAAAAAAGAAGAGCTTTCAATAAAAACTAGAATCCTTTAAATTTATTGAAAATTAACAATGCTTTTCAAATACTGCAAAGCTTCACAGCTAGTATTCTATATTTTACAAGCTAAACATGTCTCTGTAAGCAAATTTGCAACTACATTTACCTACCTGATTTGCTGCTACAATGAGGTTAATGAAAAAAACAGCCAAAGCAGGATGGAAATTCTAGTAAGAAAAGATATAAGACCCTTGGTATTGTCCTGTGTGGCCTTATTGAAGCACTAGTATTTTTAATTACCTTCACCTAGGCTTCTTGATTGATTATGATTAGCTCAGAAAAAGGGCATGATGTCATCAGTGACTGTTCAGGAGCAAGAGAACAAACAAGATGGAATTTTTGCTCTCACTGCCCTGAGATGGGACAGGGTGAGTTGACTGGATACCACAAGTTGGTGAACAAAGCCCATTCCCAGTGCCTGGGGACAGGTGCTCACATTTGGTGTTGGATTTCTTCTTGGTACAGCAATACTTAAACACCCCAAGTCATAGAATGATAAAATCCTAGAATGGTTTAGGTTACAAGGGACCTTAAAGATCACCTCGTTCCGAGCCGCCCACTATGGACAGGGACACCTTCCACTAGAGCAGATTGCTCAGGGCCCATCCAATCTGATCTTGGAATGAGAACAAAGGTTAATTGGGCCAGTGTATGGGCACATACATGGGAAAGGTGGAGTCTAACCCAAACAGGCAAAAGGAAAAAATAATATCTATTTCATTACAGGGAAACGGCGTCTAGCCCAGAGCAGCAGGGGTTCCTGGAACTATCACCACCATAAGTCTGCCCTTTCGTGAGTGTTTCCCTTTCATCTCAGACCTACAAACTGATGGAGTTCCTTTCCCCTCATCTGTGCTCTGCAGCCCTCTCCAGCTCCTAAGGGATTTGCTCCTACCGAGAGCAGAGAAGAGCAGTGGGTCTCCACCGTGTCACAGACTTTTCCTTGATGAGACTCAGGCAAGTACAAGTGGGGAACAGAGCCTGAGCGCCATCAGAGCGTTGCTGACTCCGCTTTGTTTGTTGTGTCTGTGCTTACCAACCTGACACCGTGGAGCAGAGACTTCTGACTAATTTGAGGAAGCATCATCCCATTAAATTTATCACCTTGGGGCGAGCACGGGTGCAGCCAGCCTCCACAGCAGGGGCATGCAAGGGAGGCACTGACATCAAGAAATTCATTTTCTCATATGAATTATTGGTATCAAGAGACTCCTACACTGCCAAGGACTTGAGATGAGAACCACAAGCAGGATGACAGCTCCTCTGTTATTCCCCAAGGGTGCCATGTCTGCATGCCCAGCACTCACACTGCTGCTTCTGCAATGGAAGCACAGCCTGAGACTGGCATTTGCCAGCAGCTGTCTTTTATGGCTATGCTTGGCTTGATCACTTGCACAGTCAGCCTAAGAATAGCTTCCTCTCTAACATCTGATTTCTCTTAAAGGATAAAAATAAAACAATCAGAGCCTGGATATAAAAGAGCAAACCGCTGAACACTGCACTGCATGCATCTATGTTTAATGAAGGAAAATTTAACTTTACAAGGGGCATGAGTTATTTGTGTCAACCATATTTGGCCTCAAGATCAGTATCTAAGCTGCCACTTCTTCTGGTCTGACAGCTAAATGACTTTTCGTGTTACAGAGCGCTTCAGTGCTCCGATCATCCCAGGCAGTTCAACATTTATCACAGCCCCAGTGGGCTTGCAGCCTGTGACAAGCTCTCCCAGCCAGTGCCCAGGAAGGATGCAGGCACCATCACAGCCAGGATCATGTTGAAACAGCTTTTTGGAGGCAGGCACATGGCTCAGAGCATGGTTTGTGCCATGTGCTTGACCTCAGTGGCAAACAACAGACCTTGGCTGGTGTTAGTTGTGGCTTGAGGGTCCTGGGGCCGTATCAGGCAGCCAGAGAAAGCTGCTTTGTTTAGACACTCAAAGGTCGTGATGTATCTGTTCAAGAGCACTGTGGACAGCCCAATTTAGGCTTCCCAGTCCAAGTGCCAAGGTCCACTGCCACTGGACACAATTAGTCACAATACTTAACTCAGATGAATTGAATGTAGGCTATAAATAACACTTGGTCCCTTTCCTTCTTCCCTCCCTATTTGCAATCTGCATTCTATAAGCATTTCTCCCATACTGAATCCTCACAGGACATCTGCAGTACATGATACCACTTATAAAATAGATTTTTCTTTCCTCTTCAGAAACAAACAAACTTAAAAACCTAAAATACCAAACCAGTGGGAAATCAAATGTGATCACCATTTTTCCCAGGATAGTAAGACTGGAGGATTCACAAAAAAAGGAGGAAATGCTGAAACAAGATACATTTTTATTGTTTGGGGTTTTTTAAGCCACAAGCAACAGACCTGTGTCTGCTGTGCCAGACCACCTGTCACCTCAATAAGATATGTTTCCTGGTTCAAAAATAGACTAGAGCCTGCTGAAGTCAGATGCGAATTAGCATGTATGCTGAACAACATGATTAAAGTCAAACCTTCTACCAACTGCTGGGGGCTGTAGTGCAAAAATCTGAGTGTTCAGAGCAGGGTACATCAGTGCCAGGCTCCTGACAAAACCTGGTCCTGCTGTGTGCTCCGTGACAGCAGTGACGTCAGGAAGAGGTGAGAGCCCTGAAGGACAAGCAGCAGTGCCAATCAGCAGCCTGGTGTCAGGTTAAGCTGTAATGCTACGAGACAGGTTTGTGAATATATTGAATATGAATATAACTCAGATTATAGGAGTGGGGAATGGGATACTTGGGGATTTGATGATTCAAACCTGTTGTTGGCAGGAAGAGACCCTATCGTCTCTGATACCTCACAGCCAAGCCACTTTTTGCCCCATGAAACCCCAAGAAATTGCTTCTAATCCTACCAGCTCCTCATCTTGAATCTCCGACACAGTTGCCACCAAAAGAAAATCAAAATTACCAAGACCTTCCAAACCTGGGAGAAGGGAATTGTAATCATCTCCACTTCATTCCTGAGACACTGGACACCAATAAGCAACTTGACAGATGTCACATGAATTGCTTGTGTCAAAACTGGGACCTGAGTGCACTCCTCCTCAGTCTGGTGGTTCCCCTTGAAACGTGTTCTGTGGCAGCTGAGTTTAGCTTGATTCTGGCTGGCAATTCCTCCCCCGTTCTTCTCTTTCCCTCTTCTTAATTACATTTGATTTTCCTTCAGAAGAGAATTCTTTTCCACGGTCATATTTTTATGGGAATTTTAATGAGTCACTTGGCATGACATTAATCACTGAAGTTTTAAAGTGTCTTCAAATTGTATTTTCCTTCCTCTTGAATACCAGCCACACATTTTTGTTTACAGTGAAATGCTAGAAAAAAAAATCCTTCAGCCTATTTTCCTCAGTACTAATTGGGGCTTTATTACTGCTTCATTTGCTTACAATTGAATCAAACGAAAACCTCCATCCCTTTTTCATGGTGCTGCTAATTGAATTGAGTGGGTTATAATGATATTACTGTATATACATAAATTAACATTTTTAAATAAATAAATGAACATTAAAAGTATGTCTCTAAGGACAGAGACCAACTAGTTGTCTGCATACTTTTCTGACACACGATTTATATCTATTCTCAAATAAGCGTGCACAGCTCAGTTCTGCGTTCAGCTTAACATAGAAATCAGTCAAAGGTAGTACTGCTGTAAAGGTCCAAGAATGGGATTTTCCAGACAACCACGGAAGCTGGAGTGCCTATTTGGAGTGGAATTCTATTGGGATTTTGGTACTTAATTTCCAAAGATCTCAGGGAACAGCACTGCAGCTGACACTGCAGCTGGCTGATCTGAGCAGCCACAGACAGGACCACAGGCTTTACCTGACCAGTTCAGCACTTCTCATTAGACATAAGCTCATAATTTATTTCATAAAGACTGCTATTTCAAACAACTAAGGTTGCCAAAAACCATTTATTGTATCTGGTGATCATTCATGGAGCGTGTTTTATAAGGTTCTTATCAATGTAGCCCCAAAAAAAGCACAGTGCTGCTTCATCTACATCACGATGAACCATAGGTGCTGATCTCTCAGGTTCTCTGTAGAATTTTGGGTTGGGTTTTTTTTAATTTCTTTTGATCTGTAAAGGTTTTCCTTCAGCTAATTGTTTTTAGAGAAAACAATCTTTACAAGTTCATGGTAGTTATTTTTGCCTCATTTAGACCCTTCCTAATTGTAGTGTTCTTACCTAGACTGTATTACCTAGATATTTAAAGCAGTCATCTGATAAAGACATCACTCCCTTATGAGTGAAAAATTGTGCCCATAGCCACCTTTCCATTTGATACAGCACTTCTTGGAGCAAACCTATTTTTCATCTGTAAGTGCACTGCAGCTGTTTCATGCACAATCAGTGCCAAAGTTTGCCCTCATATCTTCTCCTTTAACCTCCCAAGAACTCCAGGAAAGGCAAGAGGAGTACTTGCATTATCCAAGCATGCACATTGAACAGAAAAATTGGGATTGTCCAGCCTGGAGAAGAAAAGGTTTAAGGGACATCTTAAGTATCCTTCCAGTGCCCAAAGACACCACAAGAGAGCTGGAGAAGGATTTTTGATAAGGGCTTGGAGAGAGAGGACAAGAGAGACTGGCTTTAAACAGAAAGGTAGTAGATTAGACTGGCTATTGGGAAGAAATTCTTTACCCAGAGGATGACGAGGCCCTGGCACAGGTTTCTCAGAGAAACTGTGGATGCCCCATTCCTGGAAGTGTTCAAAGCCAGGCTGGATGGGGCTTTGAGCAGCCTGGTCTAGGGGAAAGTGTCCCTGCCCATGGCACAGGGGAACAAGCTGTTGCTGAAAGTCCCTTCCAACCCAAATAATTCTGTTTCTATAATTCTATGAAATCTGACACCTGAAGCAAAACAAAGAAAACGTCATGAATGGGTAGGAAAATATTAATTGGAAGCATGTGTTTTCTATTTCTCCATGTGCAAGGATTAAAAACACCAACTGAAATGCTCAAGCAGTAGATTTAAAGCAAACCATTGAAGATATTTTTTTTCAGAAACCACATAACCAAACGACCAACTTATTGCCACAGGACATAGCTGTACCTAAAACAGGGAAAATATCCATGTGGGGTTTACAGATATTTCCAGGAGATACGTGAAGCTGCTGAGTACAATGATCAGGATGAAGTCATGTTATTGACTGCAACACACACAGGAGGGAAAATCTCCCTTGGCACTCGTTATGTTTGAAACATCCTTTCTCTGAACTTCTCTGGGGCCATGAAGTAGGCAGCCCTTTGTTGTGGTGGTTCTTGTGTGTGCTCTCATGTAGTCTTTAAACACAATAGATGAAGGGCACTCTCTTGAAGTTTATTTAAATGCAGAGGTTCTAGGTGAGTAGCTATTTAATCCAATCCTCCTGAGAGATTAAGTATTGGGTTGGTTGTTTGTTTTTTTCCTTGAAAGATGTAGCATATTTGCCAAAATGTACCTTGAATATAAATGAAAAATATAATGTTAAATAAATTGCAAGAGGATTTGCTTCGTTGAATTTGTTTGTAATTTACTATGGAATTACTAGCAGAGCAAATCTATCTGTGACACTTTATATTTCACTGGAACAGCAATCTAAATAAGATGCAATACAGTACATTGAATTTTTATGTACTTACCTGTAGTTGGATAATAAAGCATGAATTACGACATGAGTGTACTTATGTACTGTAGTTAATAGTTAATCATGTCAATTTTAATAACACGCTCCATAGAAAGATGCAGCCTGAGTGTTTTTAAAAATAAAGTATGTTTAGCCTGATGTTCATATATTAATCCTCTAAAAGCTTGTCACTAACTGATTACTAGCACTTTTTGGGGGGGTACATATATAAATTGTTTATTTATTGAAGGGCTGCTCATCACAAGTGCAACACTTCAGCCATTAAGGTTTCTTTTATACCTGCCCAAAACCATTTATTTAAAAGCAATTATGCACATTTATATTTCCTAGCAGTTCTGAGAAGAAACACATTTATGCCACAGGATAAAGACTGACATATGCTTTGGTCCTGGTTTTGTCCTATCTGACTGTAGGCACCTAAGTCATGAAATCTAGAATAGTTTGGGTTAAAAAAGAACCTTAAATATCATCTAGTTTCAATCTGCCATGGGGGGAGGGACAGCTTCTACCAAACCAGGTTGTTCAAAGCCCCATCCAACCTGGCCTTGAAGGTAATTGTGCAGAGAAAGTGCCTTGTTGTCACTGTTAATTAAGGAGTGAAGACGGGAACAGGAGGAGCAGGTATGAAGCCTCTACACCCTCAAGGCTTTGCTTCTACCTACATCCACAATTTCCCCAAACCTCCCCCTGGAAGAGACAGGTGGAAGACCAGACCTTACCTGGAGCAGCAGATGTCCAGTCTTGAGCTCTCTCCAAGGTCTGGTTGTTGCAGTCAGTAGCATTAACGTAAAGCTGCTGCTTTGGAGATTCTCTAACTGGTGTAGCAGCTGCTAATGAGGCAGCCTAATGATGTCATGCTTTGGGCTCAGCCATGTGTTATGAGGATGAGACGAGGGAACTGCTGAGTAAAGGTCAATGTGGCCATAGCAGCCCCTCTTCTGGCCTTGGGTGCAATCATTCAGCTTAATGGCAAACCTCCTCATGATTTCAGCAGGGCTAAGTTTTCATGCTCCCAGTTTATTTTTCCAGCCAGTCAGGAGCCTTGAGCAAAGCATAGCCTTATCTCCAGAGGCAATCCAGACTCAACACAGCCATAGGTAAATGCTCAAGGGCAAAAGTTTAACATGTGGTTGAACAAGGGATACATAGCCTGGGCAATCCATCCCAGATCCAAGATCTTTAATTTTCTTTGCTTCTGTTCACTAAAATGTGTTTCTTCCTAAGAATGATGAATGAGTTGTGCTAGTGATACAGAACATGGCACATAGGTAGCAAAGCCTTTACATTGCTCCTGCCTACTCTCACGGTAATAGTTTCACCCAGCAGACAAAAACTGCACAGAAAAACATTTTCACACTTTTTCTCAAATGATGTGAAGCTGGAGTTGCACAAAGCCAAGGCACGGAGCTGGTGACACAGGTGCTGCTGGCAGGAGGTCCTAGGCACCAGCTGAGCAGCTCTTGTGGTACCGTTTTGAAGAAAAGATGCTGTCTCTTTTGTTTTCACCTCCCTTTGCTAAGACTAAACGGTTTCATTTTATAAGGCACCAAGGCTCCCTGGCTCCTACTGACTTCAGCTGGAACAACATCTGGGTCTCACTTCTGGGGCCATGGTGTCACTTCACCAAGGCAGAAAACTGACTTCAGGCACCCGAATATACACACTCTTCCCTTAGTCTCTCTTCCACTGAAAATATCAGGCCAGAACTCCTTAGTGATCTTTCCTTCCCATAACTGACACCAAGTTAACCTGGACATTAATCACATTAATATTTGTTCCCTTGAGCAGCTCTAAGACAGAGAATTGACTTTTTGCTAAAACCTCTGGTCTGGCCAGAGGACCCAGGCACAACAGCCTGGTTACAGACATTTGGTGTGACATGGATTAAATCCCACTGAACACACATGTCTTGTCAGCTAACTTGATTTCCCCTTGGAAATGACAGCACTGTTTATCCAGATATCAGGATCTGCTTGGAGACACTGTGGGTGGCTGGCACTGTGGAGTGCCAACACTGCTGACCATCTCCTTTTACTAGTTTGTAACTTGTGGCAGAAATCCACAACCTGGTGAGCTCCCAGCTACCAGACACCTGCACACAGATAGAGCTATCCTCAGCTCTTTGATCACGCAGTAGCTCCAGAATAGTTCCTCCCATGCTGCACTGTCAATAGAGTGTGAGGTTCGCTGTGACCTCATCAAGTGCCTCTGCTAAATATTGCGGAGGGAAAACCATCCCACCGTCCCAAGAGCAAACTGAAGTTGCCATTCGTGTAATCAAAGCTGCAACCAGCAGCCCATTGTGGCTGAGGGCCTTGTCACATTAGGCAACACAAAGCAGATAGATTAGGTACTATGTTTAAATACAAGGTGATAGATATGAATAAAGCAAATCATTAGTAGCCAAGGCAACTAATTGTGATGGAACTTTCTGTTCATAACAAATACCAAAATAAGCCAAAGAAATGAAGAGACCAAAAAAAGCCCAAACAACGACCCAGCCACAAAGTACACTGTTTAGTAAAAATACTCCTTTAAAAGTATTTGAAGTGTCACATTTCAACCTACACACAGAAACACAAGGAAATTGAAGGACATATGGACAGCCACGCTGTCCCTGACAAGGACCCAGCCAGCAGTGTCAGGACAGAGGCTGTGTATCTACCTCATTCCCTGCTCACCACTGTCCTGGTTCCCACCAGTTCCTTGATAAGGGGGATTCATCTGCATAGAAAATAATTTTCATTGACAGATGGCTAAAGAATGCTAAGAGCAAAGCGAGGATGAATGCCCTGTCCCCTTAGCACTCTAAGCCTTTTGCCCTTTCCTTTCCTCTCATTTCCTTGTCCCTATTCTATTCTATTCTATTCTATTCTATTCTATTCTATTCTATTCTATTCTATTCTATTCTATTCTATTCTATTCTATTCTATTCTATTCTATTCTATTCTGTTCTGTTCTGTTCTGTTCTGTTCTGTTCTGTTCTGTTCTGTTCTGTTCTGTTCCGTTCTTCCAGGCATTTTCCTTGAACCCATGCAGATTTACACACAAGCACTCCTTCTAGGGAACTGTGAAGGTCTCCTGTTGTTCCATGAAGAATCATTTCCCGTAGATTTCACTCTGTTTCCCATGATCCTCACCTGATGGCCTCCATGCTTTTATGGGAAGAGGGTGACAAGTCAATTTCTCTCTTATTCACTTTTTTATAGCAAATTCTCTGCACATTCAGAGGTTTTAACCACTCTTTGAGAATATGGGGGTATGAATATCAATAACAGAAGGTTGCTGTAAAGGAGGTTATAGTGCATGTCACACAGTGACTCAAAACCATCAGCAAGGTGCAGGCAGGATATATCAGCTCTGAATCAGAGCAAGGTGCCAAATGGCACTGTGATGTGAAGGATGGTTTGCACCTCTGAATGGGTCCTGCTTCTGCTCAATTAACATCCAAAATAGGATACAGATGCTTAGGAGAGTGGGGGGGAAAGGCTTGTGGTACTGGGGAGGAGATACATGCAGAAACCCAGGGATCTGCTGCCAAACTTGTGGTTCATTGTTGTAATTCTGTGAGGTCCCACTGGGCTCTTGAGTCTCTTGAGTGTAAATACCTGTCAAAGGAGCCAGGAAGCCAATTCCATGTCATATTGCGCAAGTGCCGATGTCTGGTTTTTCTACTGCCAGTCCCACATGTGCCCCAGGACAGCACTGAATCACAGAAACACAGAATGTGCAGAGCTGGAAAGGACACATAAGGATCACTGAGTCCAAGTCCTGGCCCTGACAGGACAGGCACAAGTGTCACACCATGTGGCTGAGAGTGCTGTCCAAATGATTCTTGAGCTCTGTCAGGCTTGGTGCTGTGACTACTACCCTGGAGAGTATGTTCAGGGCCCAACCACCCTCTGGGGGAAGAAACTTTCCTTAATATCCAACCTAAACCTGCCCTGACACAATCTCAGGGCATTGCCTTGGATCCTCTCACTGATCACTTTAGGGAAGAGATCCATGCCTGACCCTCCTTTCCTCTCACAAGGAAGTTGTAATTGCAATAAGGTCTCCCCTCAGTCTCCTCTTTTTGAGGCAGACCAGACCAAGTATCCTCAGCCACTCCTTACATGGCTTCCCCTCAAGGCCCTTCGCCATCTTTGTTACCCTCCTTTGGACACTCTCTAATCAGTTTAATGTCTTTTTATATTGTGATACCCAAAACTACACACAATATTCAAGGTGAGGCTGCCCCAGTGCAGAGCAGAGCGGAACAATTCCCTCCCTTGCCTGGCTGGTGATGCTGTGCCTGATGCCCCCCAGGACACTGCTGGCCCTTCTGGCTGACTCCTATTCAACTCACCATCAGCCAGGAGCTCCAGGTCCCTTTCCACAGCTGCTTTCCAGCCTCTCATTCCCCAGTCTGTCCATACATCCAGGCCTGCCCCATCCCAGGTGCAGAATCCAACACTTGCCCTTGCTGAACTTCATGTGGTTGGTGATTTCCCATCTCTTTGATTTGTCAAGGTCTCTCTAGTAAACAGGAAAAAAATGTCCAGAATGCTTTCATTTTTCTCAGAGGTCGCCTGCCTCATCGTTTTTTCTTCCCCTTAACAGATTGAAAACTGCTGCTGCCCAAGAAGGGGATCTAATATGAAATAGTGGTGAACAATGTGCATGCTGGAAGCAGCTTGGTTTTTTTCACCTGCCTTAAAATATCTGCTGCCAGACCTAGACACAATCAGAGCTGAGAGTACAAGGCTTCCTCAAAAAGAAAAATAACACAGGGAAATGGAAGGATAGTTTGCAACTATCAGAAAAGGGTTCAGTTTTCCAGTGGGAAGAATGGGCAGGGTCAGATTAAAAGAAGGAGAACATTGCTCTGTCAGTGACTGTTGCCCTGAGACTTGATTCTCTCAGACCCCAACCCCAACTTCCACTGACCTCCACCTGCCTTCCTATGTAATAATTTCTATTATTCCTCCACTCCTTCTGCTCTGAACATGTATTCCTTCAAATTTGGTGTGGAGAGCTGTACACAGTGTTTTCAGACACTGTTCCACCAGTATTTTAAGCAAGAGGGTTAGCATTTGGCTATGGTGAATTAATCCCCTCCTCTGGATAATATGTCTTACCGTGTTTGCCTTTCCATGGCCACATCAAACTGGTGGCTTGTAGCCCAGCCACCGTCAGAGCCTTTTCCCCCTCAGCAGGCACTCTTATTGTCTACTTCTTTGCTTTCTTGCTCCTACCTCTCACTTTTTCTCCTTAAAATCCATACTGTATCTCTAAATGCAGCTCCAAAGGTGAACCTGAAGCAAACCAGCCTCGCTCAAAGCGAGCGCATTTCTATATTTAGCAACAAACATTTTGGTTGTGCTGCTGCGGAGTCTTTTTGAAGAGCTGCACCTTCAGAGAGGTCTTCGCAGAGCCACTGAACTAGAAAGCATTGAAGGGGTGTTGTCTACAACTCAACGTTATAATTCTTAAGCTTATAGCCGGAGGCAGAGCACAGGGACATTTGCATGGTTATATCTGTTTCTTTACTTCCTAGAAATTGAAAAGAAGGAACACAGGGTGAAAAATTAATGCCAGAGCTAAAAAAAAAACAACCCAGTGCCTGCCTGTAATAGCACTCTCTCTCTCTCTCTTTGCCATATATATATTTTTTTTAAAATAAGCACCGAGACACATTTCACGTCTGTGGCCAGGACTGGTGGCTTTTAACACCCGTCTGAGTCTTTTTTTTCCCCACATAGATGTGAATATCTATATTCACCCTACTTATAGAACTATAACCATGTTCAATTGCATTCTGCTTACTTAAAACTGCACCCGACTCTTCTACTGGTGAGACCAGATTTTATATTCACTCCTGACTGATCTTGCTGAAAGTGCCACATGAGCCCAGACAAACCGTCTCAGGAGATGCTGGAAGATGTCTCCTTGACACACAGTGTGCAAACAGTGTTCTGAACCCTGCCCTTCAAAATTTATTAATTTCAATATGGTTTATTGATTTTTATCAGCATCCATGGGGTGTTCTTTGTGAAGATGCCTTGTCTGATGTGAGTCCATGAAATTTCAGGTTCATTATTCTGCAGAATATTAACAGAGCAGATCCAAACTAATATCAAAAATGTATGACTGCCGCAGCACACTCCGCATTAAATAAGATGAAGGAGGAAAGTGGAAATTACAAATATTGTTAGTTCTGGAGAAATTCATTGTGTAGAAGGTTTTAATTCTCTGGTGATTTTAATGTAGATAAACACCTGTATGCTGCCAATTGTTTGCATACCAGTTGTTTGTGTCAGACACAAAGAGCATAAACTGTCTAAATCCTCTGAAACTTAAATCTTTTTATATTTACTAGTTAACAGCTAGTTAAAGAGAATAAAAATTTTATATTTTCAAGTAAACAGTGTCTGAGATTTCTCAAAAAGCTAGGCATTTGCTTTTTAAATACCATGTATATTTTCTTTTTCCTAATTTTATTCCCTAATTAAAATTTGCACTGTTTTTTACTTCCCTTTGAGTCGTCACCCCAAATGTGGCTGGATTTGAGTGGAATAAAGATATTTGTACATCTCCCATACCCCAGTGAAGCGTCATCTTTGATTAAGTGGCCATCGATGTCAATGAGAGCTTTGCCTCGGTAAGGATTTCACTGACATCCCAGGATTTGTTTCACAGCTGGCAAGGCACTGCAGGGGCTTTACAGGAAAGTAGCACTGCAATTACAAAGCCAGGGCTATTGGCTCAAACACCCCATTCTCAAGGAAAAGACAGTTTCCCTGGATGTAAGAGCTTTGGGGAGATTTCAGGATTTTCCGACCCATTTTTAGATTTTTCCATACTTAAGGTGAGGAATGTACCACTCATGATTGTTGAGAGGTCTTCCAGCAAGACAATTATGTATTTGGGGGTCGTGTGCCAGCAAACCAGCCCAGACATGCCAATATCCCAACCCATTTCATTTTCTTGTCACAGGTTTTGGATCATTCCAGTGGAAATGGAGAATGGGCCGTGCCAGCAGAGTGAGTTGTGTGGTACTTGCTTTAGAGAAGTCCTGTTTTTCTTTGGTTTCTGTTTTTCTTTGGTTTTTTTGCCCAGCTGTTTTTCATTTTCCTGTCCTGTTTTCACATGTAAGCCAATGGACAGAGAAGGCAGGAGGAAATTTCCTGTTGTCATATGGGTGATTTGTGGCTCTGTCATCTTAAAACCTACACTTGACCCCTAAAACAAAGAGAATATTAAGCTTGATGAGCCAATGCTCTAAGCTGACCTGTGTTGCTGTGCAAAGATAGGAATTTGTTGGTATTTTCACATGCAGAAACATCTGCAGAAGTGGGTGGAAGGGAAGTGCTTTGGGTGCAGATAATTATTGGGATTGTTACATGATAGATGAGGTTATTTTCTCAGTTCTTTTTCTCTGTTCATAATGAGTCTAATCCCCTGAAGTGATGTGACATCCAGTCACTGCAAGTACAAGGAAAGACCACTGCTGCCTGACTGTCAGACAGAAGATTCAATGGCCTTTTCACTCCAGAGAGGAAAACAAGTATTGTTTATTCCATATTAATTTATTTTTCTATGCCCTGTAAAAGATAAGGATCAACACCAGCAAATTCCTGGTTACAAGACAAAGTAGATGCTGGATAGGATTTAGGAGCCTACACACTCTTGTGATTCCAATATGTTGCTTTTCAAATCGTTCCATAAGCACTTCAATTACAAAGACGGTTTCTTTTTCTCTATTTCAAGACCTATGAAAGTTATATAAGTGATTTGACAAGAATATAAAATGTTTTAATTGATTTGTTGCTAAATGAAAGCACACATATATACAGTGTTCTTCAAATCCATTACAAGTGAGGGAAAAAAAGGTAGAAGTCTCTTCTCATCATAGATCAACATTTTGAGTTCATTGTCCTTGACTTTGTTAAAATGCTTTTTATCTCCTGTTACCTTACTTTTATGCTTGGAATGAGGCCATATTTCTGAAATTCAAGTAGATAAAGTTATTGAGTATACCCAGTGTGAGTGGAGAGCATAATAGCAAACTATAAAATAGAAAATCTGTTTTTATGAGTTATGTCACCGCTCCCTCCACATCCTCCACCCGTTCTGGAGGACAGTACCAGTTCTAGATTATATCACAACTGCTGAATGTACTTGAGCCCACTCATGGTCATAGAGAGCTTGTTCTCCTTCATCTTGAGTTGAGCTGAGTGATGTGTTGAGCTGCCATATTCCTGGCATATTCTGCGTCCTACGATTCCTTGGAATTTAAGAGGAGGATTGAGTCCTGGCATGTTGATAAAAACGTTCACCAGTTTCACAGCAAATTCAGCTAAATTGTCATCTGTTGCACCAAGTTTCGTAATCGGCTCCAGATCTTCCACAGTAGTTCCAGGTCAATAGTGCTGTTAGGATATTACTTTAGGACACAAAAAAAAAAAAAACCAAAACCCTGTTGCAACAGAACTCCCACATGTTCTTGACTTAGAGACCATGCCCTCTCTTGCCACTTTTCCCATTTAAGTTACATAATTTTGATGAGGAACGAATTACATATCATAATGTTTTGGTTTAACCCCAGCTGGCAACTCAGCCCCTCACAGCTGCTCCCTCACTCCTCCACAGTGAGATGGAGGAGACATTCGGGAGGGTAAAAGTGAGAAAACTCGTGGGATGAGGTAAATACAGTTTAATAGGTAAAGTGAAAGCCTCATGTACAAGCAAAGCAAAATAAGTAATTAATTCACCACTTCCCATGGCAGGCAGGTGTTTCAGCCTTTCCCACGAAAGCCAGGCTCCATCACACCTAACAGGGACTGGGGAAGAAAAACCTGATAATCCTGAGCATCCCTCCCTTCCATTATCATTATCTTATTGGAAGCCGATTGCTGGGTGGTGGCTACTGATGTCTAACCTGGGTTTTGGAAACATTATCCATGCATTTTTTCACAGATATTACTGCAATTCTTTATGGGACTATTTGTCAAGGTTGTCCACAGTGATACCAGTCTGCAGCCTCTGGGAAGTATTTTCAGCATGCCTTTTAAATCATAAGCATTTCTCAGTTATTTCTGGAGAGAAATCCTTCAGATTTGAAAATCCTTCATAAGTTTCTTCCCATGAAAAGACACACAACATCAATGTTTTACCCAATAGAATGGATCAGGTATCCTGGTGAAATTTTAGCTTTGCCAGGGTGTAATTTTCACTGAACCTTGGCTGTTTCCACCTCTTTGAACAGAATGGAGAAACGAGACAACTCATCTAAGAGTGATTGTGGTTCACATCTGCCTTCATGCGAGGTAACAGAAAGAGCAGCTTTTTGTCACTTTCACCATTATCTCTTGCCCCTTAAGATTCAGAAGAACAAGGGGTTTATACCTTCTCCCATTGGTACTGCTTATAAAAAACTCCTTGAAATTTAGCAGATCAGAGATATATTTGAAGGTTAAAGTCAGTGCACGTTCAGGTAGGATGTCCTTGACTGTACAGTTCCTAGATTATTTTGCTTTAAGGCTCCACCAGGACACCCATAAGTTGAAAATTACTCCCCCACTTTGGAAATGGTGTGCTCAGAATTAACTAAAGGCCAAATATAAGGATTTTAGCTAGGTATACTCATAAAATTTATATCCCCGTCCTGTTTATATTCAAATATGAATAAATCATAAATTTCTTAGAAAATAAATCCTACATGGGAGCACAATCTTCCTCTTTAAATCTGTGAGCATCCTTATAAATCAGAAGAAAATGTGCAAACAAAAGTTTGCTTGAACCTGCATGGCTCAAAAGCTCTTACTTGGTATGTACCTCATGCACAGAATTGCCTTCTGCTGAGAAGTACATGCAGCACAGGCAGTATCTGGTTTTAAATTGTCTGATATCACTTGCATTGTTCAAAAAAGATTTTATGACATGTCCTTTTGCTCTGGTGATAATTTGTTATTCTCTTGTGTTCCATTAAGCTATTATTTGTAAAGTGTTTTGTGATGCATTGCATGAAAGCTGCAATATAAGCAATTTCATGGGCTGGAGTGACAATTCAGGTATCAACAGGCAGGGATTAATGATGTTAATTATTCAAAACAATTTTCCTTCTTTAAATACTTTGTTTGGAGGGAGGGGTAAATTAAAATGAGTGAGTGGATGTTATGTATAAGAGGTATAAGCCTTCCTGCTGATGGAAAATAAAAGGAAATCGAAGAACATGAAAATAGCTCCAAATAATATCTATTGGCATATGACTCCTATATGTCATGTAAATTACTCAATAAAATAGGACTGTGCAGGTTACAGAGCAAAACTAATAACACATCCAATAATCCATTTGCCAAATATGTAAAAAAATGTAGAAAATGCATCCTTTATCACCTTTACCACTGACTCTAAACTGCAGCAGGTTTGCTGAAGTGGACTGTACTATCTTAAAATTTTCAGGTGGAGGCACGTGTGTACTGAATTGCTCTGTTCAGGGCAATCTGTTGAAGAAGTATTAGCCCAGTGAAGAAAACAGTTACTGATTTAAAAATAGTCAAGAGCTTTCCTGTCTCTGGGGCAGGGACACACTCTCCATGACCAAGAGTACCTTTTAATCTATAATCCTAGATAGTCACTGTGTTTTCTTCTTCACAGCAGCATGGTACCTCCGTGTTAAGTAAAATCTGTAACAACTGCCAGTATCAAGTGCTACTCAAATATAAGGTGAAATATGGTTTATTTTCTGCTTCTGCTCTGCTTTGGGGTAAAGAATGCTCCAGCCCCAACGTGCTGTTGGTAGGTAGGATTCAATTTCTATCAAGTCACCTTTTTCTAAAGAATATGATTTTTTAGTGTTTATTAATAATGGATTTGTTAGATTGTTACCTAAAAGTGTAGGTTCTCTTATTTTGTACAAAAGAGTGCACATCAACCTACAGGAACCTGACAGAGCTAATGATCTCCACTTACCACATGAGAAACAATTTACAAGATTAAGACCAAAATAAGCAGCCATCAAGCAGCCCAGCCCTGGAATCTGTACTGATCTACATGCTTTTTTCCCTGTGATTTCCCTTAAGAATCTAGGTACTCACCAGCTTTATGACAGACAAGCTAATCAACGTTTGTCAAGGTTTGAGCCCGGCCAAATGCCAGGTACCCCCAAATTAACACACCCACACCCAGGGCTTATGAGTTGAGATAAGGAAACCCGGGAGAAGACACACTTAGAACAGGCAAAACAGGACTAACTTAGGTTGCAAAGTGATCTAATTTATTACTAACAGAGTCAGAGGAGTAAATGAGAAGTAAAATAAACCCTTCAAGGCCACTGTTTCTTCACTCACCCCCCTCCCTCCTTCCCAGCAGCTGCACAAGGGAACAAGGTATGGGGGGGGTTAGGTCAGTTCATCACCCAGATCTTCTTCCCCTGCCTGGGGAGAGGCTCTTTTCCTCTGCGTAGCCATGGGTCTCACCGTCGGCAGCCCGCCCGACACTGCTACAGTGATGCTGGTCCCCACACAGGCAAGCAGTCTCCCCAAAACTGCTACGGCGTGGGGTCCATCTTCCA
>VZRN01000884.1:215638-273187 GCA_013397935.1 Dasyornis broadbenti
TGGCCTCACCACGGCCTGCAGAGGCTGCAGAGCTCCGGCGCCTGGAGCTCCCCCTCCCCCTCCTTCTCCACTGACCTTGCTCTCTCCATGTTGTTTTCCCTCACATACTCTCACCTACTCCTCCTCCTCTGGCTAAGGAAAAGTGCGTGCACCCATTGTTTTGATTTCGTCTTAAATATGTTTTTCACAGAGGCGTAACCAACATCTCTAATTGGCCCAGGCTTGGCCAGCAGCATGTCCATCACCTCAGAGCTGGACATGGTGAAGGCTTCAAGAAGCTTCACAGAGGAGCCATCTTTGTGGTCCCCCCCCACTAGAAAAACCTGGGCCAAGCTAAACCACGACAACGTTTCAGAACAGAAAGAAAGTACACAAGAGAAAACTTTTCCACTGTGAGGGCAGTCAGAAAGGAAATGGGGACAGGTTGAAGATGTGCAGTCTTCACCCCCAGAGATATTCAGAACCAAATCACACACACTCCTGGGCACCCTGCTCCACCTCAGCAGAGGAGTTGGAGGAGATCTCAAGAGGTCCTTCTTCATTTCAGCCATTCTGTGATTCCCTGAAATATCACTTGAAGGATCGCAGTCTTTAGTGACCTGAATTGAGTGATGGGCTGTGGGGTGCCCAGGGTTCCCCAGCTCAGACATTTAAGTCTTTGGATGTTGTGATTGAACCTCAGTGGGCAGCTGAGCACCACACAGACACTTTCTCAATGCTCTGCTCAGTGCAGTGGGGGAGAGAATTGATAGGGTAAAAGTGTAAGGACTGGTGGGCTGAGATAAATTCAAACAAATACAACAAAAACCAGAAGAATAACGCATTTTTTTAAAGCCTTTAGATAATGGATATTTTGGATTCTAAAGTCTGGTACTTTAAAAATACTTACCGGGAGAGACTTACCTTTTTTTTTTTCCTTCTTGTCATCCTGGAATGAGTCCTACATGTATTGTTTCTTTACATGAGAAAGCAAGGATAACTCCCACACTGATCTACAATCTACTTTGTTGTTCAAACTTCCCATGCCCCTGCAGTGGAGTTTTGCCTGTGATGATCTTAAGGCAGATGAATCCACTCTATATCAGGCTATAGGACAACAATCTTTCAGAATCAAGGGCAAGTCCCCATCCCTGCTTGTGTTTTACCTCACCTTACCAAGGTCCTCTGCAGAAGGGAAAAGTTTGCACAGAGGATCCCGTTTGCACTGGCTGCTGTATCATGTCCTGTACTGCCACTAGCACTTACAGATGGAGAAAACATGAAGTACTTTCTCTGTCAGACTGCAGCTTTAGAAAGCCAAAAGCTGTGTAAGTGAAGTGCCTTCTTCTTGTGGCTTTATTTATTGCCTGTGTTAACAGATTTGGGGACACAGCTCAGGGAGGTGAGCACAAACTCTGTATTAGCCTACTTCACTTGCACTTTTTCTCTCTCCTGCTAGTTCCCTAGGCAGTGTCTGATACACCAAGAGATTTTTCTTTACCACTAACTGCAACTAAGAACATCAACCTGCAAGAAATGTCAATCTGCTTTACGTAAGGAAATGCCTTCAGCAAAGACATATGTTTCCATAGAGTGGGAATTTCAGTGTCACCTGTTTACCCCCTGCTTCCCAAGCATGCATTAGTGTCTGTATTTCAGTGCTGTCATGAGAATGATTTATCCACATTGTTCACTGGCGACTAAATCCTAAACAAAATTTAACAACTTGTGGAGATGACAAATCCAGTGAGAACAAAAAGTGAAACCCATTTCCTTTCTGTAGGCTTTGCACGGGAAAAGAAGATGCTGCTCCAAAGGGTAATGAATCCAAAGCATGACCTCTGTGTCTGTGAAGTTCCACTTTTCTGGTCTCCTACTAGGGCAGAAAAAAACAAGAGTTGAGCTGAGGGACACAAAAAGGTCTGACACTGGTGGTTAATTGCCTGCCCTGCTCTCCCCAGCAGCTGCAGGCTCGACTTGGATATCTCTGAAGTATTGCTGCCTTTTGGAAACCAAAGTAAGTCATAGCTTGTGGGTGCAGGGTCGTGGACCAAAGCATGACCTGGTTACTAATATAATCAGGTAATTATTCCCTGGTGGTTAGTGTGTATTCATTATAATGTGTATCTCATGCAAATGATTCAAAGGATTTTAATTGTGTTCTCTTCTCCCTACGCACACTTAACTCCCATTGACAGGGAGATGAGAACAGACCCCCTCCTCTTTCACTCATTAGCAAGTGTTACAAGGATTATTCTGGTCGGGAAAGGTTTCTGGTGCTCTGCAAGGATGTGTCTGACTCATCCCCTATTGTAGCAAGTAGGGAAGGTTATTTTTGCAGTGTTAATATGGAAAAGCATGTGGAAAATGTAATACTTCAAAGAGGTGCCTTCTGTGGAAGTCATTGCTAATTAGGTGCTATGTGGGTGTCATCTGGGTCTCAGTAAACTATAGGTCATGCCAATATTTGAATCCTCTGAAGATCTTAGCATAATTAGGGGGAAATAATTAGCATTTCACCTTTCATTGGGAAATTGTGATTAACTGTTTACTAACCTTTTTAATGATTTTCAGGTTTTCTAGAATTGCTAAGTTCCTTGCTACTTTCAAAGCTGTTTGCCTAATGACAACCCGAGGGCTTGCAGAAGTCTTATTGACTGTCACAAAGAGTCTCCATCGCTCTGATCCAGACAATGACTGTCATCATCGCTTTATGCTGAAACACTGTCTTTTTCCACCTGAGACCTGAAGCATATTGTGCCAAGTTCTACATCCCAATACAGCAATACAGGTGCCCTGTCTAACCAAAGCAGAAACTGGGAAGGAAGTCAGGAGTTTTAACTATATTGCAGAGTCACTTCACACGGTGAAGCAGATTCAGGACTAGAGGACTGAAACTATCAGACTGACAACACCATTCCTCCCAGCCAGAAATGGAAAGAGTATCTTATTCTCTTCCCAGTGGGTTTTAAAGAGATGAATCTCAGGATGCCACATGACTTCTTTTGATGGAGGTACCCAGTTCACACAGACACGGTGAGTACAGCAGGAGACAGGTATGTGAGCAAACTCTAAACCAGATAACTTAAGTACTAATTACAGCATAATCATAACTCAGTCCCCCTGGGACTCTGGAGTCATCTCATGCTAAGCTCCTTGATACTATTCAATCAAATGCTGCTTTTAGGTGTGTGCCCAGAGCCACAGTCACACTTTTGATTGATACAATTATTATGATGCATTTCAGTTCTTGCTATTGATCTGTTATGTGCGATATGAACCAAGCTCAGCTGAGCTGTCCTCTGAGTCTGCTGCTCCCTTGCAGAGTATCTGTCCCTGTGCTTGTGTTGTGGAAATTGCTGTCTTGTGATCAGCTGCGGAATGCAAGTTTGGAATCAAAATTCCCTGGATTTGGCAGGTTTATGCTTCCTGTGGGAGGAGTACAGAATCAGATCATTTTCATGGAATAACAAAGTAACAAAATAACTGCACCCAAATGGACAGAAGTTTAGCCTCCAAGAACATTTGCCAAGCCATGCGAGGGGTCAGACCATCCATAATCCAGAAAAGAGTCCAGGACTCACTGCTCTCTCTGATAGACCCTTGAATATCAATTCCATTAGAGCCAGGGGAGAAAGCATCTGCACATTTAAAATGGGGTTTCTATAACACAACTGAGAGTATCTTAGCATATCCCAGGGTAAGGATCTCCTCCTGGAACTCCAAGGCATGGCTGTTTTGCTGGGACACATGCATTGTGAACCAATCTAGCAGTCCTCTTGCATCCTAAGGGGACAGAGAGTTTTATTTTCTGATTTGGTGTGTAAATCCAACAGACACTCAACAGGCATACTTGTCTCAAAGCAGGATGTGAATGTCATTCTGCCAGAAAATGGTACTGCCCTGACTATGCTTTACCATAGCTTTCCTCTTCTCAGTTACAGGCAAAGTACATCATCCTCGGGTGTCACATCTCCATTAGAAACACAGCCTGGTTCCCAAAAGCCTTTGATGAAACGGTGTTAGGTGGGACAGAGCAAAGCCTCAGTATTTTTGATTCCCTGATGACTTCTTTGCTTTCCTGGCTGGCTATGGGATGCTCTCTTCGTAGCACTCCAAGGCACTTTGCTGTGTGGTGTTTCAGCTGATGCCAGCCAGCAGAACCAGACAAGGCTCAAGTGGCAGTGGGGACCTGCAGCCACCTCCTGTCCAACACTCTCTGGAAGTACCAAGGACCATATGTTGTTCCTGGCAGGGGCAACCAGCAAGACTGAAGGTAGAATCTGGCAGTGCCCTGCCCTCCCTGAAGCACCACAGAAATCAGAAGAGTTGCCAGCTATTGACAGGCAGGAGATTCGGCCCAGAGCCATCTGTCCACACTTACTTTCTGCTCCTGCTGTTGCTGATGCCCAGCAAGCTCCCACAAGCCTGCAGAATGAACTGCGTTTGACCTCGCAAAAAGAGCTGGTGCTGGGAGGGAAATGGGACAAGAAGCCTAAAACTTTCAGCTTTCAGATAGATGTGTGGATGTGAGAGGAAATTAAGGAGAAGAGGAAGAACAGGCTGACCACCTACCTTGCTGGAACAGAGATATGTGTCACCATATGTGCATGCTGCAGGGCCTCAGGGATACTGTGCTTGGAAGAGAGGCGACATCTTCATCCAGAAAATTAATAATAGTGGTGCACATAAAGACTGTGGTATAATTACTCACATTAAAAGCTCAGCAGAGAAGGCAAGTACTGAAGGTGACATGACAGGTTCTGCTGGACTACCTGGTTTAGACATGATATTGCCTAAAACACATGACTGGACTGCACAGCTGTGTGTATAAACACCCGTGTACCCCACGGGCTGGGATAATGCTTAGGAAAGTTTGCAGGATATGCTGGGGAGCAGCAGGCAGTTCCCATACGCTAAATTCCCCTTGAAAAAAAATGCACGGAGGCAAGGGGGTGTCCCAACAGCCTGAAACCGTGTCTTTCACATCAGCTTGGCAAAGCAACTCCAAATAGTCAGGCTTGAGAGAGCAAGAGTTTCAAAGGGATGAGGAAAAGTGGAAGATCGAAACTTACATGTGCTCCATGATGACAAGGCAAAGGAAATCTCCCCCAAAATGCCAGAGAAGCAGCCAGTGACTGGAAGCATTCCCAGAAGTGGCTGCAGTCCAGGCCAGCTCCATGGAGCCATCCTCTTTCTCCCTACTCAACGTTTATGTTTGTTTGTGAGGAATCCTCTGAGCCATATGGGAGCAGAAGGGGCACACTGGGATCAAACTGGCTGTAATTGTTGCCCAGGGACACTAGATGGAGAAACACCTTTAGGGATAGAGAATAGGTGAGGGGCTGTGTCACCATTCTTACAGGAAAAAAACATAAGGAGTAAAGTGCCCTCAGCTCACCATTATTGATGCTGTTGGCTTTAAGTTTTGCTTAAAAGCTTTCTGTTTTCGGATCCCATTATGGCTCTATGCAAGCCATTAGTTAATTAAGTTATTCCACCAGAGTCTGTCAAAGCTTGGATCTGTTATTATTGCCAGCTCTCTCAGGTTTCCCCTCACCTCTCTCCCCTTCACCCCTCACCACTGGCAGATTTGGAAAATACAATAAAAAGCAAGATCTTGAGTAGATTAAAGAAGTTATTTTATCCTTGATGAGGCTGAGCCAACATATTTTCCCTGTGCTAAGTACATCAGGTCACTGTTTCCACACAACTGTGTAACGCACAGCTTTCAAAAAACTTACCAAAAACATCACAAGAAGTTCTTGCCTATTTTTTGTCCCCACAAGCATGATTCTGCCTCCCCATGACACCTAGGAGTGTGTCATGGTGACATTCCCCCCTCTCCTAGCAGAAGTTTACTCATAAAAAGAGAAACCCTCAATATGGAGCAGCCAAGCCATCTATGTATTGTAGCAACAAGGCACTGACATCCTCCAATACACAGAAGAAACAAATTGGCAAAGCCAAAAATTACTACCCCCACCTCTGTTTGCCCCACTTGGTGTGTCAACACCAATAGTTTTGGCTGGGAGTCAACCTCCTATGGAACCCATAAATTCTTGCCTGAGCTCTGGGGTGTCTTATAATGTCTGGGCTGGCAGAACTCACAGTAACTCCAACAAATGGAAATGATGGACCCACGCTGAGAGTCTCTGCACCTACTGAACACACCATTTTAGACAGTGCCCCACTGATATGGTTCCCAAGACCTTTATCATATTTTTGTTCCACCAACATGGCTTTATACTTGATTTCTGCACATCAGTCTGCCCAGCCCTGTATCTGTTTGATGGCCCAGCTAATTGTCCAGCTAATTGCTGATGCTATAGACTGATTGTCCCCATGACAGCCTGTTAATTAAAATCAAAGTGTGCAAAAGAATTCTGTTTACGAGTAGGTATCTGTATGTAAAACATGCAGATGGTTCTGGTGGCCTCTGAAGACTCTCTGGATGCAGCCCTCAAAAGAAGGGACACAAAGTGCTCTGATGCACTCACTGCTGTGTGGAAAAATACGATGGGCTGGAGTTTCAAGGCCTGAACAAGGAAATCAGGACTGATTGTCACCATGAGCTGCACTGAAACAGTTGTTTTTATGGGGAGTCTTATGCAGAGGGTTTTGAATACTAACAAGACCAAGTTATTTTGATCAAGTAAGAGTTGTTACTACAGAGAAGAGTCAATGCAAATGATGGATCCTGTACTTGACACAGGCAACATTTGACTCTTAGTGTCACACACTTGAGGGTGATCACATCCTCCCAGTTCTGGAATAATCCATGCAGCTGTTCACCTTGCTCCTGCTAGCCGCAGGTTTTACAGCTGATAAACCTGGACTGCCGTGCTTTTCACTTGCAGCAGGCTGTTTGTTCTTCAGCAGAAGGGGAACGGTTCAGTCATCACCAGGTGATCCAGGTCTCATTTTACCCAGTGCGAAAGCTGAAGCCAAAGGCTGCTCACCAAAGGGAAGAACCAAACTGATTTTGACAATGGACAACATTCTGTATTCAGACTTCTTCTTATCAGAACGTGTAACAATTTGGGAATTTGTCTGAGAGTGTATTTTTAGCCTCACTGACTTAATTAGCTATCCTTTCTCCTTTCTTAATGTCTTTATGGCAAGCCATTGACAGCAAGGATCCAGGATAATCCAGAAATTTCCCTTTATCCCCAAGCATGCAAGTGAGGCTCTTTGTCATCAAACACCATCCAAGATGTGGAGGCTTTACCAGTTAATTGACCTTAAAAACTCACATACCTAGTAACTTGTGGCTGTAGAGCAGTTCCTGCCAAGGCAGAAAATTTACTCTGTGTGGGTGTGTTTGAGCAGGAAGAGAAAGCTGAGAATATCAAGAGGCTAAGCAACAATTTGTTTGCTTTTCTCACAGCCAAGAAGGTTTTTATTACCAGATATTGGGACTATGTCAAGGAGACTGAATTACAGACATGTCAATGAAGAAGGTCTGAACTTAACGGAAAATATAGAGGAGGAAATTAGATGAAAGTTGAAAATGGCAATAGGGACTCTAAATCCAGCTGCATTAAAACTCAGTTCAAGATCCCATAGGACCCTAAAATTCCTCAAGAGTTGACCATGAAGCTGAAAGCAACCATTGCTGCAGTTGTAAATGGTTAACTGAGCTAGTGCTACCTTGTGTTTAAAGAATTAGTGAAAAGTAAATCCATTTGGAAGTGATCTTTAAATAAAGCTCTAGTGCTTGCTGTGCTTTAGACAGATTCTTCTTATATGAAACTACTGAGACTTTTTATCATCTTTCTTGTCAGAAAAAAGGGAAAAAATGCAGAAGGTCGTGTAGTCTTTCTCCCTGCCCTAAGACAGCATATGGTCTGCCAAAAATAACATCAGACAGACTTGCAAGAAGGAAAAACCTGAAAAGCAAATACTAAAACTCTGAGACCTGTAGGCTTAAATTAAGCACTGAATTCACTTCATAGACACCTTAGACACCATAGACACCATAGACATCTTAGAGTTGGCAAAGTTAAGTTGTATGCAATGCCTGGACATAATCAAAGGCACTGTCATTTTTTTATTCTTGCACCTTCTATGTTGTTGCCAGCTGAAATGGCAATGGCAAAAGGCTAGGAAGCAGGCAGGAGTGCCTCATCAGGACACTTGTCTTACAGCACTGAAAGAAAACATGTCTGGAAAGAGGCAAGTGGATGGAATTTAGCCCAAAGGACTGGACTTGTAACAAGAGAAAGTAGAACAAGAAGCAACAAAGTCCCAACACCCCAAAAAGACAACAGCTTGCTCCCAGCAGCTTGGGAGCTATTCAGGACCTGAATAGCTGAACATCCAAGCTGAATATTTCCTTTCCCTGTTAATTTGCCCCATTTGCACTGCTCTGAGTACAATCAGCCTTGTGGCACCAGCACAGCAATGAAGCTGCAGATGTGATGAGACCTCTCCACATGGCCACACCAATGGTCACAGCAGGTCGGGGAATGGTTTACTGTAGTCCAATATGATATTGGGCACAGACCCCATGGGTCATTTCTTCTGCCCCTCCACAGAAAGGCCAGGAGTATTTCTGGTCCTACAAGGTGGTGATATGATCCATTCATCGGTGGATCAATATGACAGACTTGGCTGAGTGGGAAAGACACAAGTTCTGTTTCTCACTCTGCCAGCAAAGCAACTCAGCCTCTGTGCCTCTATTACCCTTTCCAATTTTTGTCAACCTCAAATGTTGCTCTTCTGGAGCAGGAGCTGTTTTTCAAGACAGTGCCACTGGTGCAATCTGCTGCTCCCCAGCTCCCAGCCTGTCCCCTTTCCTCCCTGAGGGCAACCACATCTCTCTCCCAGTACTTACCATCTTACGCCCTGATGTCACCCTTCAACTGTGCCAGTACAGCAAAGGCGGAATGATGAAGCTGGGCTGTGCCAAAGCATCTCCTCCCTTTTTCCTTTTGTTGTTGCGTGGGGTTTGGCACGTTTTCACAGAGAAACCCCAGAAACATCTGGGGCAATGGGGCATTGGTGGCCCAAATGGTCGGGTCCAGGAGGGGCAGAAGGAAGAGAGATGGTTGGGGGCTTCTGCTGCATGGGTGTAGCCATGCTCCCACTGTGTGTGCAGTGCCTGGTCCCAGGGCCAGGCCGCACTCTAATCTGGGACTTCTACAGGTTATTAACATGGAGTGATGGGCTATGACAGATATTAAGCCCATGAGCACATTGATGCTCGGCATGCAAAGCCTCTCTCTGTGAGCTGGGTTTTCTCAGGCCACTGTGAAAAGCCTGACTGATCTGAGAGTGCTCTGACGTTGCCCCAGCCAACCTGACCCCAAATGCTCGCGAAACAAGCACCAAGTGCCCTGTTTTGCATTGCCTGTAACATCCCAAAACAGTGTCTGACTTCTCAATTAGTCCGAGAGAGGACTGCGAACTTGAAATCCAAACTGATGGACTGTGAAATCCATATCACATTGTCACCCACAGCACACTTTCCCTGCTCTGCACTGAGCTATAAATAGACTTTCATTATTAGCAAGCAGACAAAGGCAGCCTGGAAGATGTTCCACTCTGACACTACTCCTGGCTTATGGATTTTTTGTTTTCACCTTGGTGTAGGAGTGAAGATGGGGACAAGCAGGGAGGGGCTGATCAACAGCAACAATACTGAAATCACTTCTTCCTCTAACCAGGATTATTTCTGGGCTTTGTTTTGGGTTTTGGTTGTGGTTTGTTTTTTCGGTTTTTGGTTTTTTTACCGTTCTCTCCCCTGGAGCCAAGAGGCTCAGAATACATTACCCAGCACTACAGAATGCATTACACCCACATTCTCTCTTAGGTCATTTATTTAAGCTCCTGGAATCTGACTACCAACTCCCATACAATGCAGTTATTAAGCTCCCAATGTTTTCTTTCTCTGAGTTTTATTTGTCTTAAAAAAAAGTAAGGATGTTGATTTTTGCTTTAACCATTTCAATGTCTTACAGGAGCTATTAACTTGGAAAAAATGGAAGGGACTCAAATTTTCTGGGAGGAGGCAAACCCTGGCATGTCTGGCTCTATTACCAATTCCATCTCTGTGAAGAATGAACTTGTACGTACCTTTTGGAAGAAAAAAAAAACAAATCCATTACAAAAGAGTCTGATCACAACCACTGTTGAAACACAGAAACTGTGACCCTGAAGCATAAACCTGAAGATTTGTGTTCTTTAACCACAAGACATAGACACCCTTAGTGCACTTTTTTTCCCATGGTCCTTAATTCTTTCACAAAAAAGAAATTCATATTAGTAGTTGAGATGAGGAAAATGGTTTACTTTTCCTGCTCATTCATACTTTGAGTCTAAATACTAGCTCTGCCCTTCCCATGCATTGGTCCCCTCTGACATGCAGCAGCTCAATTTCTACTCAGTTCCTTGGCATTTACAACAAGGTCAATTAAACAAGACATTGGCTGCCCATTATTTGTACAGTAGGAGTTTATTCCTGGACTAACAGAAGTGAAACGGCTTGGCAGAAAACCCAGGAGGGTTTAGTTTTGGATCACAGCAGTCTGAAGTTCTGAGATTACTGGTTGTGTTCATTTGCTCTGCAAGCTGCTCTTTTGTATCTCAGCTTTCTTTGAAAATGAAGCGAACTCCCAAATGTCCATAACCCTTAGACGCTGTGTCTGTGAAGAAAATCTCATTCACAGGGCTGTGTCTGGGGGTGTTGTTTCATTAATGTCTCTTTCCCAGAGCAGAGAAGATCGCATCTTCCCAGTCCCCTTTTAAGCCCTGCTGGCCCTTTTTCCCCCATGACAGTTTTCAACTCCACAGCTTCTGCTGAGCTGCTAAAACGGTTTGTGAGGCTTTGCTGGAAATTGGCTCTTTGGGCAACAGGAACAGGGGACTATGTTGAAGCCAAATCACTGTAATTAGCCTACCTGTGTAAAATGATCAAGGTTTTGAAATTTGGATTCAGTGATTCAGTTTAATGATGTCCCAAAAGTGGTAGCATTGTAAAGGGACAGGACATTGCAGCTTGGGAGCTTGAACATATATTTTTGACACTGAAGGAGCTGAAATGAAAATGTTAGTTATTACTAGAACCAGAGCCCTGCACAGGCTTAGAACAACAGCTTTGAGAGCAGTAACCTGTCCAGTCATCTTCAGGAAGTCCTGCCTGAGTGGTTAATAACCATGTAGTCAAGATAATTCTGATTGTTCCTGCCAGAGTGATACAGGGGTCACACATCAGTGGGTGACACCTTCTGTTGGGTGCCTCAGTGAGCAGTGCAGGGAAATGTAGCTAAGAATCTATTATATGCTTATTCAAATGTTTCCCCACAAAATCTAAATTCAAAGAGCATAACAGAGCTCAGCAGTATAGCATTGAAACCTTTATTTCATTTTTACTTTTCTCGTGGTTTATTATTTGTGGTTTTTCTATGCTACTATTCTTGCTTTTCCACAGGTGATGAAAACAAGTTTCCTAGTTTCTGAAGGTACACAAAGCCATGACCAACCATACTTTCATTTGCCTAACCCTTTTCAAGAAAAACTAAAGTCTAATTAAAGTTCATGTGATATAAAGACACTTCGGAATTCTATAGTACACACTTGCTGCGTAATGAAATTAATATCAGGACAATCAGGAATACTACAAGAACAACAGATGCCCCTGAGTCATAATAAGAGCTGTAAAAAAGGGAAGATACTAGATGTTTTAAATCTATCAAGTGCTTTTGCTTTGTGTATTGACACTGGTAATGAGTTCCACAGAAGGAACGCTACACTTGAAAGCCTTTAACACTAAAAGCTTAATTTAGTGTACAATGAATAATACAGGGAGCCCATTCATGGGTCGATCAGAATGGGATGAGAGAGCACCAAAGGAGCAGACAGATCATGTTAATAGGAAGCTTGAAACTTATTTAAAAATCTATACTGTAGTTAAAATTAGAGCACAAATTGGAACTTGGCATTCTGTTGTTCAGGAAATTGGTAAGGGGATACTAAAGCCTTGCACTTCACTCTGTCTGGGCCTGGTTGGAAGAGGACAAAGGCGATGACAGCCACAATGTCGTTTACTGCAGGGAGTCATTAAAGAAAGTACTAACAGAAAGAAATCAGCCTTTTCCAGCTATTCACAGTGTGGTGTGTGCTGAATTCCTCTATTAGTCTGAGTGTAGAAATATATGGGTCAAAATATAGAAGCAGATGTTATTATGTTCTTCATGACTATTTCAAGGATAGACGATAATTTTGACTTTTGTTCATTTTCCTTAGAGGTGAATTCACAAATACCATTCAGCCTTCTGTGGCCAGTGGTTTCATATGGATCAGATACACCATTGAGATCTCTGGATTAAAGAGCTTTGGGCCAGGCATGATGGTGCCCAATGTCCTTTCCAAGCAGAGATAAAGGTCAATGGGGAGGGGTTGTCTCTTTCCCAGAGGAAAACTATTCTTATCTCAAAGTCCATCCTTACAGTCAGGCAACGTTTATCAGGACAGATCTGGAAAGCAAATGTGAGAGAGGGAGAAGAAAACTATCTTTAGAGGGATGATGCCTTTGAGTTAGGGCAGAGCCACCTTCCAGGGGCAAATATCGCACTTCACTCTTACATTTTCCATAAGCTTGTACTGAGACTCTGTGGCTCTTTCCAGGCCACCCATTTCACTATAGACAAGTACGTTGCTATCTGAACCACAAGCTGGGAAGCAGAAACCAGGAAAAAGACCCTGGGAAATCCAATATTTAGAAAAAAAATACAGAGGACAAACATCTATGTCTCACCACAAAGGGACCAGAGCAACTGGGTGACTTCCCCCTCTAATCTAACACCCAGAAGAATGAGCCCACAGGGAGACCTCAGGACATCCATCAGGTGGATTTACATCCTGAAGGAAAATGTTCCTGGAGATTCTAGGAAACACCCCTGGAGTTAATTTTGGAAATAAACCACGATAAAGAAATTACCAGTGATTCTGAGGATAATTGTTTCCCAGAGTCACAGGAACAATGAAGAGTGGTTAAATAACTTCTTGTTATTTAAAAACATATAAAAAGTATTAAAAAAAAATTTAAAAATCCATGTTCTGAGCAATGCCTTACACAAACATAATGATTAAAAAAAATTATAGGCTTAACTGAAGGAATAGCCACAATTTTTTTGCCACTGTTTGATTGCATATTTTTTTCCTATTAAAGCCTGACTTCCCTGGCTGACAGTTTAATTATTAGGGTAATGTGATGGATAAAGACCTTGCTCTGTAGTGCCTCCCACTTGCTAAACACTTGCTTGCAATCACAGCTGCAAAAAATACCACAGTTCCTCAAAGCAAAGATAATAATTTCCTTGTTTTCAGTGTCCTTAACACTTAATATATTAACTTTTAAAGAAAAAACACCTTTTCATCACTAAGTGCATCTTATGGAAGTCAGAGCTATAGGAGGCTGCAGATTACTGAAAGTACCAGCCTTGAGCTGCTCTTGAGTGGCCATGCATAAAACCAAACTCTTCTGCTTCATTGGGACTATCTGAGGGCTTCCAGAAAAGCGCTTTAAGAATTTTGATCTCAGGTCTCTACAGTGCCTACAAGTAGCCTCTGTTCCCAATCAATTTTTTTAGACTGTTTGATTTTAAAAAAAAAAAAAATTAAAAATAATAAAGTCAGTAGATGTGAGGCTCCAGAAAAACCGCATAATCAATAGAGACAAAATTGCATAATCAATAGAGACAATGGCTGACTAGAGATGAAAAATCTTGAGCAATAGGACAGCAAACTTTATTGCAGATGTCATATTACATGCTGTCATAAAAATTGCAAAATGTTGCAGAATGATCTTCTGATGCTGGGAGAGAAAATGGAAAATAAAATTCTGTGCCAATAAATACAAAAAAAGGAAACCACAATAGCATGGTGGGTCTAGAAAAAACACCAAAATAAACATCTTTGCTACTTACATTGCAGTGCAGCATGTGTGATTCTGGTTACCCATCTAAGAAAGGTACAGAAGAATTTGAATTACTAAATAAAAGGTCAGGAGAGGTGATCAAAGGCAGAGAATAGCTCTGAGCCATGACAGAGTCTTCAGCCTTGAAAAGGAATAGATGTGGAGACACTATAACAGAATTTTACTCAGCATGGAGTCTTTACACAAGAACCAGTGAGTACCAGATGAAATGATCAGCCAGAAGATTTCCACAAAGAAGCGCTTTCTCACACAGTGCATAATTAAATCACGGAATTCATCACAATAAGATGCTCTGGAAGTTATAAATAGATTCAAAAAGCAATTAGGCACTGCTTGGAAGAAAGGACTATCAGGGCCTGTTAAACTCAAAGCAGAGATACAATTGGCAGCATGGGAAAACCCCAAGCTGGAGTCTGCCTGAAGGTGGAGGAAAATGCCACAGAAATGGGCCAGTATCAGCATATTCCTGCTTTATTTTGGTCTTCTTTTGTTAGGCATCCTTCATGACCATGGACAGATACAGGTTATTGAGCCGGAAGGAACACCATCTGACGGAGCAAGATTTTTTGGCATCTTAACTCCAGCCCTGGAACCTCAAATATATCTGCACGTGTGGTGTTATCTCAAGAAAGTCCCATGTCAGGCCTCCTTCAGTGAGATAAGCAGAAAAACTGGAATAAGTTTACAAGGGAGACAGCTTGTTCTGGAAGGACAGGAAGGAAAGAGGGTTTTGTATTTTATGCCAAAATCATGTGAGTATCCCAGGAAGTTCAGAAGTGATGCAGGTTTGCCGCTATCTCCACGTGGGTATGAGGGGCAGTAATGGAAGGAGATGGATCTTCTGTGGACTGTGAATGTCTGAAGGGGAGCTTGTAGTGTCAATAAGGAGTATCAAGTGCCCAAACATTTGCTGGGAGAGCATGGTGGGTTCAAGCTATCTATAACATCCTTGGAATGAATCAGGGACATATCAAATGGTAGAGGAAATTATAAAGAGACAAAGTATTTTGGATTTGGTTCTGTCCAGTAGAGAGGAACTGGAAAAGAATCTAAAAAGGGCAGGTGAAAGGTGAAAGGGCTGTGAATCACTGTTCTAAGAAAAAAGGAAGGAGTCAGAGAAAAAAGAGCAAGGATAATCTTCCAAAAAAAAAAAAAAATTAAAATAGCAAATTTCAGCAAGCCCAGGGAACTCATCTGTAGGGTCTCTTGGAAAGGTAATTTAAGGGATAAAGGAGGGCAGAAGAGCTGGCAGTTACAGTAAGGGAGTGTATTAAAGGCACAATAGCAGCCTACCTTGGTACAGGGGAAGGACAGAGAGCACAGTGAGAAACCATTACAACTGCATCAGGAGTACTTTCAGGACCCAAAAATAAACTAAGAAAAAGAAATAATGACACAAAAGGGGGGAAAAGGTGTATCATTAAGGACGAGGGATAAAAACCTCAGTGAGGGTTTGGGATTAAATGGGTTGCAGGTTGAAAGGAACATAAAGAGTAACACGGAAAGGTCTTAAAAATACATTGAAAGTAGGAAAAACCATAGGAAATTACTGGTCCATTACTTTACAGGGAAGGAGAATAAATAGTACATGATCCAAAGAAGACTAAAGAATTCAATACTTTGCTGCAGACTATATTAAAAAAAATTATGAACAGCTACTTAAGGCAATTAATTTTCACAAGACGATAAGAGAACAAAGCTCAAACAGAAAATTAGTAGGTTAAAGACTATGTAGATAAGATAGAGTTATTCAAATTCATAAGGTGTCATGTAATTCAAAGAATTTTGAAAGAGTTCACCAAAATAGTCTGTGAACCATTTGCAATTACCTCTGAGGACTTGAGGAAGACACAAGAGAGGCCAGAGTAGTGAAGCAGAGAAAGGAAAGAGCAAAAACAAAGGGGAACCCAAAATCTTGAGTCCAGTCAGCCTTCCCTTTATCCTTAGGCTGCTCTGGAAGGAGTCGCTGAACAATCTACAGGCACCTTGGTTAAAACCAGTTGGTAGGAAACAGGCAGCAGGGATTTGCAAAGAATGCGTCGTGTCAGGTCAACCAAATTTCCTCCTTGACAAGGTAGCACGAGTGTTGGATGAGAAGGCAGTGGAAGATATGTTCTCAGCTGACTTCACTGAGGCTTCCTTACAGTCTCATGTAACATCCTACGACAGTTGAGAGGAAGACGGGACAGAGAATATTTCTAGAATATTTTTTTATCATTGCAAACGTATTTATTCACACTCCAGACGAGTATTTTTTCTGCCCCGAGAAGGTCAAATATTCAAAATTTGTGTAGTCAGTTTATTTTAGCTGCTTTGAGGACAGACAGTAGGACATGAAGCTGCCATGCATTAGCTGCTTCAAAAAACCTGGCTTTTTCCCACTGACAAATGCGAGGCAGCTGAAGGTGCCTCACCCCTCTGTTAAAGAGGGGTAATTTATCATCTTTTCCCTCAGGTGAGAACATATGATTTCTTTCTTTTCAATGACAGATCAGGAACTGCAAAAAAAAAAAAAAAAAAAAACAAAAAAACCCAACTTCCCTTTTCTGTTCTTTGTATATATGAAGTGGCCATTGCCCTGGTGAAGTTAATGAGTTGTGTCCAGTCATTAAACCTTCCTCTTTAATGAGCCCTGGGCACAAGGGTGAGGTTTAGATTACACACATCTTGGTTTCAGGTAGATCCAGCATTTCAACTGTAAATTAAAGCTTGCTATCAAACTCAGAGAGCATTACAAGGCTCTGGGGGTCTTTCATGCATGTAGCTCATTCAATATTATCTTTAATACTTTGGATTATATTATAGAAAAGACACCTAAAATTTGCTGATAAAACCAAGCTGAGAGGTGTTGCAGGGACCCCAGAGGGCAGGACAACAAACAAAAATGGTCTTGGCATATTGAGGAGTTGCTCTGATAAAAACAAAATCAATAAATAAGCGTTCTGCTTAGGAAGGAGAATTCCAATGTAAAATAGGAAATAACTGGCAAAGCAGCAATGCTGCAGAAAAGAAGTCAGGCTGAGAGCTGAGCACGAAATAGTACTCAACAATATGCTGCTGTAGCAGAAAAGGCACATCTCATTCCTAACTGAATTGACATATGGAAGACACAGGAGGTAATTAGGATTATTCTCCTTTATCTTGGTGGTGAGACCTCAGCTGGGGTGTTGTGTCTAGGACTGGGCATCCCACTAAGATGTAGAAAGACTGGAGAGAGTCCAGAGGAAAACAGCAAAGATAACAAGTTTAAAAATGGCATGTGGGAAAATGGCTTTCTTTTGTTTAGGAAATCATGATATGGGGAGAGATGTATCAATGGTTCCCCAGCCCATAGAAAGTTATGGAAGAGGTCTATGGAGGAAGAAAAACTTGCAGAATAAATAGTTCACATTAGGCTGATAGATTGATCTAATGAAGGGCAGCAGAAATCCCTCAGAAAATTTGGAGAGTCCCTCCTACATAGCTTTTAAAAACAGGTTAAAAAGATATAAATCACTGAGGAAATAAAGATGTGTTTAATCCTGACCTGTGTAGGAATAAACATCCTTCCAGCCCCTCATCCCTGGGTGAAGAAAGGTCCTTTTCCTTCTTTCTCCCTCAAGTTCAAAAATTCTATTTCTGCACCTGGGAGGAAACCCTGTAAATCAAAATGGGCAAAGCAGAAAGACATCACCTTGCTGAACACAGTGAAAATCCAGGAAAGAGATGTAACAAGGGATGGCTGAAGGCTGAATTCAGAGGGAACAGAGAATTCTCTGCAGCTCTGAATCAAGTAGTGGATAGCCAAGATTTTAAAATCCCTTTTGTCAGCATCTTCTTCAGGCTTGCTCTGCACAGCTGCATGCTGAGCACAGGGAGGACAGACCCCTCCTCACTCAGCACGCTGCATGCTTTGGATACTCCTCTGATCTTTTGGGTACTGCATTGTATGTGGCCCTGAGAAATGGGTAATTTCTGCACCCCACTCATCTTTTATTCCTTGAATTCAAGTCTTGTCACCTTTCTCCTACTGCTCAGAGAATCAGTAAAAATGGGAGCAGGTAAGGAAGTTTTCACGCACAAAATTGTCAGAAAATAACACAAAACAAAAATCAACATTCAAGGGATATTATCTGAAAATCTCATCTTTACTCTGTAAGAATTCCTTATTTCTGAATGCCTACTGAACAGATTTTTTATGAAGTTCGTCACCATCTCAACTGCTGCACCTGTCAGATTCCCTCATTTCACGTCCCGTCTCCTCCCCAAATTATCTACTTAAAGAGCAAATAAAACCCATTTTCTGTGGGTTTCATCTTGTCAGCAGAATGAGCTGATTTAAATCATGTGCTTGGATGGCTCTTGCAGTACTTTAAAGCTGTCCCAACTACTTCCTCCCAAGAACAAACTAGAGGCTAGGTTATCATAATGTCTGTTTTCTAAAAAATGAGAAGGGACTTCTGACTTGCCATGCCTGCTCTTGTGTCTTACCCAGGTAAAGAATGGACTATATTAGGGTAAAATCTAGTTTAAAATGCATTCCTTCCCAGAAAAGCCCATCTTTCACTCTGAAATATACTTAGAAAACTAAATGTCACCAGAGAAAACATTCCTTGCAAAGACAGTTCCAAACAAACAAGCTTTGCCGAAATTGACTTCCCTCAGATTTCTCAGACTTTGGAACGTGTTGATTCACTCTTTAATAGAGTCAAACTTTAGGAAAAGATAAAACAACTGTAGCATCTAATGTAGCTCCTCTCCTAGCAGAACAGTTCTTATGTTGTGTTTTATTAACCATTCAAGGAAGAGATGGGGAGTTTGGTTTGAGGACTAATCCGGGGCTCCTTCCTAACACAAGTGCTCTGCATTGCCCTTACTGAATCAACACTTGCTTTAACAGCTTCACACTCTGTTGGTGCTTTGCCACCACCATGGTTGTTCAGATAGACCACAAGACTGATCCCTGGTTCGGAGGACTCCTGCAGCTGAGGGAGCACAACAGATCAGAAGATGGAAGATCTCGTCTGCTTGGTTGAACTTAATGATCCTGGGCATCTCTTCCAAACTTGCTGATCTATGATTCTATGATTTTCGCATTGGGAACACCCATGAAAGTGCCCAGGAGCGCTCAAAAGGGATTTACAAAGAACGTCTGGATGGAGAATGGAGGTTGGTGCATTGTCCACTGCTATAGGACCATTCCAGTTCAGCCTTGGGATGACTGGAGCTGTCATGGTTGACTCTTCTATAGTTCTGAAGAAAATGAAAATTATTGAATAACAACCTTACAAAAAACCAAAACAAACAACTAACCTTGTTGGACCCTCCCAACCCAGGATATTCTATGAAATCACTGAGATGCACATAGCAGACTTGCAAGCTACACTTGAGTGAAGCAAAAGGCTCAGCCAGGGTAATGAACTCTTCAGAAAACAAAACACAGTTCAAAACAGTGGCTGGCAAGAGTTGTAAGCAATGTGAAAGAAATAGCTGCATTTCCCAGTCAACAAATCCCTTCAGTAAACACTGGCAAGAACATCGTTTACTCAGAGCAACCAGATTCAAAAAAAACTCTTGCTCAGGCAGAGTTGGGAATGTCAAATAAATCAGAGAGGAGCTGATTCACTTCTTACACATCACACCAGTGCAATAACACTGCAGAAACTTGGAAAGTGCTTGCAAGCTGGGAGATGAGAATATTAGGTGCACGAAAAAAACTGAAGTCAGGGGTTCTGAAACAAAAGAAATCAAGCCTTAAATAATTAGCTCAGAACTTCATTTTCTTTCAAAGCAGATTTTGTATTAATAAGTTAGGTTTAGCTGGATTTCAATACTATTAACTCATTGCCGTGACAATGATTTGCAGTAGTATCCTTATTCTGCAAGGTAACACAGAAGCAAGGAACCAAACAAGGCTAAAGCTTAACCTTCCTGAAGCAGCTGGACATCCCAGGGGAGCTCAGAGCTGCAAACATCCACAGCACAGAGCCAGCACAGTCCTGCTGGCTGCAGATCTGAGCCAGCTTGGGCAGGTCTGGCCTCAGTGGTTTGCAGCCACAGCAGAGTTAATCCACGTCCCAGGTAATCCCCTCACAGGTAATTAAGAATTGACCATATCCTGGAACCACCTGAGAAAGGTGCACAACACCCTGCTCATTGCAAGACAAATTCTCCTAAAAATTCAACCACAGATATATAAGTGACCTCACTGCAAGGTGTTTCACTGGGAACCAGAACATGCAAAGAGAAGAGAGGGAGAGCCACTCTCCAAAGCCTGAAAAATCTCTTTTGGGTGGGGTAAAACTACGTAACAGATAGGTCTATAGAGCACCTTTAATTTCATTTTATTCAGGTGTTTTGCATGGGAAATACTAGGTGTGTCCATCAATGCTGTGTGCTGTCTGCATGGCATCGAGTAAAATATAAATATGTATATATCTCTCACACAGCTGGGCAATTTCAATAGATGAACAAACTGAAATTAACATTTAATAAGGAATAAATCAGGTCAATAGCTGCGTGAAATTTTGCTGGTGTATTTACTGTTCGATGGATTAAATTCATACAGAAGAAATATTACAGTACTTACCCAATACCAAATCAATTATACAGAGACTTCTACTCCCTGATCCAATATTTTGGACATCAATGCCTTTACTGAGCAAAGATCACAGAATCACAAAAGATTCTGAGTTGGAAGAGCCCCACAATGATCATTGAGTTTGACTGTTACGTGAACGGCCTGGACAGGGATTGAACCCGCAACCTTAGTGTTATTAGCTCCACATTCAAAGGCAAAGACCAAAGAGTTCCAGAAATGAACAATATTTTATGGCATGTCAACTTTCTGGACACTCAGTTTGAGGTGTTTTAAAAAGGTCTTGAGTTTTCCCCACGCCTGAAAACAAATCAGGAGTTCCAAATCCAGATGTGGTGTATATGGAAAAAATGAGGCACCAAAATTAATCAGCAATATTAGAAATAATCTGGACCTAAAACAAATAGGCTTTAAAATCAGAAAAAGGAAAACAAAAAAGCATGGCAAAGAAAGCTGAACTCAAGTATTTTCTTTTTTCCAAGCGTGCATCTGTGTGACAGTTTCTTTTTGGAGATGGGAGGCTTTTTTCTTCCTCTGATCTGATTCTCAGCACTTAGGAAAGCTTCCAGCAGCTGAGGAGCAGCCACGTTTCACATGCTTACCTTGAACTTAATTTGATAGGGCCTAAACCACTGCTCTTTGATTGGATTACGAGGCGTGCACTGCGGCATTGTATCATTACCAGGATTTAGTTGACCTCTGGGAAAAATGCACTTCTGACATCTCCATCAATCTGGCCCTGTGTTTTCAGCTCAGGCAGGAGAGATGCTGAGGGAAGCTCCAACACAGCAGCCCAAGCCAAGCCTCTGTGCAGGATCTGTCCCCTGAGAGCAGAGAGCCCAGGCACTGACCCGCTTGCGTGACTTCTGCAGCCGCTTGACTTTGCACAAGGTGACTGCCCCAGCACGGGAGCGGGGAGCTGAACCAGGAATAATGCAGCCAGGCAATGTACTGAGAGGCACGGAAGGAGGATGGAGGAGGGAGAGGAGGCCGTTGGACTGTGAAGCAATTTTTCAAACTTGTGAGGAGCCCTTTCTCTTTTTTTCACTCTTTTTTCCCTTTAGATTCTCAAGCAGCCTCCATTTATCAACACGTGAAGGAGATTGATTATGAAAGAAATATCCAGTCCACTAGAAGATGAGTCTGGAGCCACTGCAGGCATTCAAAACATGCAAGGACACCTTGGCGTTCCACAACCTGCAGCTTTGATCTCACAATCAAGGACACCAGACAGAGGTTATAATCCCTGCCCCTTCCATGTAACCATAGAAGTTTAGGGGTTCCACATGAGAGAAACCCTGGGTTACAGTGAAGAGAGAATCATAGAATGGTTTGGGCTGGAAGAAGCCTTAAAGATCTTATTCCAACACCCTGCCATGGGCAGGGACATCTTCCACTATCCCAGGTTGCTCCAGGCCCCATCCAACCTGGCCATGAACACTTCCAGGGACTAGGTATCCACAGCTTCTCTGGGCCACCTGTGCCTCACCACCCTCATAGAGAGTTAAAGAATCACTGGAAAAAGCTACTGTCCATTTTCCATGGGTATGCCTGCTGAACTCCCTCTCTGAATGTGAGTGAGGGGGTGAACTTAACATTGGTGCTAAATTAAGTCGTTGTCTACCAAAAACTTCGGTTGTGGCAGAAGGGGGTTTGGGCCAGATCTGTAGTTGGGTTTGGTTTGGTATTCTTTGTACTTTTCAGTTTGATGCATTTAAGTAAGTGAGACAGGAAGGACAGTTTTGTTTCTAAATGGTTTTAAGCAATTTCATGGTTTGGTTTCAATATAGAAACAAATGGTTGTTATGGAATAGGTTCACAATAGTGCAGGCAGACTTCAAAATTATATTTTGAAACCCTCAGTTTACATAACTGATGTGCTATGTATCTATGTCATGAAAATATTTTACTTTTTAAACACTTTTTAAAAAGTTTGGCAACAAACTTATGTTTTGGACTGAGCTCACCACATCCCCCTTTGAATGGGATTGAGAAGTGAACTGAGCATTTGTCTAGGTCTACGTCGATCAAAGACTTTGGTCGTGGTAGAAGGCTTCTTGGGACAAACCTCTAGCTGGGATTGGTTTGGGTTCCTCTTTTAAGAGAACTTTATTTTTTTCCTCCTGTGATCTAATTCTTTGCGCTTGCTTTGCTGTCACAAGATTTTTGTTTATTTAGGACAATTCCCAGCTTTCACAGGGAAGCATGACTCAGTGGAGCTGGTTGCAGTGAGGAAGCATAGACAGGGTAAAGGACTGGTTCAGTTTCTCATTTTCTGAGGGATGCAGTGCCATGGGAAGACCAGAGCTGTTCCTCTCTCTCCAGACCAAGACTTCAACTTTGTTATCCCCAGAACCTCCACCAGATGCACAATTCCAAAGAGCTACAATGCAAATTTTCACAGCACTCCCAATCCCATGGCAGCTCAGAGCTCATACAGCCAGCCAGCCAACTTTGATCTGAAATTGGCTACAAATCAGACCCTTCACAGCTATTTTCATGGTCAGGCAAAAAAGAAACCTAGAGAAATTGCCCCAAAACCTTGCAATGTTTATTTTGAAAATAAATATGCTCAAATATTCCTTGACGATTACTCAAAAAGGGTTAATTTATAACTTATCTTTTAATGAGAATTCTGAAATTAGCTTTTAGAAAGCCCAGCAGCCCACACCGCAGTTTTTTATAATTAAAAATGCTTCTTATCCAGGTGCTTGTGTCTGTAAGATGCTTATAGAAGCAATTAATTATTTACTAAACCTTTAGCAGTTTATAATGAAAAATTCATAGAAAGTGTGACCATAAACAGACTAAGCTAGCAAATGCTTCAGTAGATGAAGGAAAAAAGAAATAGAAAAGCCTTTCACTTCAGGCAGTCTACGTGCCTTTTCACCCACCAGATCATGATGCAGAATGGAAAAGTTCCTTTATCCTGCACAGTGGTGTAGGACGCTGCTCAACATGGAAGAGGGACACACGCCATCGCTTTGACAGCACTTCCTTGTGTGCATTAGATAACTTTGCATGTAGCAGTCAGCTCCAGACAATGTTTAAAACTATTTCCAAAGCTTGTCTCACAGCCAGCAATATCCTGATATTGTGGTGTGCAAGAACTTCCTTCTGCAAAGCAACTTCCCACATTAACAGAACACTCCCAGGTATCCTCATTTTTGCAGGATAAAGCTGCTTCAGTCTGCCCCCCAGACACCACCCAACCTCCTGAGTTTTGTAACCCCCAGCATTACCATTTAGTGGGCTCAGGGCAATTGTTTTGTTGGGTATCATGTATTCAAAGTCAACAGTAAAGATCAAATGCATAAAACCACTGAGTTTTGGGGTTTTTTTTCTGAGAAAAGGACTCCTTTTATCTTAAAACATTGGTGTGCTATCAATTCTTCTGTACCACAACCCAGAAGTAACAAGCTACTGCTAAAGCTTTGCTTGACTGCCTTCATCACCAAATCTCATTTTTTTTGTCACAGGCGTTGTCTGAAAAAAGCATCTACACCACATGGGGCAGCCCTAAATGAACACAGCAATGGAAGGCAGATGAAAACTTTGTGAGGCTGTTATGAGAAACAGAAAACAATAGTGTAGGAGGTATGTTCAACAGCAAATGCATTTTAAAAATAAAGGTAACCTTCTGAAAAATACTATTTTTCTACTCTGATCACCAGGCAAGAGGGATACAAATTCCAGTGTGAACTTGGTGGATGGCTTTTATAGGAAATGTGCAAGTTTCTTTGTCTCATGTTCCTCGAAGGCTGCAAAATCACAGCTGAGCTGAAAATAAACATCCAGCATCTCTGTTTCACCCTGGATAAGAAGGGGAAAGAAAGGCACAGGAATCTGACAGATCTTGAAGTACTCCTGGTGGTATGTGCAAATGATGTCATCCACCTTGACCTGCATAGAATCATAGAATCTTTAAAATCGGAAAAGACCTCCAAGAACATCAAGTCCAACCTTTCACTAAACATCACCATGTCAATAATATTAAATTCCACGTCCAGCCATTTCTTGAACACTTCCAGGGATGACAACTCCACGACCTCCCAGTTCCAATGCTTAACAACCCTTTCAGAAAAAAAAATCTTCCTGATATCAAACCTGAACCTCCCTGGGCACAGCTTGAGGCCATTTCCTCTCGTCCTGTCTGTCACTGGCTGCCTGGGAAAAGAGATCAACCCCCACCTTGCTACAAACTCTGCAGGGAATTCTAGAGAGTGCTCAGGTCTTCCCGCTCTCAACCAGCATCCCCAGGGCCTTTTTCTCATCTGTGCCATCTGATAGACATTCTCTGTACCAGTCTCTCAGTATCTCATGCTCCCAAAGAGTTGACTTCCACAGATATGGTGATTTTACATCTCATTCTCCTCAAAATGCTAATCAACAGCTGCATGTTCATGAAAGTTTTACATGACCTTACTAAATGTGAAAATTACCAGATTTGTTCTGCCCTTTAGTTTATCTTTCACAAAGGTGTTCACAGTTCTCCAAGCAGTGTAGCAAGGCACTGAATTGGCACATGAAACACGGATATTTAAAGCAGCATCACTCTGACTAACTTGTAACTTGCTATTTTGTTTCTCTTTTAAACCCCTGTTCTTCATTTGTGAAAAAGAGTCAGCAGACAGAAGCTGCTGATATTTCTTCAGGTGGGTGGAAAGTCTCCATGAATTATGCTTTCTCTCTTTTTCTTAGAAATTCTTCTTTAAGAATGAAAGACAACTTCTGTGACAGAAGGCAGCCCTTCACACAGATATTTTTGTTTTCTATGGATGAGCAAATTTGTAATTTAACCAATTGGTGCCCCAGGTGTAAATGAAGAAATTTGGCTCAAGAAAACTCCGTACTCCTGTGGCTACATCTTCTTAAGTGCTAAAGCTCTGCTTCAAATGAACATAGGCTTATCACCTTCTCTGGAGATGCCCTCAGTGCTTTGCGTGGTTATTTGGGACTGAGCCATTTCATGTACTTCTGTTGACGCTGCTCTGCTTTGCATAGCTGAATTAAGACCTAATGAGCAAGAGATAATGGGAATTTCTCCATAATACAGTAGTTTGGGCATTCACCTGGGATGCTGGACACTGTCTCCTAATTCCTGCTCCAATGAATAATTAATTATTTATGTTAAAATGGAACAGCTTCAATATGTGTAAATGAGAAAGTCACATCTTCATTACTGGAGAGGCTGAAGTAGTTGCTGGTGAAGGTTGTAAAGAAAATGCAAGTGAGGCACATTCACAGCAGTTTGCCAGGAATCTGCAATAATCTGCCAGCTGTAGTTTGGCTGGATCTTCCTTTTATGCTTTTGTTTTGGACTTCAGTCCAAGAACCGTAACAACTACAGCAGGAGGACAACAGCCCAACTCTAGACAAATCCCTAATGGCACAAGATTTTTTTTTCTTCCTTTAATGAATATTCACTCCATGCTTTACTCTTTCTCATTTTCTTTGTTTTTAATGCTATTGTTTTTCTATGTATTTTGGAAGATTATTGTACAAGGACAGAATTAAGCTTACTTTTTTCCATTTCTGCAAATATGATTGCAAACTTCCTTTGATATAAACAGCCACTCCTTCTATTTTATTTTTATTATTCTCCTTTTCAAGGGCTTTTCAGACACCTCTTCTTCTTCAGGGCCCTCCCTCCCTATCCTCACCCCATGGCTTCTCTTCCACAGCCCTTGATTCATGTCCCATCAAGTTTTTTCTCCTTTTGCTTTGTGAAAACTCTATTCTTGACTCACATTTCACACCGTCCTAACTCCTGGGCACATCCTTGCTAACAGCCCTAAATCAGTCCGGTTGTTAATGATGACTGGTCCAACATAACAGATCACAACACTCCTTAGATCTCTCTTTGGACAACCAGCCTTCTTTGAAGTTGGAAAATATTATTCCTTCTATTTTTGTTCCTGCCTAAAATGCTGTAACGTTGTGAACAGGCAGCACTATTTTCCCAGGCAGCCAGCTTGGGCTTCACATCCTCACCAGAACAAGATGCACATCCTTCCTCTCTCTGCATTTCTCTCTTCCCTGATTCTGTGAAAGCTACTGTCAATTGACAAAATATATTTTGCTCTATTTTTTATCAGACTCCTTTCTCATCTGACTCCAAAGTCCTCAGGACTGTCCAAGTGCTTTCTAAAAGCTTTCTGTACCATCCTCTTTCCCCCTCCCGCCATTTTCTCTCCCCCTATTCACTGGGAATGACAATAAAACCAAATGGAATCTCACAGCTCTGTTGGTTTTTGAGAGTCAAATGTTTGCAGAAAACCAGATGAGGCTCTTTCTGCAGTCTGGTTCCCCATTCAAATTCAGGATTGTCTCTCCATGGCACTGAGCCGGTCTGCAGATGCTGCCATTCAGTCCTTATCTCCTTGTGACTTTGGCATTCAGATCCCATGTTTTGGCAGTTCTGTGCCCCTTATTAATGCAGCAGTCTCATCTATATGAGCTAAAAGTTCTATTTCTTTCCTGTACCTGAAAAATACTTGCTTCCCTTGGCCCCAATTTAAAAAAAAAACTAATGCTAAAAGTCTCTCTTGAAATTCTCAAGATTTTTGTTCATGCTTTTTCTTTGTTTAAGTTTTTTTAAAATTATTTTACTGATGGACATGCTTATCAATCCTTTCAACACTTTTCATGCTCTAAAGATGAAAAATACTCAACTATTTTTTCAAAGTTCACCAGAAAAATAAGAAAAAAAGTCAGAAGGTATAAACCCTCATTTCTTTTCTCTTCCCTTACATTTTCATGCCATTTGGCTGCTTCCAGGAAATGCACTACTTACCGGTTTTTTTAATATATCCCAAAGAACAAAACGCACAGACTGGACTCCAGGCCTGCACCCCAATCTTTCACTGTGGTCAGGTAAAGATTGATAGGAATGAGAGCAGCAATCTCTGCATGGAGACACTGAGTCTCCATTAAAACAGGACCTAGTCATGCATTCCTTTTCACCCCAGGTGAAGACAAATTCATCAATAATCCACTCTAGATTTGAACAGATTCTCTAGAAGAGAAAAGGTGATGGAGCCTATGGGACATCCTCTCAGCTGTCAACTTTTGAAGAGTTATTTGACTCTATTTCCCTTTTTGAACCTGCTGTTTGCTCAGTTCCCTGCGGATCTGGCTGAGGATACAAGGCCAGTCCAGAGCAACCCAAACACTCCCCACACAAATATTTGGGGCTGTACTTACCTTTGTGCCTCAGCCCATACCTCATGACATCTGTCAAAAACAAAACCTCTCCTCAAGCATTTCCTGACATGGTGAATGGACCAACATGGCTCTGTTTTTAGAATGAGTCCTTACTCTTCTCATCCACAGAGTACAGGATCGAGTTAATACCAGGTACTTTGGCATTTCCTGGTGGTGTGGATATCTTACTCCATGCACACATGTTGATTTTCTGGTGTTATCAATAGAGAGAATAAACTCAGAGGATTTTTCATGATTGTGCTATAGATCAGAAATCAGCTCTTGGAAAAAATCTCTTGTTTTTCTTCCTTCTAAGCAGAGTTTCCCCCACTGTCTGTCCTAAGGGAGAAAAATTAACCTTCACAGGGCTGGCAGTCAAGCATGATGTGCAACTTACATGTCAGATATTATATATGAATGCTAGCATGCACTATTTTTCTTTTTTTTTTGTATATATGTGTCCATGTTCACACTCTCCATCCCTACACATAGCCCTGACAGTAAAACATCCAGAGTGCTACAAAATCAAGCACTGAAAGATGAGCAAACATCAGAACTGAAGGTTTCTACGCAACCATAATTTCACACAAAACCACACAGATTAGTTGAATTTGGAAGGTGGGAAAAAACCTCTGGAGATCATCTAGTCCAGTGAATCTGCTCAGAGTGGGGACAGGTACAGCAGGTCACTCCAGGACATGTCCAGGGGGTTGAATATCTCAATCCAAACAACATCTTAGGGCAAATTGTTCCTGTACCCAACCACACTCAGTGTAAAACGTTTCATTCTTCTTTCCAGTTCAGTTGTTTTCCTCCTGTCCCCATCTAGTTTTTTCTAAATCCTTGGTTTCTGGGGGTTTTACCAATTTTTTCTATTCCAAGCTGTTTAACTATTAGTTTTGCCAACCTTCACAGCCACCATGCAGTTATTTCATCAGTATCATTAATGTCACCATCAACATTGCCTGTCATATATGCAGACTGTGGAGCAGATTAATAATGCTATCAAAACAGTTTTGTTCAAAAAAAATTAATTAAGTTACCTTAATTCACTAAAAATTAATTAAAAACTTGGGTGCTCATTGCCCAGAGCAAGTTAGCATGAAATTTAATTTGTGCTCATCTGCTTAAGCCTGGCAGAGTGTAAGACAGTGCCTAAAAATTCTAATAAAGTCTGTCCCCCATTCTAATAAAGTCTGCAAGTGCCTTCCATTGTTTGCATTGTTGTTATTTTCTGTGTCCCAACAGTATCTGAAGGAATCAGTCATACCCATATTTATATGCACATTGAGCACCTTACTACAACATTAAAACATCCGAGTGTTGCTTTTCTTGTTATCTCTATGCTGAATTCTTGAAAACCTTTACATCTGCTCTGGAGATCCCCCTGGGACACACCTTTTTTCAGAGCCCACACAAGTAGCAGATGTCCAGGTGCACGTGTCCCTTATCTCAGAAAAGTTTTCTCTGTCTTTGTCTGCTAAAGCCTCAGCTCCACAGCTGTGTTCAAGATGCTACTGTTGAAGTTTCCTCCTGCTTTGTGACCAAATATGTCACTGCTTTCCTTCCCTCCTCAGTAAGACAGGCCTTGGAAGGACTCTTCAGTCTCCAGGTCCACAAACCTCCTGCAGACAACATACACATCATCTAATCTGTTCTGGATTTTGAATTTTTGGATTCTCCTTTTTGAAACAAGTAATTTCTCTTTTTCGTACAACCCACATTCATCCCCAATTTATTCAATTCCTTGCACATTTTGCAATGCATGTTTCTTACATCATTAGAGAAGTTTGACACTGTATCAATTTGATCACTACTGAAATCCAGAAGAAGGAAATAGGCTGTTTCTTTCATCAGGAAGACAACCAGCAGGGTTTGACATGCCTTAAGTGCTGATAAAGCCATTTGGCATTCATACTTTCCACTGGCAGACTCATCTAATTATGCTTTTCTTTGAATTTTAGAGTGCAATTAATCAGGTAAAGAGTTATTCTTCCATTAGCACTTTCATATTCCATTCATCAAAGCACCTAAGTACGAGCCCATGTAAAATGTTGAAAATTTCCAGAAATAAAAGAAAGCAAAGATTTCAAGATCAAGAGACTGATGCTTAGCTGATACTGAGAGCATAAACGAATGAATGAAAAGATGTATAAATGTATGAGTAAATGACTACAATAAGATGTTTAGGTAAAGTGGTGAGAAAAATTACTTAACATTAAACTCATTAATTCTCTGCCTAACCAGATCCTGCTCTACAGGGTGACCAATTACAGTTATTTTCCAGTTCTTAATAGATGATTAATTACATTTTAGTCTGGCTATGAAGCTATTATACCATTATAGACTCCCCTGGTATAACACAGTCATGCTATTTAACTGGCAAATGCAGCCTGAGGCTACAATTTCTAGTTGTGTTAGGTCCGGTAGACCTAAAATGTTATTGAAAAATAAGGTCATACAGTAAATAAAACACTGAACTGTGGAAGACAGCATAACTCTTCATTCCAATAGTTCTATTCCAGAAATTCCATGGCATAACAAATGATTTGAATAGGTATGTCATATAAAGACTTACACATCACGCTTTTAACTTTCATTATTCGAAATTTCTCTTTATATGAAACTTTCCAGACCTGGCAGAGCAAAGACCCCCATCAAGCATTACTGGGGCCAGATGGGAGGTGCTGCAGTTAGTCACTCACAAAATGTATTAAGAACAAAAACACGACAGCTCTAATTATTGTAAATGGATCATTAAATCCCTTTCAATTGCAATGTGAAATACAATCTCTGAATAGCAAGCATCTCCTGGAAAAAAAAATCTATTCTCTGAAGTTAAAAAGAAAAAATCCATTTTGATCTGAATGTGAGAATGCGATAGAAGGTGAAGTGCATTTTCCTAGTGAGTGCCAGGGTTATTAAGACATTAATAGCTGTTAATGGGGGGAGGTCTGGGATGAGAGAAGTAATATTTATAGAAAAGGTAATCTGCAAAAAGGAAAGACAGCCTTGGATTGTCATAGTAGATTTTACAGCGTTAAAGCTCTTATGGGCAAGGATGAGCAAGGTGACCTTAGAGAAATGTCCAGTAACTTTCTGAAAGTCACTGCTTGGAGAGAAGGACTCCTCTTACATGCTCTCAGGGGAGTTGGTGGAAGTTTCTTCCCCAAGCACACTTGAGAAGACATGACCGTGTACATAAACACCAGCCCTTTCAAACAACAAAGGAAAAACAGCACAAAAGGAGAAGAGCCCAGAGGGAGGAACTGAAGATGCAGAAAGCAGCGATGATTCCCAAAATGCTATCACAGACCTTTCATTGCAGCTATTCTGTTCCAAACTTCAAGCACTACACTGAGACACATTACACAAGGGGAAGGCAGAGAATGTCTAGTGGAAGTGACAGTACATGCCAGAGTTCCTGCTTTAGTGCAACTTACACAACATACCCACACTTAATGTGGGCTGAGGAGGCAGTTATACAATGGTTCACAAGAACTAATAAAACACAGCAAACATTAAACAGATTTTTCTGTAACAGGGAATATTTGAGTCCAAAATCTAGACCTCCTGATCAATAACAGCAAGGTAAAATATACGATCAAATTAGAGCCTAAACATCAGTGAGAGGTAAAAACCAGTGTTGTCACAAACCATTCTGAATGCAAGCAGTGGTGGCAACAAGCCATTTTCATACAGGATTTAAATTCACATTAAATAAATTTCTTGTATTATTCTCACATAAATGAGAAGCTTATTCTTCTTCTATGCACGCCTCTCTTCTGGTCTGTATGACTCCCTCAATTGAGACAGAACAGAAAAAGAAGGGCTATAGACAATTAATTCAGAGTGACAGACATGGTGAAATGTTCTCTAAACCTCTAAGTGGAGTTCTTTTGCAGGAATAACTACCAGTTCCTAGCTCTGTTTAGACATACTCCCTTAAAGTTACTGAATGCTTATGGTGAGTGGTGGTCAAGCAATCAGGAGCTTTGCAATGCACATTTGATACTACATTTGATACATCTACATTTGATATAGAATAATCTGTGACACAAGCAGCCCTCATGCCCAGTTCTGCCTCCCTGAGAAAAGCTGAAGTCCTTCACCACTGGCCTTGTACTGATCAGAAGCAGCAAAACAAGTGGGACCTGTCACCAAAAACAGTGGTTGAATCATGCCCTGCTTATCTTCTCTCCTCTCTGAGAAAGTATGAAGCGTGATTAGTCTCAGAATGTGTCTTTGAGGAGCTCTGTTAATAACACCAACAGGTTCTGATAATCCACTGTCATTGCAACCAGTTAGCTCTCTGCAAGCTCTTTAAATACTACAGCCATCTCAGTTTCTCCAGTTATAGTGTTAATTTACATTTTAAAACTTTAGGAAATGCACTACACTGTTGAACCCCAGTTTTCCCATAAGAAAACTACTGGGTAACTTGACACACTCCTAACCTCAAATCCAGATTGCTTTCTTCATCATTTCTCCCCCTTTATTCACCCTTCATTCACCCTTTCCTTTGAAATCTGTTTAGAACTTGATGTTAGACCATGCTTCTCTTATTTTTTTTCTTTTTTATGCTGCTCTTCAGACACTTAATTCAAGAAGAAGCATGTTGCTAAAACACTGGACAAATGTGAGTGCAAGATATGAAGTCTGTACTTTCTATTTGTAAGAGGGTTTATAAAGAAGGTAGGAAATTCAGTCACTCAAAAGACTAACAGGTCCAGTGCACAGGAGAGGAATTAAATTTCAAGGTCTGGAAGAAATAGAAGGTAGGTTTTGACCATTTCTGTCTGATTTCTCAAGAAAGTAAAGTTAAAGCCATTGTGCTGTGTAAGTGAATGCAAGCACAAATCTGTGTCTCAATCACCTGACTGTCTAGAAGACTTTGAATGAGACCCTACCAGTCATTGCAACCTGGCCTCACTCTATCTAAAAACTAAGGCATCCACTTCCCCTCAGTAATCCAGAGGAAACTTGTCTTTGTTGTTCATCTGCTCATGAAACTAGTTATTCTGAGAAGTAATGGAGTTGCAGCGCCATCACATCGCTGTGAGTGAGGCCATGCTGGAAGATACACTGAAACACCCCATTTAAGTGGAGAATCCTGTTCTTCAGCTAAGTCTAAATTTGTTCCTGATTGTCTTTGAGCTATGAGTTCATACCTCCAAGCAGTGAAGGACATCAGAAAATGTCAGGCTGCCAATTACTTCCAAGTGAATAATTTATTCAACAAATTTAGATATGTCCCTTTTGCGAATTGTTCCCTGTGAGTGCAGAAGAACTCAACTTTAATTCGTTATGTTAAAGATTCTGCTGCATAATTTCTGCAAATAGTTTCTGACATGAAAAATGAGCACATTCTTTCAACAGTCCAGTAATCACAGTGACCACAATTATCTTGTGATCACCAGGTAACATTCCTCCTGTCTTTGTTGTATCCTTTGCTTGTTTTATTCTGTATAAAGCAGAATTCTTCTCTTGTTTTAACTTCATGCATGATTTAATACAATGGGGCTGAGCACTCTACATCTCACTGTAATATGAATAATAATTCAGGGTATGATCTCTCTTGTCAACACACATCAATCTCAGCTGTTACACAGCTCCTCTAAGACAGGCGGCAAAGCACCTCATGGTATCCTAACAACATCCATTAAACACAGAAATTCTAAAATATCCACTTATTGCTGTGGAAGAAAGGGCCATGTTAAAAATTATTATTTCAGGCATCCACTGTAGTGCTTAATAAGAGCAGAATGTTTTCAACCATCTAAGTTTGGTAATAATCAAGTCAGTGTAGCTCAACAGAGAGGGTGAAACATTTCAGAAGAGGAGTTCAGAGTCAGCTACGGCAATCATGTCTCTCAGTGACGCTGTTGGGACATTGCATGTTGCTGGTGTATCATTCCCAACTGGGATGAGTTTTCAGGACTGTGCATTCCTCATGAAAAATACTCCTCTCCCTTCCTCTCTGCCCCAATCCACAGAGTTGAGAGGGGTGAGGTGGGGGGAAAAAGTAAACTGAAAAAACATTACAGGAAACCTCATAGTGAACCAGAATAAAGGTGGAAATCCAATAGGAAGCTTCATTTTCCGGTATGTATTCCTGTATATTTCACTGCATTAGCAGGTATGCTGGGTAAGGGACAATATTTGCAGTTGGACTAGACGATCATTGTAGGTCCCTTAGTTACAAGTGAAATAGCCTATTCTATTCTATTTTAATCTGTGAAGGCTCACAAATTATGGGAGGTGAGAAAATGTGGTTTAGAAAGCAAACTCTAAGTAGCTGGTAAGAATTATAGAGCAGGACTCCACAAGAACATCCTCTGAACCATTCCCAGTGCCGCACACATGACTAGAAGCAAAGTCCCAAAGCCAAGCTGAACGAAGATGTGGGGAAAACGGTAGGGATTCATTAGGATCTGCAGGAAATTCTGGACAGAATGGAGCAAGCCCAATACTGAAACAAAATTAACCTGCAGGTACCATAGGGTGGTCCTCAACAAGAGAGGGGACGCTACAGGCACAAAAAAGATGCAACTGGAGATCATGAACCTTCACTTTGAAAAGCAATTGAAGAGACAAAACCTCCCTTTCCACAACAAGACATAACAAAGAAATTAAAAATTTTGTTGATAAGCAACAAACAGATCCAGCTCCATTTAAGACCAGACACAAAAACTGACATTCAGGCCCAAGTTAAATATGTTTGTGGTTCTTTGCAAATGCTAAAGTGCCTCTTCTAAGTGCAAATATTGAGTTAAAAGAAACTTAGGAGAGACATGTCATCATGTAACAACGTGGTGATGTGTTTATTCACTGGAAGGTCTGCCAAAGCAAACACAAAAGGGGATGGTCACGGCAGAAGTGAATTCAGCACTTTCTTTCCCCAGTAAAGGTATTGAACTCAGGTCTCACAAGCAGCTAGTCTTATTAATCCTTTTGAAGTTCCAGTAGTGCCTCTGGAAAGATGTAAGAAACTGCTATTAAAACACACTCCTTGGGCTTCCCATTGCATAAACATGGGGACTCATGCTGTATGTCCAAGGCCTGGAAGTTTTTTTAAGATATTCCCAAATCAGGTCCTATCTCCAGCTCTCATAAAAAGTGGTGAGATGAAATTATTTCTTGCCAGACAGAACATGTATAATTCTGTTTTCACCAGAACATACCAGATGAAGGCTCCAAAAAAGAGCAATTTAGGTTTTGTAATTTGCTTTTTAACATGGAGTAAACTCCCCCTTTCCTCATTTCCTGCAGAAAGAGTCGTTTTGCTAGTTGGTCCTGGCAGCTCAAGTCAGAACCACCTACATGGCTCTGCTCTATCTCACATAATTTCATGAGCCATCAACAAAGTGCTGCTCCTCACTTTGTATTGACAGCAAAGTGCTAATTACAGTCAGGCAGCCCAAACCTTCTGCCACCATGGTGGGGAGAAGAGCACATCAAGGTTTAAGGACTGCAAGAGGGGGCAAAGGTTCTTCTATCTTCCCTGAAGGAGGATTATTATTGCAATCAGCTCCAGCCCTCAAGGATATCTTCTTCACACTTCCTGCAAGCCTGTGGTCCTGCCAAAAACTGCACACAGAGCTTATGGCTGCATGAGGCACATCAGAGACCCTAAAGGCACAGCTGTCCCTGTGCAGGAGCCACCCCGTCCCTGCTTGATGAAAAGCAAGTTTGGAACAACTTCATCCAACCTCAGCCCTCCTTCTTCCAAGCTTCTCATCCATTTTCCTGACCTTGGCTCAGTACTCAAACTCCCCTCAAACTCTGCACACGGCTTGGAGGCCACCCAAGGACAGGCAGATTGCATGAGTGTAAAACTCAGCTCAAACTGATCTAAAGAGTTTGTTTCCCCAGGTGAACAAGAGCTCTACCACCAGCTAGTGCTCTATCAGAGATGTTCACTACATGAAATGTTGTTATCACTTTGCACATAAATATTCTAGCCACATGTCTCTAAGGCACTAGGTTGAGGTGCTTAACATTTGAGTACACATCATTGAAAAAGCAGGTTGGTACTTTGGTACTAACTCATCTCTATTTTTAGTCTTAACACAGCTATCACATCCCCAGAAGCCTGACCACCCTGCTGTGATTAAATATCATACTTGTACAGTGAACTGCTGCCTAGATTTTAGAGCAGGTACATTTATTTTAAAACTCTGATCAGCATAGTACACCCTTATTTTCATTCTAGGCTATTAAAACAGCAGTGCCATTCTGCTCCTTTTTCATATATAGCCATGCAAAGAAATTGCTAACTGTGATTTACATTTTTATTGGAATTAGTGGAAGGACCTACATAAAATTAATTGGGAGTTTTCATGCCTGTCACATCATTGAAAGTTGCTGGGACAATGAGCAAAAGTAAGCTTAAGTGCTAAAATATGGTGAGAGGGCAAAGATGAGTCTTCTAACAACTTAAGATCTGAAATAGCCAGACGCATCAGGGTTCCATTTGAGGTTTCACATTTTGAAATACGTTGTACATTACATTAAACATCATAACATACAGGACATCTCCAGATTCACGTGCTCCACCATGTTCTGGCTGTTCTCTAACCACCACCAGGCAATCAAAAGTCTCCTATCAACCCTGATGTCTTACATGCTTCAAGCAAGCCAAGGAATTTTGCTGTGACTCAGTTACTTTGAGAATAAAATTCAGAGTAAAATTTCAATTGCCCAAACACAACCTCCGAGTCACTTTGGGTGCTGTGGATCATCCTACTCCTGCTCCTGAACAGAGCAGCTCATCTGCCAGTCGAATTTGGTGCAACACATTTCCTGCCTGCAGCAAGTCTGTTCATGCTCTTACCCCGCAATGATTTAACCAAATCCGAATTCTACAAAAGACAAAATGCAATGGATTAAGAGGATGCACACAGCCAGCTACCACAGTTCCAAAGACTTGTAATAATCCATTATGCAGTGCAAAGTCTGACCACTTCCATCTCTCTGAAAACAATGAAGTGGTGCAGCCCAAATGGCTCCATCTCCTCAGCCTCTGCACAGAATCTGGCCTTAACCACTCTCCAAAGTGGCACAAATCCTACAGAAAGGCAGGCTGTGAGAAAAAACTGTATGAGGCTGTGAAATTCATGGCTATCACATCAGAGACTGTCTAGGCAGTAAACTGGAGCTGGTGTTGGTTTCTGCTACCAACGGACTGAAAACTGAGCACACAGCTGGGGTGTATTATTGCAGCTTGTGACAGCCAAAAGCTTTTCCTTTTCCCTTCCACCTAGTCCTCCTGCTTGTGTCAGCCAACTTTTATGTCTCATCCATCGAGAAAGAAGTCAGAACCACTTACATGGCTCTTAGTAGGCACAACCATTTACTTTGTATTTGTACAACTGCCATGACTGCAGATGAGATGACTGAACATAGACTCTCTTTCTATGTCAGTTATTACTGGTGGTTGCACCAGTCAGTGTCCAACCACAAGTATCTCCAGCCAGCAGTGTTCCCAGGTGGCCAAGAAGAGTGATGACAACCTGGTTTGTATCAGCAACAGCGGGACCGGCAGGACCAGCAATCACCCTCCTGGGCTTAGAACTGATGATGCCACGTCTTAAATCCTGAGTGTATTTCTGGGCCCCTCTGTACAAGAAAGACTTTGAGGTGCTGGAGCATGTCCAAAGAAGGGCAATAGAGCTGGGGAAGGGTCTAGAGAGAGGCTGAGAGAGCTGGGAGTGTTTAGCCTGGAGAAAAGGATGCTCGGGGGGGACGCTATTTCTCTCTGCACTCCCTGAAATGAGGTTGTAGTCAGGTGGTGTTGGCATCTTCTCCCAAGTAACAAGTGATAGCGCAAGAGGAGTTGAGATCAAGTTGTGACAGAGGAGCTATAGATCAAATACTGGAAAAAAATTTCATCCCTGAAACTGTGACAATCAGCATTGGAAGAGGCTGCTCAGGGAGGTGGTTGAATGACTGCTGGAGCTATCTAGAAGGCATGTAAATGTGGCACTCATGGACATATTTTAGTGGTGGGCTTGGCAGAGCTGGGTTAGCTGATAGGCACTCTTAACGGTCTTTTCCAAGCTAAGGCATTCTATGACTCTAACTAGGACAAAATGAACAAGGCCTTAGGACCAGAAAAATCACTTTAAACACCAGAAGTACTTTTTTTTTTTTTTTTTTTATAGTAACTCTACCTAATCTGTCTTCTTTTGCTCTAAACATATAAAATACAAAGCAGCTCCAGTGCTGGAGGGAGGGTGACTTCGGCGAAGGGAGTTCTCTCATTTTCTCATTCGATTGCAGATGGTTCAGGTCAAATATATAAGTCAGAAGGCTAGGGGCAGTTGGGAGGCCAAAAACAATCAAAAAAAAGTAATAAAACCCCCTGATTTTTCAGTTGCAAGGTATCAGTCACAGTAAAATACTGGCCGAGTCATACCGGATTGGCAGAAGTTCTTCCCCTAGTGTGTCTGCATTACAAGCAAATGGTTGGTAATGATTTGTGTGCATGCAACACTTCTAAGTAATTAAAACAAACCTCTGTCTGCTGCAGAATGCAAATGTGCCAACAAACTAACCCAACCAAGCCAGCTTTGCCCAAGCTCAGTAAATTCAATGCAGTGAATATTCCCCTGTAATGGCCAATTGCTAGGAAGCCAGCTGGACATCCACTTCTTTAAGGATAAGTAACTCTGGCTGAGATAGCCCTGTGTGCTACCTGCTGTAGCTTGAGTGCTTGAAACATGGGGCATAAGAAGGAGTTTGATATTGATTCTATCCATCAGTTATTGCTTGGATGGGAAATGGAAATAGTGGCATGAGTGAATGCAGCAACGTTACCTCATACACCTCTATTCAATTCCTTCATCTCCAAAATGACAAAATCCTACCATTTTCTTCACTGGAAGGGTGATATAGCTGAGACACCACTTTTAATGGTCAGAACATGAAGTTTTGTGATTTTTAACCTTCCTGGTGAGCAGAGCACACTCGACCATGAGGGATTGTATCACTTCAGCTGGGCCTACACAGTTTGTGACAAGGTGAGGACAACTATAGAAGGCAATGGTAGAAGTTTTATTTGTTGGCTTCTGCCACCTGACACAAGAGACAACCACCACTGCTATGAGCATCTGCCTTGGGAGAGGGTAACAGCTGATATTAGCATTTCAGCCTGGAGATGCCAGTAGTTCTTCCATTTTAATGGTTTGCATAAGGTCGGTGTGGGAGGTAGGAAGACACAGGTGACGTGTGTGACCTCTAGAAGAAACGAAAGTTGTGCGCATGTGTGTGCTTGTGTGACAGGTATTTTCAAAGTAACTTTGAACTGGCTTCTGGTCACAGTGAAGAAAAGAATGCTCCCAGACAAACAACTCCCCTCAGAAATTAAACAGAATTCTTTCATCTGCATGGCATGGCAGGAACAATACAACGTTTAATGAACTTTGCTAAGAATCTGTTCCTTTACATAAGAAAGAAACATTTTCCTTTCCTTTGGTATTTGTTATTGATCTTGCCCCTTGTCTTTTTGCCCAATTTGGCATGCATTTGAAATTGTTCATTCATGTGTCTCACAAGCTTTGATGTCTGTGTGGTTTGGAGGAAATTGCAAATTGCTGTTGTAAGTGCACTTTCTGTATTGTAGTAATTGCCTCTAATAGGGCAGGGGAAAAAGACCTCAATCCATCCCAGCAGCTGGATGCCAGTGCCAGCAGGAGATGCCCAGAGACTGGAGAGGTCAACAGAAGGGCTCCTGAAGAGCAGCACAGAGGAATTCCAGCCACTCCAGACAGTGAGTTGGCACAAGGAATAAACAAGAGGGGTTAGAGATGTGCACAAGCCTGTAGGGCTGTGATCTTCTTGGCACTACAGAGACACAGTGGAATGGTTCCTATGACACTGGAGTATTGGGATGGAAGGATACAGGCTCTTTAGGAGGAACAGTCAGGGGACATGAGGAGGTAGTGCTGCCCTCTATGCCAGTGAACTGCTGGAGTGCATGGAGCTCACCTGGGGATGGATGAGGAGTCAACCGAGAGCATACAGGTCAGGATTAAAGGGACGGCAGGGACAGGTGACTTTATGGTGCGGTCTGCTACAGGCCACCTGACCAGAAAGATCAAGCAGATGTAGGAGTAGCCTCATGTTCACAAACCCTGGTCCTCGTGGGGGACTTCAAGCATCCCAGTATCTGTAGGAGGGACAACACAGCAGGGACAACATAATCAATGCAGGAGGTCCCTGGAATGCATTGGAGGGGCTGGTGGAGAATATGAAGTCCAAGGGCAGCCTTGGTTGCACTGACTATGAAATGGTGGAGTTCAAGATCCTCCGGGCAGCGTGGAGGGTACAAAAGCTCACAGTCAAGGACCTCTGGAGACCAGACTTTGGCCTCTCCAGGAATCTGCCTAGTAGAGCTCCACAGGATCAAAACCTGGAGGGAAGAGGTGCCCAAGAAAGCCTATGAACTTTTAAGGATCGCCTTGTCCAACCTTGGGAGCAATATATCCCGATGAAGAAGTTGGGCAAAAATTCCAGGACACCTGCATGGATGAGCAAGGTGCTCCTGGACAAACTTAAATACAAACAGGCAGCCTACAGAGGGTTGAAGGGAGTACAGATAATCTGGAAAGAATACAGAGAAATTCTCCAAGCAGACAGGGATTAGGTGAGAAACAATAATGTCCTTAGAGAATTAATCCTGGCCAGAGATGTTAAGGCCAATAAGAATCATAGAATCATCATCGAATACTTTGGTTTGGAGGTGATCTTAAAAACTATCCAGTTCCAATCCCCCTGCCATGGGGAGGGACACCTTCCACCAGATCAGGGTGCTCAAAGGCCCACCCAGCCTGGCCTTGAGTACTTTCAGGGATGAGGCATCCTCAGCTCCTCTGGGCAAAATTTTCCTGTGTCTTAGCATGCTCACAGTAGGAATTTTTTCCTAATGTCCAATCTAAACCTATTCTCTTTCAGTTTAAAGCCATCATGTATTGTTCTACCCCTATATACCCATGTCAAAAGTCCCTTTCCATGCCTCTTGTAGATGCCCTTCGAGTATCCCAGAGAAGCTGGAACTACATGATCCTTAAGGTCCCTTCCAGTACAACCCATAATCCTGTGGGTACACCAGAGGAAAAATTGCAGAATTTTGCAGAATTCAGTGCCCAGATTAGCATAAGAAACAAGTGTGGGTTTATAGTAAATGTGGTAGTGGACAGTTAGTTGGTTCAAAACTTAATTTCTTAAAATATATGTTTAAGTTTCCATTTCTTCTCAGACCAAATGCATTGAAAATTAGGTAGCAACAGCTTTGTAACTTTAAGAAGCACTGACAGAAAACTAGAAAAGAATGATTTTCGTAAACTTAGATGAAGCGTTCACCTTTCAACTCTTCCAACACACATCTTTAACAGGACTTCTCTAAGGCATACACTGTCATTATCAATTCACTTCTATTGCCAAGGAAATCACTTGCAAATGTAATTTATATGTTGAATAAATATCAAGGTTATTATAAAACTACAGAAATTAGGCTAAATCACTGCCCTCGTTTTCCTCTCTGCAGAAGAATTTCTCACATTTCCCTCTATGTCTCCCCATTTATTCACACATTTTCCTTTAGATATGGCAAGATTCATTTCAACTAACAACAGCCACTGAAAATCTAGGCTTGTAAGATTGCCTTTTATGTTCTTGCTATTTGCAACAAAGAAAGACTTAAAAAAAGATAATTCTCTTCACAAGATAACTCACAGAATCACAGAATCACAGAATGGATGGGGTTGAAAAAGACCTCAGAGATCATCTAACCCAACCCCCTTGCTAAGCAGGTTCACCTAGAGCAGGTTGCACAGGATAAATACCCTGGTTTTATATGCTGCTGTTTTGGTGGGATGAATTGCCCTTTGAAAGTGCTGATTCCTCCGTGTTGTCTACAGGGTGAACATAAAAGACTCTCTTAAACCGTATATCTACCTCCTAAATGGGCAGATGAATTCCAGTCTCTGGCTTTCTCTCTATCCAGGTCCCAATTCTGTGTGCTGCTTGGCTTATTCCCTCTCCTCTCCACCTATTATCTATCCACTTAGGAACTGATCTCCTGGGTAATCAGTCCCAGCCCTCAATCATCACAAGAAGTCATGTCATATCACACTAGTCATGCATCTATCAAACTCTGTCTTAAACTTACTTATGTGATCTGTACCTACTACTCAAGGAGAACACCTGATCTGCATTAATCTCCTTCCTCCAAGGCTGCTTCTAATTCCCTGCCTAACCATATTTATGATCAATTTATACTCCATTTGTCCTTTGGCTTCTATCTCTTCCTGGAATTTACCTGCTTGAAGATATTCATAAGCAATAATTGCATCCCCTGCTAGCTTTCATTTTACTAGTCAGAAGAAAGGATGCTTTTAGATATTTTTTTTTAACATAGAATCTCTATTCTTCCATTCTAGTAACCATATTTGAAATTTAATAGCCCTCTTGAATAATGCTTGTGAGAGATATAAACTGTATTCCAGGTCAGTTACAATGGCACTAAAATTTCCCTCTGGATATAGAGAAATCCCACCTAAACTCCCCAGTATATTTTCTCCTGACAGCCTGGCTTTGGTGGGTCACAGTCATTGTGAGCCAATTAAAGGTATGCATCTTCCCTCTCTTTTGTTTTCTGCTGAGAAGGCTTGGTTTTACGACAGATCTTCAAAACTTCTAAATCTTCCTCCAAATTTCATCCTATGGCAGTTTTTCTAGTCATCATGAGCAGAAAATCTTTTTGTGTCCAATACTCCTTTACCTTGATAATGAACCTCATTTTTTTTTTTGCCGTCACTTACTTCTGCTGCTATGATCTTATTTTTTTCATCTTTAGTGGAAACAACAGATGTAAAGAGTTGCAAGAATTAGCTCTGAATAGCTACAGAAAAAATCTTCTTAATTTGATGATTCTCTTTTAATTATAAACTATAATTTTTAATTATAAATCATAAAGTTCTCAAATTCCATTGCATTAATTTCCCAAACCTCTTAGTACCTTTAAAAATCTTTACCTCCCCTTCATAGTTTTGTATCCAGACTTCTCAAATGTCTCCCTGAGGGCTGAAGAGGTTCTCATCTGGAAAGAATCTGGCCTTTGAGACCACCAGATCATGTTTACTTAATAGATAAATTCATAGGAATGCTTTTGCAAAATTCTAAATTAATTATGCACTGAATTTTTAGGAGACGAACTTTAATGTGGAGCCTATAGCCACTTAGAAAAGGTACCTGGATTTTTTACATGCTATACTAGAGGAAAACATTCATATATACAACATGAGAACTCTGACTGAGTGTGTGACACATCTCAATTAATTTAATTGAGCAGACGTTTTTTATTGAAATGTTTTTCTGTTCTGATGACTGGAATAAAAGAGAAAGAATAAATTTGTCACCAGTCATCCAAAACAAGATTGGATATGTATCTTTTGCAGACAAATAATAAGTCTGCTATCCTAGGTCCAAAATCTTGCCCTCGTACTTTATTCTGTTTCACCAAAAGACTTTCTGAGCAAAAAGAACTACTTCACTATTCATAATCTTATTATTGGCTCCTTTTATCATCAATCAGTCATCTCCGAAGTCCACTCATTTTTAATACTTCTTGAACAATTTAAATCTCATCATTCTCTTATTAATTTTAAATTATAAGGATTGAGGCAATCCATTAATGTCTTTTCTTCAGTAGAGTTGATTTGCCTTCCTTTGCATTTGGTGCAAAGCTGCCAAGTTCTTCCCTTCCAAACTGAATCATACAGGTAATCTAGTCTTGTTAACAACTTTCTACTAGCATTGTCCCAGTTGGCCTACAGAAAGTACAGTGTCACAGAATCACAAGATAATTTGGGTTGGAAAGGACCTCTGAAGGTCCCTAATCCAACCTCCTACTCAAAGATGGTTAGTCTAGACCAGATTGTTCATGTCCAATCAAGTTTTGAATGTCTTCAAGCATCTTTTACCTATCGTGGCCATGGGATCTGTGAGATGCCTTATTCAGAAGATCTCAAATAAAGGCACAGTCATTAGCTAAATAAACAAAGAATCAAAAGAAAACCCAAAATCCAAGAAAAAACCCCTACATTTTTAGAAATGTAGAGGATACTAGAACAGAAAAGGCTCAGTCTAGCTGTCTACTTGAACATGACAAATACATATGCACATATTACACACATCATGTGTATACGTAAATAAAAATTACAAAAGGGAGATAATTGAGTGGTAACATGAGAGGGAAAAAAAAATTGAATCATTGCTACTCTGCACCTAAAACAGATTTTACAAAGTCAATTGAGTTAAATCAGATACGCCACAGAAAATCCTTTCTAAATGTGCAGGCACCAGAACCATGAATCTCTCTCCCTTGTGCTGCATTAACTATGGTATTTTTTATGATCTATCACTTTTTTTTAGTCTTCATTTCACCTTTCATTAAACATTACAAAATGTGTCTCATCAGAAAGCATTGCTTTTTATGGCAGCATTTCAAGCTCAGTAACTGAGGAGACTTTATTCTGCATCTGAACATGATTTCCATTTTTCTTTTAATGAACTATTTTTATAGTGCAAGTGCATAAACAAATAAGAAAGTGAGTGGGCAAAGATGCTTCAGGTGCTTTCATAGGAACAAACTTAATTAATATCCAGCTTTCAAGAGAAGCAATTTGAAACCTGTGTAAATGTTTTATTTGCAGACATTAAGAAGAAGCTATAGGGAAATTAGCAAGACCTTGGTTCGGGAGAGATAGTTTGGAGTCTATTGCATCAGCTTGAAATCGAGCCTTCCATCATATATTTCTTCCATGCAGCTGTTGAGGGGAAGTTCATCAAAATTTTAGCAGGAAGAAAAACACAGATATACAATTTAAATCAGAAGATGAGGTTCAGTAAAGAATCTTGGCTGAGTCTTGGTAGTTATTAGAGCACAGTGTCTCTGAGTGATGGACTTGAGACTCAAGTCTTACCCTTACATCAGACAGCCATAAAATCACCCAGTTTTGCAACAACAGCAACAATGGAATAAAAAAACAAACACTGAAACCCAGCTACAAAATCTGTCTTAGTTTAAAGCTGATGATCCTGTGTAGCCCTGCTCAGGATATAGCAAAGCTCTTTTTAAATCAATTGTCTTGTCTTCCTTATGTGAGAGACAGGGAAAGGAGGAGGGAATTTACCATTCCTGCCATCATTATAATTTTGACTGAGGTTGAGTTGAGTCCTCCTGTAGCTAACAAAACCTGTTGTGGCTTTCTCTGCATATCCCAACATGAGTGGTTTTTAACCGACCTGCAGACCACATTTATCTCCTTTAGCATCCAAAGGAGGCCTAAAAATATGGTGAAGGGCCTTGAGGGAAGCCACCTGAGGAGCAGCTGAGGTCACTTGGTCTGTTCAGCCTGGAGGAGAGGAGACTGAGAGAGTCCTCGCAGCAGTCGAGGGCTCTCTCACAAGGGGAAGAGGAGGGGCTGCACCAATGTTTCCTCTCTAGTGACCATAGGTAGGAATCCGAGGAGTCCAATCCTGGCAATGAGGGTTTAGATCAGATATTAGGGAAAGATTCTTTACCCAGAAGGTGGTGGGACACTGAACAGGCTCCCCAGGGAAGTGGTCACAGCACCAAGACTGGCAGAGTTCAAGAAGTTTTTGGACAACACCCTCAGACACATGGTGGGGTGAGACTCTTGGGGACTGTCCTGTGCAGAGACAGGAGCTGGACTTGGATGATAATTGTGGGTCCCTTCTAACTCAGAATATTCTATGATTCTCTGGTTCTATAATTTCTATAATTTCCCAAGAAACTAGTTTGAAAAGGAGACATTTTTTAATTTGTTAGCATCTGATTCAAGTGTAATAAATTCCTCTCTCTTAATAGGAAGAGCTTCTTTGAGTAACTTCAAGTCCCATTTCTTTCATTATACTGCAGTGGAGGAGCTTCATTTGTACTCCAAAAAGCAGCTTTGACTGTTGTGGTCCTTAGCTTTTCTCTCCAAGCTCTGTTCATCATCCAGAACCGTCATTCCACTAAATTATCAGTTTCTGTTATACATGAGCTACTTCTACTTGGCATCAGAATAACCTTTTTTTTTCAGTAACTAAAAATTTAACTGATCAAATGAAAACACTATGACATTTCAATTATTTGAAAAGAATAACCGAAGGTGCCAATAAAATCTGGGCTGTAGCAATCAAATCATGATTCAAGTTGACTCCCAAGATATGACCGCATTAGCTTATATAGGAAGAAAATATTTTCAGTATTAATTACTAGTGCTTTTTAACAAACTTGGCAGTAAATCCAATTTTAACAATAATTAACTGCACAGTCATTAATTCTGGAACTTAAGCCAAATGTAGTCTTCCATATTGAGGACATCTGTGATTGTCTCCTTTGGAATTTGTTCCCTGTGTATCTTATATAAGTGCATCAGAAATATTCCAACTCTGATCCTTTTGTTTTATTTACAGGACATGAGAAAGCAGGCTTGGAAACCTATCAACTGAAGTTTAGAGGGAACAGAGAAGGGGAACAAATAAATTTTAAAAATAGTTCTGATTAACTTGTTTCACTGAAGGAAAAAAAAAAAAGAATGGAAAAAAAGAATAATCTTTGTAGTCTTCAGTTGTACGTGAATAAAACAGAAGACACAAACATGCAGAATACATTCAGAGAAAAAGCTCCTAACAAGGATTTGCTAATTGTTGGATACTGAGGTTTATTGGAGCAATGGTAGTCTCCAAATTCTCTGTTCTTTGCAGTTGAAAGAGCCACTTCCCAAAACAGACTTCTTCCCCAAAGTTACACAACTCCTCTTCCACTTCCAAGAAACCACCCCCAGCTCACAGCTTCCTTGAACACAACCCAGATCCTTGGTTATGTATGTCAGTACATACTGGTTTATTTGGATATTTTCATTCTGAAAAAGAAGAGTAACCTCTGCTTTCATGCTGGCTTACCTTGCCCTCATCACGCCTGGCTTTTAATGGTGAAGGAAAGGAAATGAACAGTAAAACAATATGCAAGATTTCCACACTCTTCCTTCCTGACTTAATGCCTAAGTGCTTCTCTGAAGCCTGCATAGATCAAAGTTTTCCACTTACACTTCTGCTTTTAAATCTTCTGTTTGCTAGAGTATATATAGTTATTGCCACCAAAAAAAAGTGCAAGGCATCTAACTTCAAGCAGCCCCCTTAAATGGTGCTGACTGTGTACTTTACTTGCAGAAACCACAAAGCGGAACAAATAAAAAGAGCTGTTGTAAAACTTGCTAAAGAGGTTCAGGTACTTGCCATAATCCTTTTGCAGATGGAGATAAGCCTGAAAGAACATTAAAGTTTCACAGCAGAGAGGTGATGTGGAGTTGATCGTGTCAAAACGTTAAAAACGTTTTGGGTATTTTTGCTTATGTTTTTTGAGAGTAGGTTGTGAGATGTGTATAAATCATTCATATTCTATTCAAATAGAGCTCTGATTCACTTCTTGAGGATTTCAACAGATTACCATACCAAAGCACGCTTTCTGTCCAGCTTCCACTCTTCAGCTATGTGTCTTCCATACTCTATATCATCCTCTTCAATACAATCTCCACATCATTTTTTTCAAAGCTCAGCACTTCACAACTCTCATTTTCTGGCTCTATAATCTCTTTCTTTTTTTCAAGCAAATGTCAAAACATAATTCTTTCCTTCTGAAAGCATTTTCCTTTTTTTCTTATAGAATTTCTACACAAACTGCTTTTGGTTAAAAAATTGCAAAAGCACTGCATAAATGCAGTTCTTTTGATAACTGAGTAAATTTCAGTTTTCTCAAACAAACATATGCTTGATGTTCCACATTATTGTCATTAGAAAATTGTTATGTCAAAAACATTTGCGCAATTTATGAATGAAATTAAATGAATGAAAGATAATGAAAATTAACAAAACTCAATAACATCATTATAAGTCTTAAGAAAATTATAATTTCAAATATTAAAACAGCCCATAATTTAGATTAAGTTTGATTGGAATGAAAAACTTTGAGAAGGTGCCATTTAAAACAAATTCAAAGCATGGTGCTGGGAATTGAGGAACCCAATTCGATGTTCAGGTATTCTGTGAAAAAGTAGATGGGGGAAATTTGGATCTGGTCAGGTTTATTTTTACTTTATGTTAAACCTGACATAAGTGAGTAAAGACACCCACATGTTTTGTTGCTGTTGGATCTTGGGTCTTCAAGCACATTCATTTGTAAAGATTATGCAACTCTGTGGTGTCAGGTATTGCAATAATGAAAAATGCTGGTATTTTCCAAGGGCATTCTATGAATGCAGAGAAAAATCCAACCACATGAAATCTCTGCCATTATTCATACTGAACATTGAAGTTATTTCTATCTTGGGTCAGGCCTACCTTTTTAAATATTTTACTGCATACTTTTGACTAAGTAAAATATTCATGAATGTATTTCAGAATAATCAAATCTAATTTAGATTCTAACTTAGAGCTCTTCTATTCAACAGGTCTCACTCTTCTCCTGCTTAGTTGTGAATTGGAGCACTGTTTCCCGGTCTGAAAACATTTCTGAATGTTAAACAGATTGCACTGAAGAAATGTTGCTCATTATTTTCCTATGAATGTATCTCAGGCATCCAAGCAGGTTGCAAAGAACCAGACCACGTGAGCTTACACATATGATGAATAGTGATGATTTGAAAAGAACAGTTTGCAAACAGTGCACAGATTGAAAAGTTTTCATCAATGGTATTTAGCAAAAGCTTATAAATAACACAGATATTCATGAAAGTCAGGAGATGTTTCTGAGTTAAAATGGGATTTAAACACATGAAGCTTTGAGTTGAAATCTCATCCTTAACTGGTTGCACCTTTAACATTGCTGGATCTCTGTGCTCATTGTGGTGACTAAATATTATAAATTCATGCCAAAGGGTTCATTTCTTTTTGTGTATAATATAGGGGAAGTGTGAATAATTGTCAGTGAAGGATATCCCCACATTCTAATACCTAACACCTCCTTTTCTAATGGAAAGCACATGGACTTTCTAAATTCCAGCAGAAGGAAACAAGTCAGAGCAACGACCAGTGTGCATTCCAAGTTTGTGTAGCCTGGCTTTTAACAGAATCTTAGAATCACAGAACCCTTAAGGATGGAAAAGATCTCCAGGATCATCAAGACAAAACCATGGCACTAAGTGTCATGTCCAGTCTTTTTTATGGTGACCACACCACTTCCCTGGGCAGTTCATTCCAACGCCTGATAGCCTTCTCAGTGAAGAAATTCTTCCTGATGTCCAACTTGAACCTCCCCTAGCATAGCCTGAGGACATTTCCTCTTGTCCTGTCACTGATTGTGTGGGAGATGAAGCCAACTCCCACCTGGCTACAACCTCCTGTCAGGGAGGTGTAGGCAGTGACAAGGCTGCATGAATCTGAAAGCAGTGCCAGGACCCAGCCATGATAACACTGTGGCAGGCAGCAATTCTGGGCACATGCAAGTCCCCTTTAATTTTAAGTGTTGCTCTGTTGGTTGGAGCGGACCACTGAGGCTGAAAAAGAGATGAATGAAGGCAAATAGCAGCCTGAGATATCTCAGGACATAAGTGGTGGTATCGCTTCCATGTTAAATTTTGCTGTGCTCTCCCCCAGACCCGCTGCTGAGGAGGCAGGACCAGGCCAACGTGCCAACTCTAGCGTCACAGACATGCCAGGAAGCAATCAGGCACCGTGAAAAAGCTGCAACAAACAGCTGATTTCAGCAGTTTTCCAGCTTGACTTTCATTTCAAGGTGAAACCAATGAGCTGGGCTCAGTCAGAACTGTCTTCAGTTTGGTCTCACAACAATGTGGGGACTGATGTACCAATGGGAATGCCAGCAATAAAACTGGTAAAGCATTCAACGACTTCTAACATTGCCACAGTTTGCATCTACAGCCCTAATTATTTCTTGCTGAAAAGCTGATCAGAAAATCCTCTGGTTTTTAATTAGGCTTGGATGATATCAAAACAGACTGTAAATGTGTACAGACCTCAGACGGATGCACTTGACCCCCTTAACCCAAAAAAAAGGTAGTTTGGTACAGGCTCCAAAGGAGGTAATGTGTGAGACACAACCACGCCAATAACTCCAGGAAACCCACAAAGGAGCAGAGTGACCCAGAGAGCATCGATGCATATGAGCTTGGAGCACTGATCATGAGATTAACACACGAATAGCAGGTGGTTTGCACCCCTCATTTATCAAGGAACAAAGACAGTTGTGGGTACAAGAAGTCTCATGGATATTTTTCCACTGTACACAGTTTGAGTACAATCCAACCACTTTATCCCATGAACATGACAGCCTTCACAAAGGCAGCAAACCAGCTCTAGAAAAGCTCAGAGTTTTAATCAATGGATGGAATTTGCCTAAGGCAACAGAAGGAGTCAGTGTCAAAGCTGGGATAAAATCATTGAAGCATATCTGTGGAAAAAATGTTTAGAACTTCTTTCAACACAAATTTGCCATAAAAATTGTTGGAGCACTCAGCAGGAAACTTTGAATGGATTACTTTCTCTGCAGACTGGGACATAAATGGTGCAACAAGGTTGCCATAAGGCTGCCTTAATGCATTCCATAGACCTCGTTGTGGTCGCTTCTCTCAGCATGTGAGCACGTTTATTTTCCTCATGTTTTTTTATATCGCTGTTGGCCTCATGTTCTTGAGGCTTCATATCATTATTTATGATACATTTTTCAATTTAAAATGAAAATTTACGGAGCAAATTATACACTTGATGAATACCTCCTGCTTCCAGAAACACCTTCAATAGGAACATACATATGTGCACATTTCCAGGTGGTAGGAATTAACCTGGCCTCTGCTAAACTGGTTAATTTGAAATGCATAAAACATCACAGAAGCTCAGGAGAGAGCAATCTAATGTATGTGCTGCTGTATGCTCAGTTTCACTCTTCATCAAAATTTATATTCTTTCTCTACTCTGCCTTCTCTGACTAAAAGTCTTTTAAAAGTCTTTTTTCATTTCAAAGATGACTCTAAACCAAACTCCCACCTCAAATGAGAATCAGAATCTCTTTCCTGCTTCTGTCTTCAAAGGTTTTCATGTCACTGCCCTTCATTGCTTAGAGGAAAGTCAGTGAAATATCTGTTGGAGACCTCCTAGTAAAATCAATTTAGCTCACGCAGAGTGGCTGCAATAAATTAAATCTTCATTTGTGGTGTCAAAGGATCCATGAGGAACTGTGTCTTCAATTTTCTCACTGTGTGAATACCTGAACTTCTCCCTCTGAATTAACACACTTCATAGCACAATCATTTCTTGTGTGTGTGAAAGCTTCTGATTTTCAACACCTGTGACCTGCCTGGTCCTGTTCCCTCCTCTCCTCACCTGCTTGAGGCCCAGTCACCTCCACCTCTACATTTATATGTTTCTCATCCTTCAAGCTGAGAAGGTTGTATTGATACAACTGCAATCAGATCTTGCAGTTGCTGCTGCTGTTTCATGCTGGGTCCATGCATTTATGATGATGAACATAACCCTGAATGACAACTTGCAGTTCAGTGATTATTTTAATTTTTCACATCATTGCCATTGATTTTGGGGTCCACAGTGAAATTCCTTCTGGGATAGTTTTCCGTCAAGTTAGAAGAGCAGTTCGTATATGCCTGTCCCATATGGGTCATGGTCTCTGGGGACTGAATCTCCAGTTATTTTTACCAACAACATTTTCACAAAGCCTGCTGTCTCTCAGTCCCAATTCCTGTGCCCGAGCACCACCTGTGGGTTTGAGTTTAATGCTTCCCATGGGCTAGGTCCATGCTTCAGACACATCAAGCTGGTAGAAAGCACTAGGCAAAAAGTTTAAGTGAGACCAAGACCACGTAAATCAGACCAGTGCCTTTACTGACAGATTTTAAGAGGATGATGTCTATTATTTCCTGACCCAGTACCTGAGGAGTACCTTAACACCCAGCTTCTTCCCTCTTCTGGGAGCACGCCAGGAAAACTGAGAAACTTGGAGCACTAGTCATGCTTCAAACAGGACACACACTCAAAGAGATATGGGATTTTCCAAGCAGCAATTAAATAAACCCTTCAGTCCATCAAAAGACATTTCCCTTATACTCTGCTTATGTTACAACCCTTTTTTTTTTTTTTTTTTTGGTACTTATAGTTTCAGGATTGTAAAAACATCTCTCTTGTCCTGGAAAAGACTTCCCTGGTAGAGCGGAATCTTAGAAAACAATCTTCAGATCTTTCCCCATTCAGTGTTCTGGAGCATTCAGAAAAAAAAAGAGGAACATTAACATTTGTCACCATTATCAGAGCATTAATTAATAGGCTTTTCTGACAAGGTTACCTAATGGTTGCAGCCACCTTGTAATGAAGGTGTCAGTTCTTCCACTATGGAGAGCAGCAACAAACCCTTTTGAAGGCCTCTTTCTGGATGAAGAAGGACAGTTTGACAGACCTTCACTCCAGGTAAGTTCAGGTTTATAAAAGGAGAGGTCACCTAGAGTCCTCCAAGGAATGAATTGAAATTAAAGCTCTGGGATGCTGTCACTCTGAATTAACCAAATTGTCTCAAGCAAAATCACACCGTGATATGTATCATGGAGGAGAAAACAGAGACAATTCAATATAGAAATAAACTGCAAAACTTTTCCTTGTTTCATAGGTAAGCTTTTGGTTTCAGGTTTTCCATCTTCTGTCCATTTTCAGAGACTTAACAGAAAAAAAGTTCTCAAAAAAGTGAAAGGCATAATTTTCTCTCTAAAAGATAAGGGTTTTTTCCACTGCAAAAATATTAAATAATTAACTGTTGGCTTAAAAAAAAAAGGCTTATTTCTCCCATAGCAGCTGTTGAACAGCAATCCCTGGAAACAGTTTGAAGTATGCCAAGAAAAAAATGAAAGAAATGAAGTTTAAAATTCATTGAATGAAAAAATCAAATTAATTTTTTTCTAGGAAAACTCTCTTTTACTCCTCTCACAAGCACAGCAAAGTTTCAGAGAGAAGTCTATTGTTTAATGAGTCACTTGTCAGCACCAGCAATCTCTCTCAAAGCAGGAAAAAAAAATCAATCATCTCTGGGATTTCAGGTTAAGTTTTTTTTTTTGGTTTTTTTTTTTGTTTTTTTTAATGATTCCTAGGATTCCTTTGAAAAGAAAGGAATAAAAGGGAAAAAAAGTAAAAAGAGAAGCCATGCAAACTCTTGTCTGATCTTTACTCATGCACTTGTGCCTCAGCTTAGCCTGATACCTCCCTGCATTAACTCCTCTGCCTGGTTTGTTTCTTGATTATATCCAGAGCCCTTGGGTGATGCTTTACAATTTCAAGAAGCGGAGAAATATCTCCTGGTCTCCCAGCTAGGGCTTACAAATCTTTAGGCAATATTTAAAAACACAAGAATGTCAATTTTGACTGAGTTCCTCATGTTTTCTGAAGGTCGCTGTAGCACCTTGTTCTACCCATGGTGTCTCCAAGAACCCCACAAAAGAACAAGCTTATCAGGTATTCACACTGGGAGGATTATACAGGAGAAAAAGTCCTCAGAGGGACTGAAACAGCTGCTGCTCCTTTCATTGCAAATCTCCAGCCTCAAGGGAAATTTAAAAACATCCTTCCTGATCAGAGCTGCTCTTGCAAGTTGGTATCATCCAAACTGGTCTTCTCAAACTGGAGTACAGGTACCTCACCCAGGTCGTGTCTGTGTACATTATCATCACTTTCAAAGTGGAGAGGAGAGACCAACAGGTCTGAGTGAGTGGCAACTCCCCATTTCCTCTCATTGCTTCAGGTGCACTAAACCTGCACAGCCCCACTACCTTCTACCACTGTGGAATCAGTCTCTATAACCTGCTTCATAATTTTTTTCCCCAGTAAAACATCATTGATCATATTCCTCAACAGGGAATTTCACTGGTGCTCAAACTCGTCCCAGGTGTTATTTTTATGATACAGAAGTAGTGTGATGGAGGAAGAATAAAAGAAAATGTGAGCCACTGAAAGACAATTTTTTGCTTCCAGAGATGAAGCCTAGTGAGCATGCTGTAGTCACCAACAGGACAGCCTTTCTTCCAGTTTCCTGAAAAGAGATGAGTATGACATACTGGAGCCTGCAGCTCCCGTAACAGCACTGTAAAACAAGCCATTTATTCTCTAAGATCCTCAAACTTTAATTCCTTTAATAACCAAATTGCCAAGAAAACTAAGTATGACAGGTCTGTTTCCAACTGCTTTAATGATCCTCCTGTTTTGTCATCCACAGTTTCCTGCCTTTATCACTTTCTCCCTTGTGCCTTGGCTCTGACACCTACAAGCCTCAAAGGCTTTATTTGTGTTAATTATCAAGGAAGATTCCTTCTAAGTGAATAGCTGGATTATCTGACTCTTGATTTAATGGCAGAGTCAGCTTTATACACTGTGATTTACTGTTAAAAAATATGATCCAAGAGAAAACTGCTTTTCTGAAATGTGTGAGCTGACAGCAGTGCCACTCTGAGCTGGGGCTTTTCAGCGCTGATGTCACATACTTGAAGCAGGTACTGCAGATTTCCGGTCACCCATTAACTTTTTCCATTCCACTTTCAGGTTCCTTCTGCAGTCCCAGCTGTCTTTGTGGCATTGCTCATTCTTTATCTCCAGGCAGTAACTTAAGAATGCAGCTTGACCCAGAGACAGGATGCAAAAGGCAGTTGACATAGGTGTGTTTGGAACAAAGCAGAAAAGAGAAGGGAGCTTGACAAAGTCACTTTGAATTTCATTGTGGGATATATTACAGGTTTAACCAAGCTTGCTCCTCTCATGGCCCAGGGTATTTCCTGTGTGCTATTTGCATGTACTCCAGAGGGCTAGAGGTGGAGGGAGAATCTGAACAGTCAAAGGGGAGGCTCAGAAGCAGGTTGAAAGCTGAAGGTACTTATTTAAGGTTCCACAAAGACTCAACATGCTCAAATCCAGGCACTGCAATTAAGTCAGCATGCAGTTAGTCATCCATTAGTCACTCACTGGCTTCTCCAAATATATCATGGCTGAAAGTCCCTCCATTCCCCTTGGAAACTACGCACTAGTGATGTATGTTCAAGGTTTTGCTGCTTCCTTCTACATCTCAGCCATACTAAACAACGTGGCCCTATTTCTTAGGCAGGCTAATGAAGGTAGAGCTCCTTATTTGGTTTGACTCAGTTTTAAGACATGAGACCATTCTTACTCTCTGACACATGGGCAACTCTTGCATTTGATACTCATCCCTCCATGACACCCCAGAGCCAGCTGGCCCTGAACAACATTGGATCATCTGTAGAAACTGCATCAATTAACACCAGCAACTGGAAGCAAAGGTCTATCAGTTTAGTTAAGAATATTGTGAAGGTTGATGTGTATGAAATCTTGTGTGCTCACCTCTCTCATCTTCCACCCCAGCACCAAAGCTGTCTTGATGAAACTTCAGCACAACAATAGAACTTGGTAGCCAGGTTCTCTGGTAAGGAACACTGGTCAAATGTCCAGTACATTCATTCAAGACCACTTCTCATGGTGCTGTTACAGTGTCATTGTTCCTGTTTGCCTAGCTCCACTTGTATTCCTACATATACCTCTGGGAATTTCTGTGAGGGGGATGCCATTGGTGTGCAGGAACCATTTCAATGGAGGCCATAGTAAGTGCTTACCAGAAAAAGAGGGCTGCAAAATGCAGGACGTCTCCAGAAAATTCCAGCACACATCTGCAGTGCCTACTGGGAATGGGTGGAAAAGACAAAATATCAGAGATACGGTCATGCTGAACATTTCTTGCTTAACTAACAGATACCATTACCTTCACCATAACATCTGCCTAGCAACAGCAGAGATTCCAACTCCTCCTAGCGGTAAATCTCAAGCTGTGCTTTTCTGAGCCTCTCACTGAGAGGTCATTGCCAGTGGATAGAAAATGGGCATTAGTGATTCTGAACATTTTACCAGCCTCTCACAGAAGTGCTGCATAAGTCAAACAATGACCTGTTTAGCTGTGCTGTGCCCCTGCATGAGAAGAGCACCAACAAACTGGAACATCAGTGCTTGGAATAACAGAATACCTTTTTAATGATTTATGATTCGAGCTAGGAAACTTGCTAGCCAGATGGATCTGCAACTGAGCAAACCAAGGCTGACCTGAGGCTACAGAACCTGTGTCAGCACACTGCAGAGGTTTTACTGGAGACTGATTGTACATTTCATTGCCACAAAATCATCTGGTTAATTTTTAAGATTTTTTTTAATTATTATCACTTAATCCAGACATACATTGTTCATTTTCTTATGTGGTGCTGATATATCAGCTTTTGGAGTTCAAATCTTCTAATAACTTGCTGAAAGATATTAAGTTTTATTATCGATATTTTGCTTTTGAGAACAGTAGGCAACATTTGCAAAGTTATGGGAAACAGGTAGCAGACTAAAAATACCAACCATAGGATTACAGAATCCTAGAATGCTTTAAGTTGGAAAAAAAAATTAAGAACATTTAGTCCAACTGTTATCCCTGCTCTGCCAATCCCACAATTAATCATGTCCCCAAGTGCCACATCTACACATCTTTTAAATACCTCCAGGAATGGTGACTGGGCAGCTGCTTCCAATGCTGGACAACCCTTTCAGGGAAGGAGTTTTTTCTAATATCTTAACCTCTCCTGACACAACTTGAGTCCATTTCCTCTTCTCCTTGAATGTATGGGCTAAAGGGCTCATATCCTTCCTCACTAGTGTGTTCCCAGGTAAGAATGATTGTTTTTTTCCTCATGACATCCTTCAAATAAATTATTTTATTTCAACATTACTCTGTTTACTCTTACTCTGATTATAAATTGCATCATTTCATGTTTATGAAATGAAAATTTCGGATGAAAAGGTGTCAAATGACAAATCCAATACATTTGTCTGACTTTCTGGGCAAACACCCTGCTTTACTCACAAATCCTATTCTGTTTTCCTGAATACAGTCATCTAAATGAAGACCCTTTTAACTACTATTCACAAGCATTTTGTATTATAAGACCACATTTTTAGGTAAACAGATTTTCTGGAAAACTTACAATCACTTCTGCTGGCAGATTCAGGTATGGAATTCAAGATACTCCTGTCTGGTAAACACTGGGCCATGAGGTGTGTCCCCATTTTCTTTGCTAGACACAGGCTAAGCTGTTTGGTTTCTGGTGGATTGTGACACATCACCGAATTTTCAAGAGCTTCACTTTCTCTTACTTCAGATACTCAATTTTCATCACACAAACCTTTCCTACCCAGAAATCCTCAGCAAGTAGGATTTCCTCCTACTTGCTTTCCATTCTCTAATGTCCACCTAGGCTGTCCTTGTCAAGGTCAATTTTAATTAGTGAACTGAAGATTGAGTACTTTCATTAATCATCTAGAAAAGGGAGCAAACATCATATTAATGCAGTGGATTGTTGATACTAGAATGGAAGAGGTCACACTCAAGGGAGAAGGAGAATTAAATGCTAAGGAGAACAAAGAAATTACCTCTCTTCATGAAAAATATCCCTTTTTAACTCTTCTCCAATCTTTTCTATCGTCTTTATTTCTGAGCTTTATTTTCTAAATTAAAAATGCCTTGTTAAGCATAGGTTATACTTTATTTTTCATCCTGAAATACAATATTTATAATCCTAAACTCTAATCTGGATCCATTATGAGTTTTTTGAGAACAGTGGAGCCAATGGCACGGTACTTCATGCAACCAAGCAGTCTCTCCTGGAGGGGGGTTAAAATGCAAATTAGTGCAGTGTGTGGTCTCATTTTATCCCATCTTTTATGCAGGTGCAAA
>VZRN01000884.1:273240-288316 GCA_013397935.1 Dasyornis broadbenti
GGGTCAAACCAGAATGGCAAGATGAGGTGAAAGCAAACGTTTTGGAGCTTATCTTTGTTTCCCTAACAGTGAACTCATTCATAACATATTGAACCAGATGTAGCATTTTGTCACACCTGTTTGTAGCTTTTCACATGGATCTTACAGAGAAGAAGATGCCACAAACCGGGGAACAAAGAAGAATTGAGTCTAATATATTTCACAAAGCACTTGGAAATACAACCAATCTTCCCTTAGAATGAAAAATTATCTGGGAAATACTGCTGCTACTATATTTATTCCTGCCTGTATTGCTATTTCAGCACACAATTTCTATGCATCACTATCATTAGTAATTATTTTCTATCAGGCCAAATACAGACAAATAAATTACCTTTTTAGTCTTCGAAAGAGGGCATTTTGGAGACCTTCTAGACAACAAAGTACAGAGGAGAATGAAAGGAATGTTTCACACTTATAAATGAATGTGCAAGAACTGGTCAAGATTTTCTTAATGGTCTGCTTTGTACAGTTACTCTTCAATAATGTTTTCCAGGTCTCAGTTGTGAGTCAATGAGTAAACACAAAGGTATCATATCAGGGTAGAAGTGAAACAAAAGGGAAACATTACCAGATAACTAATTGCTTGGTGGGTAGGAAATTCACTGTAAATGTGTATGAAGCTGCAATTTATTGCTGTAGCCAAGCTGATATTCCAAGATGCATCTCTTTCATACGCTCCTTTGAGAAAAATTTATAAAAGACTGGTTTTAAAAGACTAGTAAAAAGAAAGCCATGAGATCCCAGACACATTGTGAAGAATGACTTTTATTTTGCAGCCAGGCCTTCATTTTCCTCCCTACCCTTCCCATATCACAGCACATGGGTTTCAGAGGAGTCTCAGGGACAAGAGAGAAACAGATATGATAACAACTACTAAACTCCAGGTTTATGTCAATGAGATTGGAGATAAGCAGGTTTGCCATTCATGCATTTAAAAGGCTCCTTTCCATGTCAAAAGCAGATTGTCTGTGTGTCACACTGCTAAGTATTTCATAGATCCATCAAACAACCGTAACAACTTTATGACTGATGCTGTCCCACTTTTTCTCCCTGTGCATCCCTGCTCGGTGTAGTTAAAATTGCTTTCTGGTAGCAACATCCCTAAGTATTTCAGAGGAGTTCCAGTATTTCCATGGCATCTCCAAAGTTCTTCACTTTCTTGCTTGGCTTAGACTTCCCAGCAACTCCTCCTGGGAATATATCCATGTGTCTTACTTCAGTAAAAGCTTTTGTGTAACTTGGTAGTTTGAAAGATCTTTTCACTGATCCCAGGTTCTCTTTGTGCAATTTCCTGCTCAATACTATGACTGGTGAGGTGCCTGAAGATTTGCTGACCCCTGCTCACTCCCAGCTGGAGGTAAGTTTGGTTTGGAATGAAAGGCAATTAGTGAGGAGAATTCCACCCAGCCACAGGTGGTTGGATTAAGAAAATTAAAATGCCACTTCAAAAGTGTTGCTTGTTTGTATTTCACTTGTTCGTCACTTTAAACTCATGGAGGGAATGTAGATCCTCACCTTATTTGCACAGAAAGGAATTGGTGCAACACCACAGCCCCTTGCAAAGTGGCTCATGATCTGTCTCAGAGAGGAACTGGGCAGACAGAACCTGTCCCACCAAAAACTGCTTAGACTTCAGTACAACTGAAATCCTTGAGATGCAGCAAGCCTGTGTATTTCTCAGAGAAATGTCCGAAAAATCAATTAAAAGAATTTCCCTTCAACGCGCAACTCCTAAACAAACACATTCCCTTCAATACCTTTCTTCTCAAATGTGAGAAGTTTGGAATAAGCATTTCCTCGGGTTTTTTCTTCTGTTTGTGTTGGTTTTGTTTTGTTCTCATATGTCTTTGAAATTCTGGAACCTATGCTTACTCAATAAATACATTTGTCTGACACCAGAAATGAGATATCAGAGCTTTCTGGAAAAAGCCCAAGACCATGTGGTATCCTAATAGCGACCTGAAAATGTAAAGGCCAAGACTCATGTGTGGCTCCAGAGGCGGAAAGAAACTTCTGTAATGCTCCTCCGGCCTTTAGAATACCTTTTATATGGTATAATAGACATTAAGCATTTGTGCAGCTAATAGCAAAATGAGTTCTAGCCATGATGTTTCAGTATGTTAAGCCAGATCCACAGAACCATCCTGCACACAGTGGATCAGCTTTTGCTGGAGTGAAAACCAAAAAGGAATGTGTATCACAGGCTCACAAGAGACAGAGATTAACATCTAACATCAAGCATGAAAGATTCATCTCAGGCTTCACATGGTTTATGGGGAATTCAAATAGATACTTTTGTGGCCTTTTAGAAGCTTTGAAAACCCCTGTGCCTGGAGAGGATAGTTTTCCAAGTTAGGTGCCTTTGAGCATTATGAGATACAATCAAGTGCTTAAGGCAAGAGCTAGTACTGTCTAAACTTTTAATTTGATACTGTTGTTATTGCAGTTCAAAATTATAAGCTCAATGTAAATTAAAATAACATTCCTCTGTTTGTTAACTGGCACAGGATAAAAGCCAAACACTTTCCAGCATGAGTCTTCAGAGATTCTCTTTTTTTCCTGGATGCTAAAAATATTTGTTCCCCTTTAAATTTTTTATTTTCATTGGCAAGATTAAATACAAGTTTTGATGTGCAACTGGGCAATACAGAGACCCAACATTTTTTGCTTTCCTGACATAAAATAAGGTTGTGTCTCATTTCATGTTTGCTCTGTTTAGAAAGCACAGCAATTGTTGGAAATGCTGGCAGTGCTGGCAGTTGAGGCAGAGTCTTGGATGCCTGGTGGCAACCAGGTCTCCAGAACAGGCACCTGCACTTAGCATAGTCCTGGTGTCAGTTTTTCTTATTCTATCATTCTCACCAGTTTCAAACCCTGCTGAAGGACTAATTCACATAAAAGTAGAAGGAGAATGTTACACCCACTTACTGTTTTCATGGTCTTGGGTCTCTTGTCCTTTGGAAATTCTTGGGTGCTCTACTGACAGAAGAAAACTGCTTAGGACCAAGATGCCACAAAATCAAAGAGAAGCAGAGCCCAGATCAACACGTGAGCATTATCTTTTTATTTTACATTAGATCATGAATTTGTTGTAGATCTTAAACAGAATTTCTATGGGAAATCGTAGAATCACAGAATGGTTGGGGTTGAAAGTGACCTTAAAGCCCATCTCATTCCCCCACCCTGCCATGGGCAGGAACATCTTCCTCTGAACTTCTGCTTTACTTTTCCCATTTTCCAGCGTCCCAATGGCTCTCTTCTACATTTTCTTCACTCAAGAGGTGATGTCTTCAACAGAAAAGTTCTTGAATGTACAAACCACTTAATTGCAATTCCATGTATTTAGGGAAGTAGGCAAATTACAAAGGCATAACTGTCTTTTCTAGACTGAAAAACTGAGAACTAAGAAGTTTGTGGACACTTAGCAAAATTCATAGTTGTGGCTGCTTTGGGGAGTCACAATACTTTCATTCCAATACTGGAATAAATATTGTGCCTTCAAATATTCCTCTTCCCCAGCTGAGTACTGATCTTTCTCACATTTAGCGATGGATAGAAATTGAACATATTTATGGATAATAAGATCTCTGATCATGCAGACAAATGTTACAGACTAAAGTCTACAGTTGGACGACCAAGTTAGGCTGAGACCCACAATTTTAGTACAGAAAGATAGGAATAACAATTGCAGAGGAGTCTAAAGCACCTAAAGCAATGTGACCTGGAAACTATATAATCTTCTAACACAGATAAATTCAGGGAGGTCCATAAGTGCGTACTACACGATGGGTCAGGTGACCTGAATGCATTGGTTCCTTTGGATGTTTTTATCCTGGGATCTGTGAGCCTGCAGTTGATACTATTCCTCATAATAAGGTATAAATGCATAAGTTTAGCTCCTTGTGCACTACAGTGCATGATTAAATCAGAAATGTTAGATGTGCTGCATGGAGCTGTGATACTGGAAAGGTGGAAAACTCAGTCTGTGAGATTAGAAGCATGGTAAAAGAAAGAGGAGATGTTCTCAACTACCAGGAAAATCAATAATTGGAATTTACTCTGAATCCTTCATTGATTACTGCATAACTTGAATCACTTTCTAAGAACACAAATGTGAATGGGGAAGAATTAAGTTAGGACTCCTCTGGAAGTGACATATTGTCCTGTGCCAGACTTTTGGTAAATGAGTCTGACTCCATTTTGTACTTGTATATTTGAAATCCTTTTCTATCCTGATGGATAAAGCCAATCTGAATTATTGTTTAACAGAATTGCTGCAAGAGTGGCATGAATTTCTCTTCCACTGAGTATGAGAGACTTAAAAAATGAGCTGTCATTTATAGGAAGGATGTTATTTTATTTAAAATACAAGCAATTATAACTGGTTAGACTATGATGTTATTACTTCAACAACAACCCTCTGAAGTGTTAAAATTCCTTTTTTCATCCAGTCTGATTAATCTGTTGGAAGAGGAAATTCCAAGACACAGACTCATACAATTAATAACTCTGATGTACCATGTTTAGAAGAACTGTTCATTCATGCTGCTTTCCAAGCATTTCTAGGCAATACTTACCATCCTGGTCCCATAAAGAACACAAAACTTCAAATTGAAGGAATCTTCCCCTTCACCCCAGGTACTCAGTATCTCAAAAAAAAAGAAATTCTGTTACATCAGTGCCAAGGTGGTGTCCACAATCAGACTGAAATCCCTTCAGGAAGGAGAAATAAATGGTTCCTCTAACAATTGCTTTGAAGTCACCATGGATGGAACATCCCTAAACAGTGTTCACTGCTCTCCTTCCCAACAGTGAAAACAAGGGGAACACTAAACAACATCCAGACACATTGTGCATGGTGCCTGACAGTTTCTGAGGTCATGTTGAGACAGTGACTCATTAGGAGCTCACCTATTAGTCCTCTTTAACTCTATTTTTCAGCAAGTGCAAAGTCATTTACAATGAGCAAAAAAATCTCATTAGTGACAACCAAAGCAGGACAAGTGACCTCTTCTTGGCCTTTTGTCCTTGTAGGCATAGGTGCCCAAAACAGCTTCCAGCTGTTTTCAAAATATTTGCGAACAAGTAACTATCCCAGAGTCTATTTCTGAAGTCTTTGACTCCATGAAAAAATTGTCTGCATCCTGATTTCAGTACCTTTGTAGCTGAGGCTAATGGTGTGTTATGAAATGAAGGTTGTTGTCAGTTTTGGGGAACATTCAGATGACAATCTCTCCAGTCAATAAGAGTTATCAACAAGTTCCTTTCCAAATGGCACATTTTATGTTCTTTGGTTTCTGAATTGTTATAAAAGGCAGAAAGGAATTTTCTAGAATGAGAAAGATATCTCTATAAAATATTACTGGGTAGCTGATGTGAAAATTATTAATATAAAAGATTACAGTAATAGGTATGTAAATCCTTTCAACCAGGATATGAATAATTGCTAGAGAGTAGGACAGAATTACAGAAAACTTTCCATCATCAAAAAAGAAGTTATTATAGGTAAAATGATACATAATATTATTTGGAATTACACTAAATTAGACTGAAATCTTTAAATCACTTTCCTTTTACAATAAATTTGTATCTTATACAATCCAATATGTAATTTTTGAATGTGCAGCTTTATAGGAAAGAAGAGAATGAAAACTGAACAGGACTAAATTCTAAAAGGTGTGATATGTACAGATATTTCATTTTAACTGGTGGCAGCTGTTTCAGGAAGTGAAAGGCTAATCAAGTCTGTAATGGAAATAGAGCAGCCATGGAATGCACCTCAGTGCTGTGGTAGAGGGAGGAACAAAGCAAAATTCTCTGAGTCAGACGAGGCTCAAGTGGCCCCTGCTGTAAACATAGATTTAACCAAGCTGTATGAAAGGGGAACAATTCACCCCTCTCACCAAAGCAAGAATTAAGTGGACCAAAGTGTGTCTAAGCTTACAGAATTTTTCAGGGTCCACATTGTGCTGGCCTCACTCTATTTTTTTATTAGGACATTACCTGCAGTTTCTACCTTATTCATACATGACTTGTTTCAGGGATCAGGAAGGACCTGGTGTGAGTGAACCATGGGAAACCTGCTCCTTCCACCAAGAGGCTGAGCCTGGAGGGCACCATGGGACCATCCTTCTTCCACTTCCTCTGACTCCAACGTGCAAAAGAAAGTTATCAAACCTCCAGGTCAGAACCCAGGGTGAAGCTTTCCAACACAACAGACAGTACAGATTAAACCTGGAAGTTAAGGTGAGGACCAGAACTGAAGTAACTGATAACGTTTGTGTGACCTGAATTCCGTTTCATTCAGGCCCTAATTGAAACATTAAATATTTAATCACAGTTCATTAAAAGCCTTTGAACTGATATTTGTCAAACATTCCAGTTTCCTGAATTTTCTTCCACTTGTCACTGTTTAAAAATTTTCATTTCTTTTTCACCTTGTTGCTACAGAGAAAGATAAATGACTAGCCCTGGAGAAGGATCCCATGGTACACTGCATGCTGGGACTTTCACAACAAGTTTCTGCTCCAGGGATCATGGCAGACACAATGAGCTGTAGTTATTGATGGCATGTCGCTGCCTCCCCTTATGTGTTCCCTCTACAGCATTATTGACAGATATTTGGCACCCTCCATCCCCCAACCTCCTTGTTCTGTACCAACAGAAAGGGCTTTCCACCCCCACAAAGATGATTGTCATGCTTGGCACCTGCTCCATACTGCCATGAACCAACCAGATTTACTCATTTTGGAATCTAATTAAATCTCTTACTGCCTTATTGGATGAGTCATTTCATTTTTTTGTGACTTGTCCTAAGTTTCCTGCAGATCCTTCTAATCCAGAGAGAAAAATAAACCAACAAACCAAAAAGCGTGGAAACCAAAGTACTGGCACTGAAGTTGTGGGCTCAATTTGAGCGTGTGTTGTAGTCTGACCTTGGGAAAACAGCAAGAAATCTGCCACTCTCCCAGCCTTGTCCCATGAAACAATAGGGAAGGTGATCCAAATCCCTTTTAAATGACATTGAAGGTATGATCTAAAAATCTGTTGAATTCATAGAAAAATTCAATTTCACTTTTCATTTTTTTGGATTGGGCCCAAAGGCATCATGGAACAACTAGATGAAGATTAATCAAGAAAAAATCCCAAAGACAGTAACACAGTCCAGTATAATTCCCACTGAAGTCTTGAATCTGTGTGGGTTTTATTGTGTTGGTCTTTTGAGGGTGTTTTTAATTCGTTTACTTGGGGGTTTTTTATAGCCTGAGTTGTAAAGGACCCACAAAAATGGTCAAGTCCAGCTCCTGAGGAGGACATCCCAACAATCCCATGTTTTGCCTGAGAACCTTGATCAAATGCTTCTTGAACTCTGCCAGACTTGGTGCTGTGACCACTATCCTGGGGAGCCTGTTCCAGAGCCCAAATACCCTCTGCGTGAAAAATCTCTTCCTAATAACCAACCTAAACCATCCTCGATGCTGCTTCATGCCATTCCTTCAGGTGCTATCACTGGTCGCCAGAGGGAAGAGGTTGGTGCTGCCCCTCTGCTTCCCTAGTGAGGAAGTTGTACCTGCAATGAGGTCTCTCTCAGTCTTTTCCTTTCCAGGCTGAAAAGACCAAGTGACTTCAGGTGCTCCTTGTGTGGCTTCTTTACTCTTCACCACAATGCTGTTTTGAGAAAACCTTGGAATCAGACCCCTGGGAACAGCCCATGTTTCCTTGTAACTGTCACATAGATAGTTTCTTTGGCAATTGTCAACTATGTTGAATTGGTTTGAACCATGTGCACAAAAAGCCTGTAAACAGACTAATTCCATATCATCCAGAATTACTATGGAATGTACATTGTCTTCTCATACTGTGTAATTTTTTAATCCTGTTTTTTTCACATCTTTTAAGTCTAGAAATGTATAATCAGATTTGATGCATTTTCCTCAAAATTTACAATCATACTGAGCTTCTTTTTTTGTTTGTTTATTTCTTTTTGTTTGTTTCTTTTCTTTTCTTTTCTTTTGGTTTTGGTTGGTTGGTTTATTTTTGTTGTTTTGGTTTTTATTTCATTGCATCTCTCCATGTCATATCATTGAGACCCTTCCTGCAAATGGGCATTTCCATCCCAATCATTCATTTTTAGAATCTCAAATCAATCATCCACTTGCCTCAGCAGCTCTTTCACTCAGAGCCTTTCCTCCTCACTACCACTATTCCTTCAGGAATACAACAGCTCTTCCATGGCAGCAACCTGAACTCCCTGGGGTGGTGTATTCCCCTCTCCTCCTTTCCAGACCACACTATGATCTGAGAAATGCTTGTTAGGCCTCAGCCTTGAAAAACAGCACCTGGGCTCAGCTCTTCCCGAGCACATCAGAAACACCCAGAAACTGCTGCTGTCTAACGAGCATCGTTTTCCTTATCAACAGCCTTGGAATACGTTTTTCTCGCCTGAGAAGCATGACATTCCTCTTCTCACACTTTCAAAGAAAGTGCCGACCCAAACTGTGGCCAGGATGAAACATTGTTATGACTAAAGCCCGCTCTCCTGAAACCCTATAAACAGTGGTCCCAAATGAGAGCCTGTCGAGCTCTCCTGGAGCCAAAGCAGGCTGTGACCAGCAACCTCCCTCTGAGAGGGACACGTCTCAGAGCCAGCAAACTCTCAGGTGTGCTGTTCTTGGAGGATCGCTGAGCAGCGATGAGGTCTGGGTGATACCCTCACTCCTCGAGGCCCGACCCTTCGCCTGTCAGTTTCACTGACCTCTGAGGGGAATTGTTCACAGGTACCTTGCTTGCATTGGCTCTTTATGTCTGTGTGCATACACATGCATATATTCTACAGCAAATCTGGGAGAAATTCTGCTTTCTTAGATGTTTAAGTACCTTGGATATTGAAGTAAGTTAGGCCGGTAAGTAAGCTTGTGACTTAGGACTTAAAAGCTGCTAAGTGTTGTTCTTTTTCTAAGTTGATAAGTTCAACATAAGTTATAAGCTAAGTGTTGCTAAGTGTTGTTCTTTTGTGAAGTTGCTAGGTTATTCTTTGAAGTCATAAGTTAGGTGGAGTGATGTTAAGTGTTATTCATTTGTTAAATTGTTAAGTTACAGGTTAAGTTAGGTGTAAATTAAGTGTTGTTTCTTTGTTGAATTGCTAGGCTTAAGGTATAAGTTTAAAGTACTGTTAAGCTTTTAGGCCCATCCTTGTTCCCAAACACACACACACACACACCTAAACACACACACACACACACACACACACACACACACACACACACACACACACACACACACACACATCCCTAGATAGTTCTTGGTTCATTTCTCTTTTGATTGTCTGGATTTTATTTGGTTTTGTTGCTTAGTTTTGCTTGCTTTTGTTTTTCCTTAGTGTGCCTTACCTGTCCTGTAATTAGTAGAGTGGATCTTGCCAGTGAACTTTGTTGTGCTGTTGTTTAATATTAAATCTGATTTTTGCTCATACCCTTTCCAATGATCTTTTAAGTGATCTCAAACACTTGTTCGTAACACTCCCATTCCATATAGACCTCCATGTGTCCCCTGTGACTTCCTATCTTAAATCTTAGCTGAATGAAATACATTCCACCACTACTGTAAATTTCCCTGGTTTTCACTTTTTTCTTTATCAATACCAGGTGTCTTTCCTTAAAGCAGTAAAGTATTATGGAATATCATTTGTGTAAAACACAAATGTTTCTTTAAAGTTATGCCTAATTTTTGCTTATTTCAGGCTGGGGGTGTTTTATGCCCAGGAGTTCATGATTTGAGGATGGATATAGTTCAAAGGAGAGAAAGAGAGCCAGGCACACAGCCAATTTTAGCCTACTTTTAAGAGCAGACACCAGTACTTTTATGCGAAGTTTCTGGACTAAATATGAACAGGATCAGACTTTTCAGCCAGTCAACTTTTAATGAGGTACATTTGCTACCAAATAATAAATACTTTCTGCATGTTATATCTCAGTTAGAAATCATCTACTTTAGCCTCTGCCTGAGCAGAGTATATTCAAATAATTTGACTGTAAGTAATACAGCACAAAGGAGTTTTCAAGATGCGGGTGGAAGTTACGCCATTTATATAGAGGGCCTATATTTGGTAGGGCTCATGGGCTGCAGTGGGAGTTGTTGATCAACAACCTGACAAAACCAGAAGCATTGACAGAGAGAGAGTGGACATGGGGGTGAGAAAGACTCAGAGTCCAGCAACTGGGGACTTGTAGGGAAGCAAAAAGTTCTTTTCAGAGCTTTGAAGAGAATTACAACAAGGTTTAACATGGTGGACTGCTGATTCAGGAGCTGACAGCCGTCCTCTCTTAAACAGGATTGTATTGTACTTTCTCTTCATTTTCAGCAACAACTGTCACAGTTCATCACTGCCACTGCAGTGCTATAAAAAGTTAAATATTGTTATCTAAACACAGAGGGAGGGAGGGAGGGAAATCAGACAGGTTTAGAAACCCATTGTTATAACACCAGCAGAAACGGTGCTGGAGAGAGAGCCTAAAGGGGAGATTGTTCCCAACAGTACAAAAGGCTCCACCTGTGTCATCCCATCCCACTTGAATTCTCTCTCCCCACCTTAAACAGAGCTATTATAGGGCTGTATATAATCCCAGTGGCTGCATGAAAGGTTCATTTTGGAAGTGCTGCACCATCATCCTCATAGCTGTTTAGCAGCACAGTGTATCAATCAGATATATCACAGGAAAGAAGATGATTTGAGGATAATGCTTGTAATAGACAACACAATTGCAAAGCTGTTGGGGCTTAATTATGGGATGCAAGCAACCACTGCATCTGCACCACAGCCACCTGGGAGCACAGAGAAATGAATTATTTTCCATGTGCACATCATATTGATGACTCTTTTCTATTGACACTCTTGATACTGGCAGTAAATTAGATTTTTCACATTCCAGTACGTGCTAACTGAAAGGTAATTTTAAGTCTGTGCATATTCACTGACTAAACTACAACCTGGCAGCTTCGAACAAAGGAAGGAGAGGAGAAGAACAAAGTTTGTGGGCTTTTTTAAAATATTACCGGCTTCCTTGTGCAACAGACTGTTAAATCCTATTAGTAAGGTTTCCCCAGGAGTAGCTACAATAATTGAGGAACGTGGCACTCTCGATTGCCATGTTGCTTAAATATCCAAACATTTTGTTTGAGGACAATGCTTTAATTTTTTTTTGATAAAATCAGTGGGAAGACAAACTGTACCACCCTTGGGGCCTTTGGCAGGGTTTGGATGCTCCTGTGGTCACAGAGCCTGATCCAAACATCAGAGATGGCAATGAACAGTGTCACCTGACAGGCTTTCAACAAGGCTTCTCCATGTTTGAGTTTACTCATTATTTAACCTACTGAGAGGTGGTAAGTCCCTGAAACAGGAGCAACATGTAAAGGGAGACTTTCTTTGCACAAAAAATTATGTTTCTTGTGTTGGTATGTGAGAAAAGAAAATCCCTTCTCATTTCTGATTGTTTTTCCAGAATTAACATACGCCTGCATTTTTGTGTTTTGGAGGCCCTTTTAGTTGTAAACAAGGAATCACACAAGGAAACTCTTTATTCAGCTCTTAACTTGTTTCAACCACGACCTGAGGTCCCCTGTTTCAGTAGAAAAAAATTCAACATTTTTTAAAAGAGTGATTTGGCTTTAGCTCCATCACTAGAAAAAAAGGGGAAAAAAAGAAAACAAAAGGGATCTATTTTTTAAAAAGATTTCATATTGATCAATTCAGTTCTTCTTCAGCATCAGAAAAGGTATGACTCTAAACTAGGTTTTCATTTGTGTTAAAGCTAAAGTCAACTCTCTCCTTGTGAATTCCATTTCTCTAAGAAGGGAGGCATTAATAAGGATTAAATATGGGATGGTGCATAAAAATTACTGCAGACAAAAAACTCCTCTTTAGCATCACAGTGACATTAACAACAACTCATTGAACTGGGAATATTGAAGCAGCTCTTATTTTCCTGAACCTAAAATTCTTCCTTGTATAAAAACAAATATGGAAGGCAATGAGGAACTGAGTGTGATTATTTTCCAATAGCTATTAACTCAAAAAAGCATAACATCTAATGAAAATGTGTCGAAAGAGCTGAACCAAATTGCTTGAAAAGATGAAGTGCTGCTGAGTGAGTCAGGCATTTTTTGGTGGTCTCTCATCTTATACTAGTTTAGCTCAATCTTGTTTACTTTAGAGAGCTGCCAAAACCATTTGGCAGTGATGTTCCTGTAAGTGTTTGATATATTCTTTTTCCTTAGGCCTTTTGGTTTTCTGTAACTGATTGTTTCTACCAATGTGGCAATCTTGAAGATTCAGTATTTTCCAGTAATGGATATGAAGGGAAAACAAAAGATCAAATACTGATTACTTGCAAATATAAAATAAAGCATAGTCAGGCAAGGGCACAACAAAGAAGAGAGAGCAACTGTTCTGTTGTATTAGAGGAAACCTATATAATTTACCTAAGCTGTATTTAATGGAAATACGGAATGGTTTGGATTGGAAGGACCTTCAAAGATCATCTCATTCCAACTACCCCGGCATGAGCAGGGACATCTTTCATTAGATCAAGATGCTCAGAGCTCCATCCAATCTGATCTTGACCACTGGCAGGGATGGGACATCCACAACTTCCCTGGGCAATCTGTGCCAGTCTCTCAGCCACCTGGCGGTAAAAAAAGTCTGTCAAATATCATATCTTTCAATAAGTTTAAAATATCATAGAATCATGTAGTATAATCTGAGTAAGAAGTGACCCGCAAGAATCATCGAGCCCAACTCCTGCCCCTGCACAGGATACTCCAGGAATCCCACCCTGTGCCTGACAGTGTTGTCCAAAGGCTCTTTGAACTCTGCCAGGCTTGGTGCTGTGACCATTCCCCGGGGAGCCTGTTCAGGCCCCAACCATCCCCTGAGTGAAAAACTTTTTTCTAATATTCAACCTAAACCTCTCCTGACACAACTTCAGGCCAGTGAGTGCCCCTCTGCAAAATTATACTTATCTTCAGTAGTAAAAAACCACAATCAAAATAACCACTTGTAGACGTTGTTTTCCTATGCACACTTTTATAAGCGTATTTCTCAGTCAATGTTTCCATGGATGACACTTTTCAGTATTTTGTAGACACCATTAGTGTGTGTGAACCTCACTGCACTTCCAAGTTTCCTTCGTGAAGTATATTACTGTTAGCTGTAATTAGCAAATTTTGTTTATTCTTCCAGGAGATCCATCTACCTGGTTATCCATATCCAAAAGTCATCAGCATCTCTGAAGACATCCATGTGCAGGAAAGACTCATCAGACGACAAGTGAATATGTAATATGTCCACTATATATTATCTTTATGAATAACAGAAAGTGTTCAAGGGGTAAGGTTTGAACTTGAGCAGAATCCCAAGCACAAAATGAGTTTCTAAGGAAGTGGTTTTCTCCAAAGACAATGAAGACCAAGATCTCAATCAGTTAAAGCAATTTGGAATACTACAGCCTTGCTGAGGGTTTTCATCGAAGCTGAGAGAGCTGAGCAAGTGTGCTGAAACAGAGTGGATCCCTTCAAGGTGAATAAATATATGCACAGTCATAGAAGGACACACTCATTTCCTACGTTGTTACTGTGTAAATTGTGATTTCCATCAGTACATATATCCTCTAATTTTACTGTAATAGCTGTCTGGGTTTGAGGGCTTGCAAGAACCAAGCTAGCCAGAGAAAGTTTTCCAGAGAGATCTGCAAAAATAGAAATGGGGATGAATCATTCACCCCATTTAAAATCAAGAGATGTCAGAGGTACACTCCTCATCTGGAAGTGTAGGCTGAGCTCTGAAGAGACATTATTAGCCAGGGCTTGGGGCAACTAAATCCCTCTGAATGTTGTAACAGTCCTTTTGTTTGAACAGGTATCATTCAAATGTGTCTTTGTAAAGTCTTCAGCACAGCCTGGAAATGTTGCTTCTTTTCTGTGTGTGCCTCAGTTAAGTTTTGATCCTAGAAGACACAGTGAGAAAGAAAAATATCTGCATTTTAACCTGTCTGACAGCCCTCTGCCTTGTTACAGTCCTCAGGAGTTTCTGATCATTGCAACAGATCATATTCTGGAGATTATTTTTTTAACACTGGTAAATGGTGATCAAGGACATGCTTCAGACAGTGAATGTCCAGTAAGTTAAAGCAGACATGAAACGTTCTCTAGAGCTCATAGGTTAGGGCTTTTTATCTTAAAAGTACTATATGCTTCATTGCAGCCCTTCAATAACACATACAAATAAATCAGGCAAACCAATCACAAATGTGTTGGGATTGCGCCAGTAATTAATCTGTTTAACTACTGGGACTGAAAGAACAGATGGGAAAATGCATCCCTTTTCACCTGAAATAGCAGTGTTGTATCTTGAGTTCACAGGGCTCTAACACCTCTGTAAATATTATTTTGTAATTTAGTCATGACAGTTGTAACTCTAGTCTCTATACCTGACCTCCTCCATAACAAGGGATGATTCATTGTGCTTAAGTCCTTTTGATACTTGTACCCAAAAAAAGAGAAATGCGAAAAGAGACAGGAGAACTGTGACTGTTTAACCTGGAGAAGAGAAGAGGTCTTGTTAATGCATATAAATACCCGAAGGAAGAAGGGTGTAAAAAAAGGATTTAGCCAGGCTCTTTTTAGTGGTGCCCAGTGTCTGACCCAGGGGTAATGGGCACAAATTGAAATACAGGAGGTTCCCTCTGAACATAAGAATACACAGCTTTTACTGTGAGGGTGACTGAGCGCGAGAAGCCCAGGCAGGCTGTGGAGTCTCCATCCTTGGAGATATTCAAAAGTTGACTGGACATTTGCCATTCTGGGCAACTAGATCTTAGGAGCCCTGTTTGAGCAGTGGAATTCGACCACGTGACATCTGACGGCCCCTTGCAACATCAGAGATTCTGTGAGAAAAGAGAAAAAGGAAAAAAGGGGGAAGGAAGGCACAGAAGGAAGGCAGGAAGAAAGGAAGGCAGGAAGGAAGGCAGGAAGGCAG
>VZRN01000884.1:288549-341935 GCA_013397935.1 Dasyornis broadbenti
AGGAGGGAAGGAAGGAAGGAAGGAAGGAAGGAAGGAAGGAAGGAAGGAAGGAAGGAAGGAAGGAAGGAAGGAAAAGAAAGTCTAGTTTATAAAGACACAATCAAGGGCAAATGCTCAGTTGGTCTAAATAAGTCAGAGGAACTTGTCTAATAGCACCTATTTATTTTCTCTTCAGCAAACACACTCCCTGTCACATCATGTGGGAGCTCCCACACAGTTCCACATTTCTCCTATTCTGATCAAGGATGTATCTCTCTTTGCTTATAACAGGCACTGACTGTCTTCAAGATACTAAGCAACCAAAGAGAAAACAAATGATTAAATTGATCTGCTGAAGTTAAAAAATAAATACTGCACTGAGGAGCATCCAACTCTCCATCTCCTAGCAGTTAGAACACACAAACTATTAAAAACTCGGGTTAGTGCCTGGACCAGTTGATCTCTGTTCCCCTTGTTCTCTCAGAAATTAAAGTGTACATCCTGCAAACTAGACATTCATCACCTACCATTTAAAACTGTATTACTTTATCCTGATTTATACTTGATCAATAAAATAAAAAGTACCTTAACAATGAAATTATACATAAATGTCTATGAATTTCCTGTTAACCCACAGTTCCTTTTTACCATCACTGCTGTAAGAAGGTACATCAAACTGCAGCCTGTTCATAAAGAATAAAGTACTAGCAATGCAAGAGAAATATGGCAGAACACCTGATCATTAAGAACTATTAATGCCATAATGAACCATCTTCCTTGGCATCAAAGAGTGGTATGTATGTTAATTCATCTATCTAAAGTTATTATACTTAAAAGCTGTGAATGGTCAAGTTATTCATATAAGTAGAAGCATTATTGGTTTGGGTGGATTTTTGGAATGTGAGCTATAAAATTAAAATGTTTTCAGTCTGTTGGTTCATATTTGTTGCCTTCAGCCTCTTAGAAGAGATGTTTGGCCAAGCATTGTTCTTTTTATTTTCAAAAATATTTTAGAATACAGGGAAAATTCCAATGAACTGGGGTAAAATTCTTACAACCCGTTATTTTAAAAGGAAAATGTGAGTAACAGCAATTGCAGCATTAAGTTTTTGTCTGACATCTATCCTGGGCAAAAAGAAAACCAAAAAGAAAACATAACCTGAACAATCTGTGAATTGATTAATAAGGAATTTAAATGGCTATATGTAAATCAGAGTTCAATCATAGAATCATAGTATAATCTGAGTTGGAAGGGACTCACAAGGGTCATCAAGTGCAGTCCCTGGCCCTGCACAGGACAGCCCCAGGAATCACACCATGTGCCTGGAGAGAGTTGTCCAAACTCTCCTTGAACTCTGTCAGGCTTTGTGCTGTGACCGCTCCCTGGAGAGCATGTTCCAGTGCCTGAACACCCTCTGAGGGAAGAACCTTTTTCTAAGTGTAAGAAGAGATCTTTCTAAAAGAATAGGGTGTATTTTTTCCTGAAGACAGCAGGCTTGGATGAAAGACAATAATGTCAAAACAGTAGAAATCACTATGGTATTTGACTTTACACCAGAAACAACTTGTACAAGAACTAGGAGAATATGAAACGAATATGTAGATGTTGAACTTTTTACAACCCGTTGACTGATAGTTTTTGACATGAAATTGCAAACAGAGTGTATATTTAGTTGGGTTTCTAAGCAGAAAATGCTGAAAAGAGAGGTTACTGAGACACACAAAAAGTGTGCTTTTATCAACTGTCAAGTTATTTATGAAAGAATAAAGAATAATATATTATCCCCTTTCCTCTTGGAAATTAGTGACTTTGGAAAAAATCATGACTTCTGAGTGCAAAATAGTCAGAAATCATAATATGACTCCTGGATACATAAATTTGAGGATTTTTGAGTGCATGAACAGAAAATACACAGCCTCTCAATTTGATAGAGTATCATAGCAGTAGGATTGCTCCTTCTAGTTCTGGTCTCTACTCATCCATTTCAAGATGGATATTAGAAAATATTAGAAAAGTCACATGGGTAACTCACATTGCCCACCAGTTATCACATACAGATCCGAAAAGTGAATAAAAGATTCCTCTGTCTTTCAGGTAATCACACAGAAACATCTAACCTAGACTAAGAAGCTCAGACAAGAAATAAGTCATGAACCATCAACAGGCAAGGTACTTAACCATCAAAACAACTTATCAACAGCTATGATGGATTTTCTATCCCTGGAAAATTTTATATAAATATTGAATGTTTTTCTGAAAGCTTCACTGCAACTCAAAGAGAGTTAATGGTCTTGAAAAGGAATCAGTTAAAGCATGTCCTATGGCTTGGTTTATGCATTTTACACTGAATAATTACTATAGTTTCTTCTGGCTTTAAAAGCTGCTACAGTAGAAAAAGAACAAGAAATTCAAGGGTTGTAACTAGGATTTGAGGACTAGAATACAACATTTTCCAGTTTAACACTTGAGTGGATGACTTGGGTGTCCATGTTGTGGTCAGACTACACGATGAGACAGTGACTTGTGAATTCTGTCACAGCTACTGTTTCCAGTATGTGTATATAGGGAGATCTATCACTGTTCAGGCTTATTTTACATTAGTAACCTGCTGCTGAATTTTTTTGAAAGGCTGGAAACTAGAATCCTTAGTTTCACAGAGAATCTTGAGTATAACATGAAGTCATGGTCCTTCAGGTTCTCGTTGAAAGTTCTGAAAATGGTCTAGGGAAAGTTTAACCATCTGTTCAAGTTTTCTCTGTTACGGATACTGACATTTGCTAAAGGCAGCTCTGCTTTCCCAAACAACTCCCTGCTGTCCAGTCATTACAGCTCTGAGCCAACCAAACCTTGTGAAACTCAGTAGCTTAACTCATCTTTCCATATAATTTGGAACTCTTTCCCAAGCAGCCACTTCTGGTTTCCACAAATATCCTCTGAGACTTTAAAAAAAAAGGTAATTGTATATCTTCTGCTACAAATACCCAGCTGTTCATCTAAATTCATTTCACACAACTTCTACTTGCTTGTCTTTATTATTGAAATGGTAAGGTCTTGGCTATAAAGACCAATTAATCTATCAACAGTGCAAGATATCTTGCTGTGAGGACCCTGATTTAATTCATATAATCATAGCATAGTTTGGATTGGAAGGGACTTTAAAGATCGTCTCATTCCAAGCCCTCCACCATGGGCAGGGACACCTTCCACTAGATCAGGTTGCTTTAAGCCCCATCCAGCCTGGCCTTGAACTCTTCCAGGAATGGGGCATCCATATTTTTGGGCACCCTGTGCCAATGCCTCAGCCTGACAGGAAGAATTTCTTCCTTATATCCAATCTAAATCTATCCTCTTTCAATTTAAAGCCATTCCCTCACTACATCCTCTTGTCAAAATTCTCTCCAGAGATCTTGCAGGCCCCCTTTAAGTACTGGCAGGCTGTGAAAAGTTCTCCCTCGAGCCTTATTTTCTCCAGACTGAATAACCCCAGCTCTCTCAGCCTGTCTTTGCAGGAGAAGTTCTCTAGCCCTCCAATCATCTTCATGGTCTCCTCTGGACTTGCTCCAACAGGTCAGTGTCATCCCTGCGCTGAGGACCCAGGAGGAGTCTCAGCAGGGAGAATTGTGCGAGAATCATTTCTCATGACCTGCTGGTCACCATTCTCTTGCTACAGCCCAGGGTTCAGCTGGCTTTCTGGGCTGCAAGTCCATGTTTTTGTTGTATTGCCAAGAATCAGTAACAACAAAGATCTCAGGAAGTTCATGGAACTCACACTGTGAGAAATAATGCAGAGCATATTAACATATCTTTTTTCCCTCATATATTCATTTAAATCAAATAAATCCCCTCTAAAGCCTAATTCTGACTCTGTCAGAGGTCTTTTATTACGTTATTATGATCACATGTAGCAGCATGAACTCAGTGATGTAAATCTATACATAACACATGTTAGTTAATGGTTTTCTAAGTGTACTGAAAACTCAATCTACTGCTAGACGTTTACAGTGCCTCAACATTTAAATCTATATCAAAGTATCCTTCCCACAAGCCGTTCCATGATGACCAGTCAAGCTTAGCCAAACTTTGCTGTACATCTGCTCTACAGTGCTTAACATATTCTAAAAAGCCAAGAATATGACAAACAGGAAATATTAAATACCACCAGCCTAGGTGTAAAAAGAAAGCTTTATAGAGATTAATAAAACTACAAGGGTAATAAAGCAAAACCTTTCAACTCATGGGAAAATAATAATCCCTTTTATAAAATTTCTGATATTTAGCGTTATTAAGGCTGGAATTACTTTGTCTTAGTTATTGATTTCCAAACCTTCATGATTACTGTTCTTTAAACATTGCAGAGTCATACTGTGCTTTGCTGCAGACTCTAAACCACGAAGCAGCTGAAAGGCCACCGGAGTCCCAAAACCACAACATTCCATGTGAGGTCTTTTTCCCATCTTCAGCTGACGCATGAAACTCCTATTTAGACTCCTTTTCTTTACGAAAGTTTAAATTACATCCCACCTACCTCCCTTCCTCCCTCCAGCTTGCTATTCAGTGATTAACAGCATTCTTTGCAGCCAATTATTTCTTCCTTTATATTAATCAGTGGGAGCAGAGTGACTCACTCCACCAACAAACATGAAAGTCCTCCTAGGTTATCTGTCCTTCCCTCCACTGGAGCAGAAGGTGTAAGCCTATGCTCAATTGGCTCAATTCTTGATGCTCAAATCTACTCTTTTTTCAGTCTAATAGGCAAGTAATCAGGGAATTTTTTCCTTAACTGGTGATTTAGAAGCTCTCATTTTCACTTCTAGAAGTGGATAAATGAAAATAGAGTCTGCCCAGTAGACATTTCAGAGAACCATGATTTCAAGTAGATTAAAATCCCACTGAAGAAAGACCCTTCTATATTGTCACAGTAGTCTAAAAGACAATTTTGGTCTGTGTTTTTAACATAATAAGAGCCAGGCCCAGAAATCTAAAACCATCGTGATGTCAGTTAGGACCTGGTACTCATAAAGCCAGAGGCCAAACCTGGCATATACTGGGACCATGCTGCCCATTTGGAATAGGGAGCTGCACCAACATCCTGCACACAGGGAGACACAGAGAATATGGCACAGAGAATAAAAGCCGCAGACTAGTGTCCAATGCTTGTTTTTGTACAGAAAGCAAGAGTTTGCCATCTCCAAGACAAGAATGCATAAAATTCCAGCTGTGTTGCACTCTGCACATCAATTCTTCCCATCGCCCTTCAGACTTGAGAAAAAGATTTTAGGTTGTTCTCCTTCAAGAGTCATTCTAGTGATTAAGAAGCTCTTGCAGCTCACCTGAATGAGGCTGCACTTGGACAGCAGGCAATGGGAGACTGATTTTACATGATGCCTGTGACAGGGAGACCCTTTGGCCATGAGAGGCATTGAAGGAGCATAATAATTGTTATGGTCTTTTCAGTTGTCATTACACATATAGAAGAGAATAGAGGAAACTGTGGGATATCTAATGTGGTAGAAAGAAAACTGAAGCCATTACTGATATCTTAATATCTGCTCAGTATTTATCAGAACAGTCTTACCACGCTTCAGCCTCTCAGTCGGGAGAAATTACAATGCCACATGAATAATGGATGAAGTGCTATTTTGATGATGTAAATTAGTATTAATGCAGAAGATTATTTTAATAGTGTGCATAAATGGAATTTTCAGTGCTGAAAGAAACTCTAATTAAATCTGATTCTTTCAACCATTCGCTGCTATGCTACTCAGCATTTTGGCAGGGGGGAGGCTGTTTGTTTTCCTTAACACTTATTTCTGTCTCCTCTTTAAATCATTTATTGTTATATTTAGTCACTACAATCAAAAAGTAAAATAAAACCCTAATGATGAAGTCAAACAAGAAGCCTTTTAATAATGTAGAGCACGCTGTACCAGAAGGAAAACATGCCAGTACCTAGGGAGAGTCATACTGGGGACAGGCATACTTTAATGATAGGAAGCTGGGAAAACTACTTTCCATTCCTCTTGCTTGTTTGTAACAAAACTTTGGAATTTCATCAGCACAGAGCTGTTCCTGCAGAAAACCCAAGGGATTCTGCTGCCTTGACCTTCGCTTTGCCCATTGCACACAACATATACAATGTGTACTGCTCAGTGATATACATTCACCATTACCACATAATTGGAACACTGCATTAGATCTGGCTTGGGATTGGTAGGCAGTCACATCACATCTTTCAAAGGATTTTTTTGTCCCACAGGAATTTCCCATTCAGCAGTCATCTACCCAAAGCCTTGCTCACATAAGAGTGACTTCCCTATTTGGACTGACCTTCTGCAAGCTCAAGTGCTTCTAAATAATGTTTTCTAATCCATATGCAGGAAAAAAACTATATCAAAGAGATTACTGTACAACCTGTACTGCCACGTGCTGTGCTAGTCTTCTGAGCAATATTTATGACCATGTATTGTGCTATAAAGCATAATGAACAATGACAAAATACCAATGGCATATCCATCTGAAGAATCATTATTTTTATGGTTTATGACAGGGCTGTTCCATAATTTATTGTAAAGTTGCTTGGCGTTGTAAATACATGATGCAATAAGTTCTAATGTATGTTCATAATACATTATTGCAGCATTGAGATTAAAATCAGGTGTTTATTACTGAGGCATTTTTAATCTGGTACAAATCATAAAAGAAAAGCCAGGAGTGACTCATCAGCTTGGTAGAAATTTGAGTTAATGAAATACTTACATGAGAACAATAGTTGCTGTCAAACTGGAAGGCCATTGACAACAGACCATAGAGCTTCTGCATTCAGGACACCAAATGATGCTTATTTCAAGTTTGTTTCATTTGCTTTTGTTCTGGTGACATTGATACAGGTATAAATGCCTGTTTACAGACAAGAAAATAGGTTTTTTTAATCACTCCCCTGGATAAGGAAGGCCATGAGGAGTTTTTGTTGTTCTCCTGTGACCTTCTAAACATCTCTCTCAGGTAGGGATAGAGGTTATCACCCCTGCGCATCCAGGCTTTCCACCTCCATAGGTGCCACTGGCTCCTCAAACCTGCCAGGAGAACAGATGGTATCTGTGGACCTCAACCAAGCTCTGAAGAGCTGAGAGTTCTTCAGCCAGGAAGATGGAACACACCCAGGCCATGGAAAAATGCAAAGAGGGGGGGAAAATCCATTGTGATCAAGGCACAGGTATTTGTGCTGTACGCGTCTATGGAGAATAGATGTCATAGAATCAAGTCATACCTGTTTCTCCTCCTAAATCACATTTTTTCTACTAAAGAGAGAATTCTGAAGTGTGCAGTCACCACTTCTGTCTCCTCCAGATCCATCCTACCTTTTCAAGGATACTCACAAAATGTGCCGCCTGACCACTTGCTGGCCAGCTCAGCTTGCTCCAGGAAGGCAGCCCTGCTCGCTTGTGTGACTCTCCACACCACAGGTTTTCGGGGGTTCCTTCCACCACCCCCTTGATTGCATCCAACCATAGAACCAGACTAGGAGAATAAACAAATTTATTGACCAGGTGACACCTGGGTCAGACCTGGGTGCAAACACAGCATACAGTGTATTGTAGAAAAAGGTTCCCTGAGCAAACCAGTTAAGTTCGCAAATCCCAGAGGGGTTGGGGACGTGAACTCTGGTCCATCACTAATAAATCTATTTCAACACTAATATCTGTGGTCACATTTAATTTTTTTCTATGACTTGTGTTGTGTGACTGGGTTGTGCTTCCTCTGTCCTATTCTTCAGGGCCAGCACCAGGGTGAGATTTTTCAGTAAGACCTGCACCTTGCACAAAAATAGGAGGTTAAAATAATATGCGGCTAATAATTAACTCATCTTCTCATAATTTTAAATTCCTCATATCACTGTATTAAAAAATATAGTGCAGTCATAGACCTAAAGGTATATCATTGCCATCAGTGTCATAAAAATTGCTCTCAGAGAAGCAATAATGAGAACTCCAGCATTGCATATTCTCAGCCAACTTTCAGCATTTGTAATGTGGCACTGCTACTTGTCTACAGTCATTAAGGAGGTCATCTGACAAGACAGACCTGAACTTGGACTTCAATATTTTCATCATGGAAATTTAAGCTTCACTGTGATGTGTTGACCTGAAAGAGGCACTTAATCAAAAGCAATCTCTGCTCAGAAAGAGAAAGCTGAGGTTTTTCCAGTAATGGCTAAAAATATGGTTGACGTGGCTGTGCATTTAATTGCACATCTGTTTGCAAGGTTATGATTTCCATTCCAGTTCACTGACATTTATTTTCAAGACACTTCCAATTTAATTAGAAATTCTGCATATAAGTCTAGCAACCATGAAACCAGCAAAGAGGTGTGTTGTAGCTGAAGATGGAAAGTGACATCTTAAAATCCTCCTTAACGCTTTTCAAATACTCTGAGTACATCATCTTAGGAAACTTTATTTCTTCTTTGACTTTTTTTTGAAATGTAGTGAAAATAAATTTCTTGAACTAGGCTAAGTTCAAGCTTCATTCCTAAAGCAGTTACTGATGAAATAATTTATGTCTGTTTTCCTTTCACCTTGAATTTCAAGATTAAGGTCTTTACGTTTGGATGTCAGTTCAAAAATTAAGCCAAAAACCAGACACGTGGAAGACCATTGAGTCCTTCACTGCTTTCTTCTTTCATCCAAGTAGTGGCGTATTTCCGGAAGCAGGTTTTGAAATCTCGTCAATGTTTTTTGTTGCAGTATTGTGTGGAGAAGGCAGGCAACTGTAATGTGCTTTATTAAAAGATAATTTTCAAAATGTAAGTAATGGAATCTGACAGGGATGAAATTTTCTGTCCTTAGGATGGCCTGTGGTACCAAAGGAGGGCTGTCAACCTTACCAGGGAATTAGAGGCCCTGGAAAGATAATTCTTTCCAGTGCAGTATCCTCAACACTGCGGCAAGGGAAACCACCAGCTGCTGCTATTGAAACAAGTTGAGGAATGAGCACTTTCACATCTTCCATCTACCCTCTGAATAGCAAGAAAATATTTCCTTCCAGCTTTTTTTTTTTTTTTTTGGTTAGAGTTTTAACCCAAATTCCATGGACATCATTCAAGTGAGTTCTGGGCTGTGTTGACGGCAGCTGCTGACTCATTCAAGAGGAAGACAGTAAGTAAGGTGCTTCCAACTTTTTTCAATTTCTCCTCAAATTTTCCACTTACAGCTTCAATTTCCATTGCTGCCACACTCCTAGAAATCTGAATACCATATTTATATATATTATATATATTTATAGTTTTCAGACAGTAAGTTTGCTGTTGCAAGTTGACCCTTTTCTATTGGCTCAGCATCTTTACTGCATTTCTTTTTGGAGATTTCTGGTGGAAGATGTTGCAGCTTCAGGTTGGATTCACAAAGGTCAGTAGGATCAAAACCAATGTCACATCTGGGGTACACCAGTTCTTCCACATTGACTGGTCTTCTGACTGATGAAGAACCTTCCTCTCAACACATTTTGGTTTTCCAAACAGAATGATGCCTCCTGTTTCCTTTTACTCATCATGCAAGGTGGCAGGGCAGGGGGCATAGATACCAAGATTTTCATCCCTTGACACCCAAACTGGAAATGCTTATCGTGTTCTTTCCATGTCTTTTTCTTTGGCTTAATTAGCGCACCTTCTGTCAAAAGAACGCTGAACAAGCCTCTGGAAAACGAAAAGGCAGGTATTCTGAAGTAGGCACATTGATGGATACTTCAGAGATTACTTGGCCTTTGCTATCTGCATTTCTAAAATTCAAATAATGATTGTTACTTACCTTGAGGGCATAGTGGGAAGATTAATTCATTAACTGTGTTCATAAAGCAGAACTGTATCTTTTGGCTCCTAATTTAAATTCAGTAGCCAATGCTAACTTCCTAAATCAATATCTAGAGATGTGAACAAAAAAGATTTGTCTTTCAAAGGAGTTTGTGTCCATTCATCTCTCAGCAAGAACTCTCCTACGCTCTCTACTTTTAATTGACTCAGTTGAGAATTGGGAACCAAACATCTGACCATTATGATCTAAATTTGTGTTTGTCAGAGGAAAAATCCAGCCTAAATAATGTGGCTATTATACTCTCCACAGCAGCAGCTATCTATGATTAAAGTGTTATTCTCATTAACTTCATTATAAGCCTCTGCAATCAGAAGATGCTTCACTAGCGGGAACTTTCTGAGACTGCCTCTGCTCTGATTAAATGCCTTTGGTGCATATTTGCAATTGCAGACATACATACATATATATAAACATTTCAAATGTCTGTGCCATACTCTTACCTCTGCGGAACCATGGAGTAATTTTATCTCACTAAACTGAGAGTATGTTGTCTTCTTCTTTCTTTTATTTCCTTCCTATCCCATGGATCATCTGACCATAGTATTTTCATGTTATAGGAGGACTGGAGATGACCTGGACCTGCATGTCAAATGTAGCTTTTCCCGCTCCTCTCATCCTCTCATTTCTGTTTAAATGTCAACTTCATTCCTTTTTACTTCCTCTGAAATTCCTGATGCTTTCAAATGATGTCATTCATTTGAGAATGAAGACTAAATTGTTAAATATAATATAATTATCATTCTTCGAGGTTTCTGCCAGGTGCCTAGAGGGGTGATGAAAGAACTCTTTCCTTCTTAGGTATAACTTGTCCCCTGGGATATTTTAGAGGAAGATTTTACCTCTCTCTGAATCACTGCAGATTGCTACAGACAGGCATAGGTGGTAAGTGATCTCAGAATCACAGAATCACAGATTCAATTAGGTCAGAAAAGGTCTCTGAGATCAACGAATCCAAACTTTGACTGAACACCACCATGTCACTAGACCATGGCACTGAGTGTCACATCCAGAGATGGAAACTCCACCACTTCCCTAAGCAGCCCATTCCAATGTTTGACAAGCCTTTCTGTGAAAAAAATTCCTCCTGATATCCAACCTGAACCTCCCCAGGTACACCTTGAAGCCATTTCCTCTCCTCTTGTCACTGGTTGCCTGAGAGAAGAGACCAACCTGCACGTGGCTCCTGTCAGGGAGTTGTAGAGAGCGATAAGGTTTCCCCACTGGAGCCTGTTTTTCTCCAGAATGAGCCCCCCTGAGTTCCCTCAGCTGCTCCTCATCAGATTTGTGCCCCAGACCCTTCCCCAGCTCTGTTCCCTTCTCTGGACCTACTCCAACACACCAATGTCCTTCCTGGATTGAGGGGCCCAGAACTGGACACAGGATTTGAGGTGTGGCCTCCCCAGTGCCCAGCACAGAGGGACAATCACTGCCCTGGTCCTGCTGGCCACACTACTGCTGACACAGAAGGCCAGGTTGTCACCTTGCCCACCTGGGCACACACTGGCTCATGTTCGGGTTGTCCCACAGATCACAGTGATGCAGAGTTCTGAAGTGGGAGTTTTTCTTTTGTCCATAGAATTTTGCAATTCCTGCCTCCTATGACTACTGGAGGATGTCATGGCAAAGCCTTTGCTCTTCTTTGTATGCCATGCTATAGCATTGGCAATTGATTTTTTTATTCTAAGTCTTATCACAGACTGTTATAAATGCTTTATTGGCCTGTGAAGGCATGTGGAATAAATTTTTATAGACTTTTCTGTACTACCCATTTATTATACACTTGTTAATAATTGTAAGGAATTGAACTCATTGGACCAACTAATCCTGTCCAGCATTTCTAGGTTCACTTTGGTGTGACCAGTTCTTTAATCAGACAAACGCTTTCAATGGATTTTTCAACTCTCTTTCTGCAACTGATTTGTGTGTAAATACAACAATCTGGACAAGTCCAAATTGTAACCACTTGTCAATGCGGTGAACTTGCAGTACAGTCTGCACTTAGCTAAGCCACTTGAGCCCAGTTGTGGAAACAACCCCATTTCAGGGAAGCATTTAAACACACTGAATTATTGCTTGTGATCACTGGGATTATGATGGATTTGCAAGGATTTCCAAGGTAAACAGGACACTGGAATAATACAGTCAAGGCCTCCCATGCTCACAGTTAATGGAGTACCAAGGAACTGTATGACCAACACTTCTCTCAGATACATCAGAACATAGGGAACTAATTAAGCAACCAGGCATAGATTTACTGGGTGGAAAAGGAAAAGCATTGCCTTAGAAATCTTCCGTACTCCTGGCTGTGGTGTAACTCTAACTGATCATCTGAGCTGCTGAATTTACAGCACAGATGGGTCTTGAATTTACAGCACAGTGGTCACTTCCACCTGTGTTGGGGTTTTTCAGACTCATTCTGAAAGATCTTTGAATTTCTATGATTTCCATAGTGCTAAAGGTCCAGTGGTTTGGAGGATGGTCTTACTTTTCCCCACTGTGTGATACCATGGCAAGTCTCTTAGTTTCTTTCAGTTTTATATTTCTACACTATGAAATAGCACAAAACTCTACCCACAACCAAGCTGTGGTAAAAACAAAGCAGTTTGTCAGAGTAAAAGTCACTTCTGTTTCCAAATACTCCCACACTTTATATATTGTGGAGGGGAAATGGAAATTAATATACCGGATTTTTTTCTTGGTCCTGCTAAGATTTTTACACTTGTTTTAACCCTTTAAGATACTGGGTTAATACCTGGGCAATGTCTGAAGTCTCCAGTGAGAGGTTTGAATCCACAGCATTGTTAAAATGAGCTGTAGTTCACTTTCCCAAAAAACAGAAATTATTAAGGAGCAGACAGGGCACAAGCCAGATGAACCTTTTTATATTCCTTTAGTGCCAAAATGTTGTTCTTGGTAACATCTTTCTCATGCTCTTCTTTATTTCCTCTTGGGTGGTCAGCAGCAGAAACCCAGAGTGCAAGTCAGGTGATAAGAAGATTTCTCAGCAGGGTCTGAAGTAAAAGAAGGTCCAGAATCACTGGAGCCAAAGCTGCAAAGACCTGCCAAATCTGTGCTTAGCCTAGCTCTGCTACAGGAAATTATTACCTGCCCTTACACCCTGCTCTCCATCTGGCTTCCCTTTGGTTCCCTAAGCAAAAAAAGATCAAAGTTCTTCATTTGTACTCATATAAGCGAGATGTCAATGGCACTTTGAGAATTATACTGTATTAGGTAGTCCATGCACTCCTCAACAAAGTAGTTGAGAGAAAATATCTTGAAAGGCTTTATATTAAATAAGTGAAGGCAAGAGGGACACGTCACACTAGAGACACTGATAAACAAACACAGGACTCATCTGAACATTTGTCTATGACTACTGTCAAATGATTAAAGAATCACAATTTTTACACTTTGGAAGAATGGATAAAAAAGTGATATTTAAAGCTTTAAACAGCAAGACCTGCGGTCTCACCTTTTATTGATTCAAGTGCTATTTATCTCCATGTATATTTCCCTGCAACTAAACAAAAATTGTTCCTATTATATGCTATTCTTTTCAGAAAAAAAAAAAAATTCAAACATATCCTGCCTGAGAGGAAAGCCAAAATGTTGAAAAGATATGATGAATGAGTGTAGACATTAGCTGAAGCAGGAACACTGAACAAAAAATGCCAGGCATCGGCATGATACTGCTTTTATTGTCAGTAAAGAATCTGAAGGCTGACACTTGTTAAAGGATAAGCACTTCTTTTTTTTTCAGTTTAATACTTAACTCTGTATAGACTGAACGCTGGCTATTTTAATGAAATTTCTATCTCTGTCAGAACAGTCCCCAAACAAACAGGCTGGAAACCACAAAAGATACAGGGGCTGTCGTTGGTTGGTTCCTCAGATGCACAAGGGAGCTGCTCCACACTGCCTGCCAGAGCAGGAATCCAACATTTTCTTCTTCCCCATACAAGCTGAAATCTGTGGACAGTAGAGGTTTATGGCAACCTTTTCCTCACTGGAGAATTTTCCTGGGTTACAAATTCCTTAGTGATTTGAAACTCGGCTCCAAAGCATAGCAAAGTTTTTTTGTGATGTTTCCATAGAATTTCAGGCTTTGTTCAGTTCTGCAAACATTGTGAAATTCCCTACCACATCCTTGACATGCAGAGATGACTGGGGTCCTGGGGGAGACTCACAACCCAGTAGAGACCATGTAGGATGTGCTGAAAAGTCTAAAGTGGTGCTAAGTACTGAATTTAGACAGTGGGCACGGAGTGAATTACAAGCAGAGTTTTGTCACGATCGCTTCACACTGCCCATTCCAAATAAAAGTCAGCGCCTTCCATCATATAGCGGTAAACAAAATTTGCTCTGTCCTTCTTGAAGTCATCTTGATACAAATCTGTTGTCAGGCGAAGATGTGCAGCTGTGCTGACGCAGTGCTACAGCAGGAAAATCAGTCTCCCAATAAATCCATTTGCATGCTCATAGATCCTGGATCTGACACACTTGTGGCCAGTTCCATGTCCAGCCAGCGTCAGCTGGACTCTTTCTGTACATCACTCCTGGCTATTAACAGCAGATATTTCCTGTAAAAGCTGCCTGCCTGGAGCAGGGAATAAATTCCTGGTCACTTTTAATCTCAGACCTTCAAGCCCGAGCTTGGGTGAAACTGTTAATATCAAGGCTTCTGGAAGAACTTGGGTGGATCTGTGGGCACACTAATATCTCAAGTTTGCTGAGAGCTCTTTCAGCAGCCTCCGTAGTTCCGTGTCCATTACAGTGGGGCTGGTAGTGGCCTGGGTACATTTCCTTGCTCTTGCCTTCCACCCTGGCTCCTCCAAGGAGTCACTCATTGCTACAATTTCATCCACCCTCTTTCTGCAGATAACACCTGTGTTTTCCAGAAGGGTGAAATGTTGTCTCTTTCTTGAGGAGTGCCTTAACAGCACCATGCTTAGACAGGTTTCCATAGGAAGGATGTCCCCCTCCAAGGAAGTCTGAGAAGTGGAAAAGCTAATGAGACTAAAATACAGGGTTTAAGCATGAATCTCTGCTCAGAATGAAAGATACATATAGATTATAGCTATAAACAGAGCTCTTCCTGAGCTTCTACAGAGCTCAGGGCAGATCTGACTTCTCTGCAGTTCCTTCCAAAGAGATGGCAGCAGATCTATCTGCCCAAAATTTCCTACGCAATTAGAAAGGGGAGAAATCCCAGCACCAATGGGATAAATTAAGCTTCTATTGGTCTATATTTTGTTTTTATCAGCACTTTATCTGAAAAAAAATAAACCACCAGGTGCAGAACTCTTAAGATCTAAACCAGTAACATATGGAGCTCAACACAAGCCAGAAAGAAAACAATGAAGAGGTTTTAAGGTCCCTGGCTGCACTGAAAGCCCAGGAGCTGCTCCTCCATACCTGTGCAGGGTTATTAATAAAGCAAACATTTCGAGAGCCTTTTCGGCTGATGCCTGAGCTACAGAATCACCACCTGTCAGCTCCATGACCAGTGTGGCCCCTGACAGCAAACTCAGCTCAGGCACACTTAGCTCACTGTCTGGGATGCATTTAAGCTCTTTGTTTTCTTTATGAGATGAGGATTTGCCAGCCCTAGTACTTCTATATACTGACAGCTTAACTGCTGATGTCAGATTTTGCTGAGAAATGAGTTAATTTATGATTGCATGAAATGTTTGTCAAAAAGACAAAGCACTTGGATCTGTTGGCAGTATATAAAACTATAAATACTAGAGAACATAGTGACAGGAGCCAACATTTATTAAAATTATGGCCTGTAATGTTTTCAATAACCTCTTTCATTTGATTATTATTATTATTTCGCTTTAGGAGGTTTGTAACACCATATGATCCAGGCAGGCAGAGCATTCCCAGAATACAGGTGGGCAGCAAGTTCCAGCATGAAGGGCTCAGAAAAGGGAACAAGTAGAAATGGGAGAGAAGTCTGTGACCACATCTAATCAGACTTCTCCACAGGTAAGTTCCATCACTCCTTCTGATAGAGGTGTTGCTCCTTAGCCAATGACTTTCTGATGTCTTTACTGCAGCTTCTTGGATAGTAATCCTGTTGGAGTGAGACTAGGAAAATGGAAAGGGAGCTGTCTTCCTCCTGATCTTCTGAAGGCACTCTGCAGAACTGAGCCCTTCTGGGTTACTGCCAAGGGTCACCTTGGCATTTACCAGCCCCAGACAACTCCTGATCCATGAATGCATGAGGGATCTTGGTGCACTGAACAAGGGAGAGACTCTTTATAACAAGCTCTCCTTGTTCCCATCCTCCTCCTACTTGCTTTGGATCCCAGATCACTCCAAGAAAGAGGCTTCCCTTCAGCTGAACCCTGTCCTTGCCATCCATGTCACTGATCAGGATTCTGTTGTGCCAGTCCTCAGACAGCTACACAAAAGGGGCCTTGCTCTAGTGAATCTCACACCTAAAGGCCCTTAAATAAAGGGCAGAAAAGGAATTAGACGTCCAGAGAAAGCAATTAATTTACTTAAGAGTAAATTATGGCTGAACTGGTGACAGATCTTAGGTGTCCCAACACAAAACTTAGTTCCATGTCCATTAATCTGCCACTTTGTCTTTTTCTCCCTGACCTAACCTTTTTTCCACATTCACTCCTATTTTATTCTCATGCACAGTATTCCCCTTTTACCTGGGTCTTTCTCTTGCTCTGAGGGCTTCATGCTCTTCTACCTTGCTCTCTGCTTCACTCAAGTGTTTTCCTGCTCTTGGCCCCCAGTGACAATAACACCATGGATTACATTTCCTCCCATTTTCTTTGGGGATTGCATGTCTCAAGTTGCTATCGCCCATGTTTGTCCAGAGCACAACCAAGGAAAGAACCATCAGTATGAGACTGGCAAAATTCCACACAGACAGCATAGTACAGTCACTCCCCTGTCAGTGCATGAGCCTTTCCACAATATTTGCTCCCATCCTCTGTTTACCTTGGTTTTAAATAGATTGTCCAATCATTCCTTTGGGGGACAGTAGCATACTGCACAGCACTAGATCTTTGTCATCTATTGATACGATCTTCTTTCCATGAAATGTGGAACTCCAGTCAAGATCCTCTCAAATCAGATTCATTGCAATGTCATGAAGATATTTCAATTATTGAGATTGCTATGAATCTCTGTACTGAACAATACTAAACTCCTCCACTGGCAAAAGCTTAGACTGTTATTTCTTTTACACTAAAATTTGTAATTGGAAGCATTAGCTCTGGGGAAAATCTGAGTGGAAGATACATGCCTCTTTATAACATTTGATTTTTTGGGCTCAATTCAGTTGCCCAAAAATAAGTGTGTAGTGATTTTAAGATGCTACCGACATCCAGGATTGCAACATATAGGTATGCTCCAGGACCTACAGGACAGGCAGGATGTATTAGGGACCCTGAAGAGGTTCTAGGTGCCTTTCAGCAGCCATGGTAGCCACTTTCCTGCTGAGACTAAAACAGGAGTGCATCAGGAGGGCACAATTTCAAGCTTAGCTTATCACATTTCCCAGGCTGTTATCTTAACTTCTGCTGCTGAAGAGGAGCAATAACTCAGCATCTTAAAACATCTCTGATCCATACATCCAGCTGGGGAGAGATCTGAGCGAGAAAAACATGGATTCTGACAGAATGTTCTCTAGGCTTTTCAGGAGAAATCCTGGCCACCACAGATCCTTTCCTGGCACGTAGGGAAAGACTAGTAAGATAAATGGCCACTTTAAGGATGTGGTCCCTTGATCTTGAAAGCACGAGCAGCCAGGCAAAGAAACTGCATTAGCAGAGATAGCTGCAGCAGTTAACCTGTTCCCGTCCTTAGAGGGTCACAGTAATGCTAAATATGCTCTCCTCTTGGGAATATTGTTATAAAAGGACACTGAAGACATCACACAGAGTTTGTAAGACTTCCCAGAGACTGTCAGACCAGTCAGATCCTCGGGGTGTGTCAGTCACTCGTTTTCAAAAGCATTCGTGATGCTACACATTTCTCAAGAGGTCTGAGTGTCCCTACACGAGCTGCTTTATCAGCAAACTTTCACTTCTCCTGGTGCTTTTCCACTAATACAACAAGGATCTTCAGTCATTCCATCTTACAGCACTAAGGAGTTGGGGTTTTACTGCCAACAGCAGAGACAACACTGAGCAGTTCTGCTGGAGTTTTGCACATGCAATCATAAGGAAAGATATTGCCTAAGAAGCAAAGAAAATTAATAGATGCTTTTAATTACATGATCGATTTGTCATGATGTGTCAGATTAGCCCAGGCTAAGGGCTGAGATTCTGCCCTGTTGCTCTCTCCTGCTCTGCACTGCTGCCTTTGGCCATTTCTGAAACCTGTTTTCCCCCCAGCACCCCCAGACTGGCTGAGGTAGGACCACTGGAGCCCCCTGGGGCTGTCTGTGTGCTGCATGGTGCAGCCCTGAGTTCTCCTCACAGAGATCTCTCAGCAGCCCCAGTGCCAGAACATGGACATGTGAACCTGGTACACATGAGAAGAGTCTTACAAAAGTGCTAAGGCATTTCAAGTTTAAGGAGCACTATATATCTGTTTTAGTTTAAAATTTATAAGAATATGATAGTAGCAGAATGAATTGAAGGAAAATTATATAATTAGAGGAAATTTACATTTTGTGGGTTTTACAGGATATTCATAACTTGGATATTTAAAGACATGACTGTGGGGTAGGTTCAACTTCATCTTTTCAAACTGTGGGCTCAGAGATGAACCCTAGAGGTGCTTTGTTGAGTAGGTAGGGCAGTGGCAGAGCTCTGATCCTCTTCAGTGGGTGAAGGTCAGGAAAAATCCATATGAGCCTTGAGCAAACACAAATAAGTATAAGTTTTTCTCTTCGCTGGGAAATGAGCCTGCTGCCCTTCACTGCCTCCGTGAAGCCCAGGACCAGGGTATGGCACTGAGGCAAGGTAGGCAACCACTGCACAGCAAGTCTTTCTCTTTATGTGGACAAAGACTGCTTGAGCCAAGCCACAACGATCATTCATAACCTCTCAGTTTGCTCCTTGGAGCAACTGTGAGTCAGGCCCTTAATTTGGTTTGTCCAGTGTTTGATTCCTGGGGTTCAGCTGAGTTGGATGCATGGGAAGTGGCTGAAGTAGTTCTCAAGTGGGGAAAAGCAAGTTTAAAACACAGAAGAAAGAGCACACTTTTGACAGTAGATCTGTGGTCCTCCTTGGACCTGGCAGCCCTATTTGAAGAGAGTTAATAGATTGGCAGAGCACTTTAATATCACAGTTAGACAAGCTGGATGTCATCGAGAAAGATTCCAGGTGTTGAAAGCACAAGGAAGGAAAAGGTAGCAATGAAGTAAATAGTCCAGCAATGTCTCTTTTCTCCCTCACAGTTCTGACAACAAGGAAATTAGCTTTGAAGGTTTTCAATACCACAATACAACTGAAACTCAAAGAAAACAACTCTTCTCTGAAATTTATCACAGTGCTTGCAAATTCCTCGCCCTGGATAGGGCAGGCTTCATCTGCCTGCTCTTTTATTTGTCTCCCGTGCAATTGTGGATATAAATTCTGCTTTAAAAAAAAAATAAGTGTTTTAGAACTTGTACTTCAGCCAAGATTCAATGTACTTTTCAACGTCAGCAAATTGGAAAATCTCAGTGTAAGTTGAAAGTTGAAATAAATGAGCTCTGAGATCTCTACCTCGGCGGGAGGATTTGTTTTGCTTTTTCTTTTTCTTGGCTGCTTGTATTTTTTATTCCCTGAGATTTCTTTGTCTTTCCTTACTGTGCCACAAGCGAAAAACAATAAAACATTTGATGGTGCAGTCTGTTAAGGAAGATGGAGAAGAGGGCAAATTGACCTCCCAGGTGAAGGCATCACAGGTAGGCACTTTCTAGTGAAAAAGGCGGGAAAGATCCAGCTGCCTCTGCAGGTGCCGGATCCAAATACCCATTTCCAGACACAGGAGCCTGGACTGCTTGCAGAGACTGCATTGTAAAGAGAAGGCGTTAAATTCTATGAGGCAGCCCATAGGAAAAACAAATTACTCACCCCACCCTCTGCAATGACCCTCTGTCTCCAGCCAAGACCTCCCTAAGGTTCATTCAGCCACTGTGAGATTCAAGACGGCAAATCTTATTTTGGTGGGTGGTTTTACGGCAGAAACCTTGTGCTTGGGAAAGTGTTCAGGGTCTCAGCACAGGGAAAGGATTTTTCCTAAAGGGATCTGTAAAAGCCACACAAGAAAGCCAAGAGCACACCTGCTAGGAGATGGGAAATGCCAAAGGTGGATTAATCCCTCTCCTCTTCAGGATCTAAGTGTGTAAGTGCAAAACTGACCTAACCACCCTTCTTAAGATAGGAGCTCCCTTTCAAAGAGACTGCTGGAAGTGCAAGGGTCAGCCTGGAATGCAGATGTGGGACCACATGGATGAAACCTCTGGGAATACAAGCCAAGCCAGATCCTGATCATTTCATTTCCCTGTGAGCCATTTTTGCTCGGTAAGGTCTTGTCCCACACTGCTCCCCTCTTATGAAAGGTAAGGAGCCCCGACTGGGGCAGCAGCCAGGATTATGGAGTTAACACTAAGCTGAGCAATGTCAAAATCTTATCAACTGTTCCGGAAACAAGAGGATGTTATTTTGAAACTGTGGGGGAAAACACACACGGAAAAACAAGAGATGGTAATGAATTTCAAGAAGTAATTTAGTACTACTTATAACAAATAGGGGAGCACAGTCACTCAGACTGATGAACAGTCTAATTAAAAGTAATTTATGAATAATAATTCTGTCTAAATAGCCTGCGTGTGCTTGTGTGTGAGTTTGTGCAAATAGTGAGTCTGCCTTGCTCTTGGTAATCCTGTGAGTGCTTTGGCAAGGGGGCTAATGAACCATAAAGTACAGAGATCCAGTTGTCTGACAATGCTTCATAATAAGAACAGGAAACGAAGTGTAAAAAAGGGACGGGATATGAATGCATTAAATGTTGCTTGTTTTTCTGCACTCCTTTGAAAAGGGTGAGCCACCAACGAGTGGAATTGTACCAGGCAGCACCGGAGCTGTTTCAGATGCATTCTTTGATCACTTGTGCTCCTGAAGCAGAGAAGATTTTGTCTTGCCTTAGTTTTAAGGATCACACACCAAATTCCTTGTTGCAAGATTATTAAAAATATTTTTATCTGTCATAGCAAAAGCTATGAATTCCCCGAGAGGAGAAATACAGAAAAACAAATCCCTCCTATGATCTGTTGTAAAGCAGTGGTTGCAGACCCAGCATCAAGTTTTTATTTATTTCTGTCTCTGGCTCTTATCTCTTAAACAAGTGTTTCTAAGGAGTATTAGTTTTATAGCACTGATAATGTGTAGAGCAATGCTTCTTGGCAAATTGCAGAAGGAAACAAAGGAAGACAACATAGTGGTTTTCATTTCTTTGTTTCTTTGCAAGGAACACTCACTAAGAACTTTGCTGAGAGATTGCAATGGTGTGGTCAGTGCCTCTTTTTTCCCACTCAGGTATAAGATGTATTTTTATGAGAATACAAATTGCATAAATAGCAGCAGGAGTGAAGAATTGCCTATTTTTTGCTAGCATTGGAGGAACCAATACTGCAGTGCTGTGTGCAGTTTCCTTGTCTGCATTCCAGGATAACTAGAGCAGGGGCTGACAGATATGACATGGAGAAACACCACAAGAGAATATCTAGGGTGGGCTTGGATGTCAGGAGATGCTTCAGTGCAGGTTACATAAAGACTCATCGTACCTTTTTTCACCTGTTCTTCATATCAACATCTCCCACCTTCTTTTTCTTGTAACTTGGGAACCGCCTCCTTCCACACAAATAACTTGCACCCTCTGGTTGCTCCAAACATTCTGTCCTTCAGTCATTTATCTTCTTGTGGCCATATAATTAGTTTATTTCCTCCCCAAAAAAGACTTTCAGCCCAGCTTCTTACGAAATAGCCTCTGGTAATACACTCACAACCACACTGAAGTTCCAATACAACACCCAGCAAGGATTCCCATGGCCCTTCACTCCTCTTACAGCTGTCCAACCTTTCTTCACTTCCCACCTTCAGAGCCATCAGAGCACTTTTGCCAAGCAGAGCTTGCTCAGATGCACAGGGGTCAAAGCACGTGGAAATGGGAAGAAAGTCTTGGGTTAACCCCAGTAGGCATCTAAGCACCACACAGGCACTCAGCCACTCCCTTCCAGTGGGATGGGGGAGAGAATCGGAAGGGTGAAAGTGAGAAAAATCGTGGGTAGAGATAGAGACAGCTTAACAGACAAACAGACAAAAACTGTCTGCACAGGCAAAGCAAAATAAGGAATTTGTTCACTAATTCCCATCAGCAGGCAGATTTTTGAATTACAAAATCACAGAATATTCTGAGTTCTAAGGGATCTACAAGGATCATCAAGTCCAGCTCTTAAGTGAGCGGCCCATAAAGGGATCAAACCCATGACCTTGGTGTTATGAGCACCAGTCTCTGGCCAGCTGAGCTCATCTCAGCACAGCTTCATCGCACGTAACGCTGACTTAGGAATTCAAATGTCATAACTCCAAATGTCGCTCCCTTCCTGCTTCTTCCCTCCAGCTTTATATGTTGGGTGTGACACCATAGGGTATGGAATATCCCTTTGGACAATTCATAGAATCATAGAATCATTCAGGTTGGAAAATATCTTCAAGGTCATCAAGTCTAACCTTTGATCAAACACTACCTTGTCAACCAGACCAGCACACTGAGTGCCATATCCAGTCTTTCCTTGTACACATCCAGGGACAGTGACTCCATCTCCCTGGGCAGCCCATTCCGATGTCTGACCACCCCTTCCATGAAAAAATTCTTCCTGAAGTCCAAGCTGAACCTCTCCTGGTGCAGTTTGAGGCCATTTCCTCTCATTCTGTCACTTGCTGCCCGGGAGAAGAGCCTACCCTCCACCTTGCTACAACCTCCTTTCTTGTGGTTGTAAAAAGTGATAATTGGGTTCAACTGTTTTGGAGTTAAAACATTTGTGTGTAACCAACACTGTTTTTATCATGAATCAAAAACATGAAACCAAACCAGCTACTGTGGCAACAAACTAACTCCAAACCAGCAAAGAACAGAATAATGAGGTTTCAGCCTGTCTTCCCAATTAAGTGTCAAAGCTGTTTCATGGGTGTGGAAGAGGAAGAAGCTTTGAGGGAGGAAAACAGAAAAAAAAGTGCAGTAAAATTGCAAAACACACAGGGAATGTCATCACCAAAGGCCCCTACACGTTTCATAGAGCACAGGAGGAACCAGGTGTTTTGCTAATGCTTGAGAATCATTAGGCTAAAGAAACATCTACTAGCCTTTATTTTCTTCAAAGGGATAATTAGGTCACTTCTCAAGACTTTTTTTGGCATTGTTTTCAATTCTTTTGCCGGGTTTGTTTTGGTTTTTTTCAGTATCTGAGACTCAGGCAGCTCTATAAGGAGATACAGACAAATACAATGCTCTAATAAATCTGACTTCCCCCTACTTAGTCCTCTATCTAGGGAGTTACTTTCTTGTACAAAATTAATCAAAACTCTTTTGGAAAACTGACTGACTCTTCCAAGTAATCATAATGTGAGTAACTCAGATTTATTTCAAGCCACATTCTTCTTTACAGCTGCAGTAGAAGACAAGAAAAAAAGGAAAGGCAATATACATCAACCTGTTCACATGCAGTAGCTCATGGTACTCAGCAGAAGCATCCAAAAATAGCCCACAGAATGGGGAAAGATATAAATATATAGACATATAGATGCATAGATATGTCTAAAGTTTCAGACAAAAAATTATTCTGTCATTTCAAATAATGCATCTGAGAGGGAAAAGAAAAAAAGGATGCACCTACATGATTTCTGGATTCAGACTTAGCAAAAGTAGAGAACAGCTGAGTTCTGAAGTGCTCATTTTTTAAGGGAAGCGAGAAATAGAAGTGGCATGATGAGATGTTACAGAAAGGGGTTGCAGTGGCTGGTGAATGAGCACCAACTTGGAGTTATGTTGGATAAAGTGAGAGACAGCTCATCCCACACCGACCCCAGAGCAGAACATACACAGGGAATGCTCGGTATTAACAATGTCTGCTTTCCCTAAAGGTCTGCTGGCATTAGTGGGATGATAAAGCAGTTTATAGGATGAAAATTCTTCTGGGGAAATATTGATCAAAAGCATCTGGTGTTCTCATTGAGTATTGCTGAAAATAACTGCCTGCTTTGTAACCAAGCAAAGGAATTTGGTGAATACAGGATTGCATAAGGTCTACAAAGGCATATTAAATGTAAGACAGGTACTCAGTATGATCTACTAAAGAGCCTAAAAACAGAATTGTAAAAGATGAGGCACCCATCTTCCTTCAGCTCTTTTGCAAGAGCTTTGTGGCACCCTTAGTCATCTCTGTATGCAGAAATCCCTTAAGAAACACCCCAAGCTTTAATCACAATCGTTTAAATGGTGTTTGAACCTTGGATTTCAAGCTTCAAGCACAGAAATGAATCATGAGTGGAATTTTCCCTTCACTTTTCAGCTCCTCTCCAAACCTTCCCTTCCCCCATCTGAACATCTTCAGTGAGACACAGGCTGTACTGAAAAAGGCACCTTTTTTTNNGTGAAAAAGGCCCCTTTTTTTTTTTTTTTTTCTGGAGGTAAGCAAGCAAAAGTGAGCCATCAAGGTAGGACTGCACGTGTTCCCTGATCTGACACATTTTGATGACTGATCTCTCCTCTTTTCCCCTTATATTTCTGCCTCAGCCCTCTCTCTTTTTCCTCAGCTTCCACTGAAATCAACACCAAGTTTCTTATCACACCGTGTTATTTGCAAGCAGCAAGCTTGGAAGGCTTAAACATTTTCCCTTAAATGTATGCTCTAATTGTGGAAAAGAAGTGTTCTTAGGAAATTTCAGCAAATTGTTTCTGCTGTTTGAAGGAATAATACAAAGGGACGAAGTACATATGAAAAAATTAAAAGAAAATCTGGGGAAGTAAATCTTCCACAGATTTAAGTTATTTCATTGTTTTCATGGCAATGCTCTAGCACCCTCATGCTCACTTCCACGCCTCACTTACCAGCAGTGTCCTACCCTCTCTCCTTGTGCCTGGTGAGCTGCAGTTTCAGTAGAATATGTTGCACAGGGCCTCTCAGTCCTTCTAAAACTTTCAGTCTAGCAAGCTCACTCCATCCCAGGTTCTGAGTCAACTTTTTTCCTGAGGTGGCTTTGTGTGGCTCGTAGGGACAATTATGAGACTTAAAATAAGTTGGCACCCAGGCAGCCAAGAGGAGCAGAAGGGCCAGAACTCAGCTAGGAGTGAAAACGTGATGAGGAGCCAGAGGACCACAAGGAGAAGGGAAAAGCACTGGGATGAGCAGAGCATTGCCTTCAGGCAGTGCCACAGGTCCCAGAACAGCAAATACAATGCCCTGGGATCCTGCAGCTTGCTGTCACAGTCCCACTGAAAATGAGGCACAAGGGAAAACATGCAGCCCACCTACCACATCATCACCAGCCCCCACAGAACCCTCACAGGGCCATGCAGGCTGGTCCTCTGCTATCCCACACAGCTAAGGGTGAATCTCCCTCTTCTCCTGCAAGACAGAGGGCTAGACTACTGCAAGAAATATACCCTGAGGGCTCCTGGCAAATTACAAATGAAGTTTTCAGATTGACAAGTCTGTAAGAGACACAGGCACAATCTTGTGCTGGGAGAGAATGGCAATAAAAAGCAATTGTGTTTCTATACTGCTGAGCAGAGACAGTAAGCATTAAAAAAAAATGCTCAGCCAGCAAACTGAAACAGCAACAGCAAAACACCACATTTTTTGTCAAGATTCAAACCACCTCAAGGAGTAAATTAGCACTAACCAGTCCTGAGCTCCTCACCCTATCAGAAATGGCAGTGTTGCCATATTTATTGTTTCAGTAAGCTTCAAATGCTGGAATAGGGAGCCCTTTTAAATCACACCAGAGAATTTCAAGATGTAGTGGTTGTAAGTGCATTAGTTGTGTAGATGGGTAGTTTTTTGCCTGAGCTATTTTTAAAGACCATCAGAAATACTCTTCTATAGTTAGCACTGCTAGAAAAATTATCTGTCCAGTATATTTCAGACATCAAGTCAAAAAAGGAAACAGCATCATGGAGAAAGTAATGAGTGCTATTTTGTACTAAACTCTGTATTTCAATCTAATATTTGATCCCACCTAGTTCAGTGACCAGTGAGAATAAAGATTTCTTAGTTACAGTTTGAGAGCTCAAGAGATGAGACAGGTAAGTTATGACTGCATTCATGATGGAGAAGGGTAAAAAGAAGCCCTGAGGAACCACATTGTCAACACCAGAACTGAGAATAAAGATTGATGCCCAAGTGTTCTGCCTGTGGGTGAACCTCAATAACTCTGCCTTCAATATGCACTTCAGTGAGCCAGAAGAGCTGGTTTACTCTTAATATCCCAGGAAGCATATGCTTGACCAAGGGCAGGTTTTGTGAAAGAGGGTCACTGCATTATGTTGAAAATTAGTATCACCAAGCAGCCAGAGCTACTGCAGGAAGAGCAAGTGTCTGCCAAAGTCCTCCTTTACCTTTTTCTGTGATCTGAATGGAGGCTCCTACATCCTTCCAAGAAACACATCAACTTGGCATTCCTGATTTTCTTACTTATTATGGATCATTACTATGACTACCAGGGAAGAAAGAGATGTGGGACATTTTTCAGTCAACACACAATATTCAACTTCCTTAATCAGTATGCTGATTCAGGCTAGGATAGAGTTAATTTTCTTCACAGTAGCTCACATGGTGATATATTTTTGATTTGTGATGAAAATGGTGTTGATAACACAGGGATATTTTAGCTATTGATGACTAGGGATTACACAACATCAAGGCTTTTTCTGCTTCTCCTGTTGTCCTGTCAGTGAGCAGGCTGGGCTGCACAGGAAGCTGGGATGGGACACAGCCAGGATAGCAGACAACAGGTGACCAAAGGGGTGACCCACACCACATGGTGTCATGCTCAGCAAGTAACGCCAGAGGGAAGAAGAATCTTTGAGCCATAAAATCATAGAATATCTGAGCTGGGAGGGACCCATCAGGATCAGCAGGTCCAACTCCTGACCCTATTCTGGCCCAAGTCCTTCTTCTGGCCCAGCTGCAGGACAGCCCAATAGTCCCACCATGTGCCTGAGATCATCCAAACACTTCTCAAATTCTGTCAGGCTTGGGGCTGCCTGTTCCAGTGCCCAAACCTCTGGGTGAAAATTTTCCTGCTATCAAACCTAAACTCCTCCAACTCAGCTTCATGCTGTTCCCTCCAGTCCTGTCTCTGGTTATGAGAGAGAAGAAATCAGTCCCTGTCCCTCCACTGCTCCTCATGAGGATGTTGAACACCATAATGAGGTCTCCCTTCAGTTTCCTCTTCTCCAGGCGGAACAGACCAAGTGAACCCAGCCACTCCTCCTACGGCTTCTCCTCCAGACCCTTCACCATCCTCGTTGCTCTCCTTTGGACACTCTCTAATAGCTTAATCTCTTTTTTATGTTGTGGTGCCCAAAACTGCACACAGGACTCAAGGTAAGGCCATACCAGTGTAGAAGAAGGAAGGGCATCTGGCCATCAGGTTAAGACTTACAGGGGTGTTGCGGTGACTCGAGTTGTTACCCAGGAAGTGGCAGTAAAACAACCTGCTACCAGAGAGGTGACAGCAGCCCAGCCCACTCCCAGTAAGGGTACTGCTTCACAGACTTTTACGTTTTGGGTTAATGAAAAGGTTCAGTGGGCAGACCCCTTTACCGGACAGTGACACTGAGGGCGGTGCAGAAGGGCCAGCCACTCCTCCGGGTTGCCAGTCCGCCTAAGTCTCCTCCCTCGGCTCCAGGAGTCTCCTCCCCTCCTTCTGGAGATTTCTGAGTTCTTTGTATCCCCATTGGTTTGGTTGTATTAGCCCCTCCTTGTGTCCCTTGTTATTGGTCCCTTGTTACCCCGTGTTATTTTCCCATTGGCTCATTCCCTTTTCTCCTCCCCTTTTTCTCCCTGTATAAAACCTCGTGTAATCCACGTCCCTTGCTCTTTCGCTGCACCCCTTTCCTTGACTTTGGGCCTTGTCCCTCAGGACAGGCAATAAAGGCTTGGGAACTGTTGCAGAAAGAGTCTTTCCCTGCTTCTTCATTCCTGCTGCGTCTCGCTGCTGTTTCATCAACTGCCACCAGCTCCCCAGGGAGCCAGAGAAGCATTTACCAACAGGATTTGTTTCAGCCTGCCAGGCTATGCACCCCTTTAGCGGCAACCAGGCACTGAATAAGTCGCCTGCTTGGCCAAGAACGGGCAGTCAAGCGGTCTGCGACACAGGGGTTAGGGAATACTGACTAACAGTCAATGTGCCCGCACAGCCACCTTTCCTTCTCATTTCAGTATAATTTCAGAATAAAACTTAAAAAAAAGGTGTCATGATTCCTACCCATTTTCCTCATTCTAATTTAGAGAAACTATTTTTGTCAGAACACAGTTAGGAGCTATCCTCACTAATATCCAAGATCCCCAGGGTATCTTTTAGAGAAGAGTCACTGCAAACATCTGTATTTGGCATCCCTGGAGGTTTAGACTCCTGCAAAAGTCGATACCCAGCTTTCAACCTATGTGATCATATTACTTCATAGAAGTTAACCTAAAATCCAAGCCATGGGCCTACTGTGCTATGATTACTGTTCCAGCTTGTGCGGAAAGAACAGCCATGGGAAAGATGCTTCTGGTTTTGTTTACAGACTTCTTCCAGCTTAGGTGTACTTTGTCTTACACAAAACAAAAAAACCCAAACAAACAAAACAAATAAAAAATCCCAGCAAATTTAGCTTACTGTGTATGCACAGGGCAGTGGAATGAGGAAAGCACTAAGACTCAGAAGCACCTACCCTACTTACAGTGCTGCTCACAAAGAAATGAGTCTGTTCCTACAATATTACGAGCTTGGCTGTTAATAACAACTTTTATGAAGTGCTGGCCTCTCTTCCCACAGGAGGGGACCTCCACTCATGAAAACTTTCCTTCACAACAGCATGTGCTAGAAACACTTGGTTTCATCTTCTCTTTTGCCTTTTCAAATGAAGGCTGAGGATGTCAATTCTTTGCTGTGGATTCTGCCAGCTGGGACTTGCTCTAAGAAAAGTCAACTAATATGTGACTCAAAACTGTGTGACTGAACTTCACAGGAATACCAGTCCCACACTTCCACGCTTCTTTGTTCAATTAGACAGACTTTTTTGGAAGACATTTGGAAGATGTGTTTTCTTCCTGTGCCTCCATTTACCCTAAATCAGACCAGACAAGGACCAGATCACGCTATTCTGCATCCAGTCTTTACAATCCAGTCACCTGGTTACCCCATGCCTCAAGCACATTTTATTACCAAGGAAGACACAACTTTTCAGCCCAAATACAGAAAGAATTCAAGAAGAAACTGGGTATTAGCTTTGCCAAAGCTTTTGATAAGGCAATTCATGATGTTCTTAGCAAAAAGACCCATGAGTGTGTTCTTGTCAAAGAGCTGCCCGTCTGAATCCCTGCTTTCATCGTCTTCTTGTATTATGCAGGTCTTGAAAGCTTTCTGTCGTATCACAGCATTAGAATTCATTAGATTTTCCTGGATTTAAAAAATGTGTTAGTACTAATCTCTCTCTTTCCCTTTCAGTCTCTCTCTTTCCCTTCACCTATGCAGTTAGCCAGATGGTAACTAAGGCAACCTGGATTTATAGCGGGATGTGCAGACCATGAAGTCTTTTATAACTCTCTAACTCATCATATTTCTGCAAGAATCTGTAGTATAAACAAACCAGGAGGATAAGAGCCATTCATGACTAATACAGCTGTCCTGAGCTTCTGCATGAAACCTTTTCTGGGTTAAATGAAATCTCCCTCCAGATACAGATCTCATATTTCCTATCCCTGGAGCCAGCCTTACTTCAGTTTTGGTAATGGCACCTCATTCTGCCTTCAAACAATGAGTTAATCTCCAGTTAATTTATTTACAAAATTCTATCTTATCATTGTCAAGCAAATATCTTTGGAGGAATCAAATCCACTTGCCATAAAAATTAAAGCCCATAAAATTTGGGATTTCATCCCACTGTTACCTCATTATGGGACAAGACTATGCAAGAGGTAGTTGGAAGTCTGATGTCTTGCACAACATTAACACTAGAAAACAGAGGTGGGAACTGCAGGAAGTAGGGAAGTGATCCTTGCAGGGATTCATAGTTGTGGATAGTATGAATAAATTGGGTCTCACAAGCAGAATATGTCATTTCCATGTCCTGAAGCAGGGGAGCATAAACACCCCATTAATGCCACAAGGGCAGTGCCCAAAGCAAAGTGCCCAAAGCACAAATTCATGTCAAGAGGCCACCTGAGGCAAAAAAGTATCTTCATTCAGTTCCTCTCCTCTTCAGTGCAGCCTTTTTAAGACCTATTTCAATACATCTTAGTGCCACAACCAGAGGAGCAGAAACGAAGCACATTGTTTCCATTATGCATCTGGACAGCGTCAGCCTAGAACTAGAGACACTTGTCTTCTTTTCAGGTTGCAAAATGAAAAGACTCAAAAGCAGGCAGACAGCAGCCTGGGAAAGGTTATTCAAGGTTCTGCAGCTTTGGAGAAGGGGGTTGTTTTATAACAAAATATTGCCATGTCCTCAGAAGTTAATCCAGTGTCTTTCTGAAACCTGGGCACTCACTGAACTCAACTGAGCAGGGTTTGCAGGTGACTGCACTCAGTAATGTAGGGGGCCCTGAATTCCTGCCAGGCAGGGCCTCATACAGTCCAAGGATGCCTACATGCAGCAAAGCTCACATTCAACCCAAATCTCCAGAATTGCCTCAATCATCTTCATCTGTCTGCTCTTGCCTCCTATTACTGTTCCCCTGCTTTATATTCACAGGGTTTTTATGGCCAAACACATTTGGTGCTGCCTTCCAGTGCTAAGCATTCCTTTCTGTTCACAATACAGATTTTGCATTTCCTTGCCCTGGAGGAAATTCCCTTGAGAACCGCATAATGTGTGCAGTGCCAGGGCATGGCTGTGTAGACAGACTCAGCCACAATTTATCTGCTGCCCTTCCCGGTTCTTCTCAGGATCACTGTTACCACAGGAGCTTGTAGAGCAGCAAGAGTTATAGACTCATGGAACCACAGAATTATTTGAGTTGGAAGGGACATTAAAGATCATCTTGTTCCAACCCCCCTGCCACAGGCAGAGACACCTTCCACTAGACCAGGCTGCCTGGACCCTCATGCAGCCTGGTCTTGCTGCTCAGTTACCAGAAACACACCACCAGCAACTCCAGTGGCACTGCATCATCCACCTGGTGACAGCAAGAGACAGCACAGATCATCACCAGCACACCAAGGCTGTCTTCCGTATGTTTGACCACTGTACTACCAAGAGTATGTGTATGGAGTTCTGAATGACATCCATCAATGGATGACAGCAGCACTTTGCAGAAAATTCTGAAAAAATACCCCTGTGGTCAAGAAGCCTACTTGACTGTGACAATATCCTTTCTATTCAAAAAAACCCCCTTAGCTTAATGTTTTTCTTTTCGCAGAGACACCAGAGCTGGGTAAAGCTTTGAACTCAGGTGTCGATGTCAGCAGTGGTTTGATGACGAAGACTGCAGCTGTGATGCTCTGTGAACCAGGGAAATAAACCTCCTGGGATGAGGCATAGAAATGAAGCTGAGTAGTTGCTTGAGAAGCAGAGCAGTCAGTAGTGTAATGACTTGAAAGCCTGGGGATCATGCAAGCGATGATGTCTGTGCTACACACAAGGAATTCAATCCCTTCTCTCAAATAAGGGCCCTTGACAGACTGTAACACTACATTCTGGACAGGGAGATATTGTGCATCTGATGCCTTGTCTTTTATTGAAGTCCAGGATTATGAACTGTAAGTCATTTAGCCCACTTTAGATAAGCATCACTTTCAAATCGGATTATAATTTGCAGAGGCACAACATGTTCAGGGCAAAACCGTGTCAGACACCAAGATAAGTATTCCAGGAGGCCCTGCTGCACAGTAGCTTTGCAGACGAGGAACCATGGTATAGGGAACATGTTAGTAACACATGAACTGGCAAAAGAGGCTGTTTTTCATTCAGCTTCAGACAAAGGTGAGCTCCCAAGGCAATTGCCGCAGGGCACTGGGGAAGTCTGTGCAACATGCAGCTCTTTGTGGTTGCTCATGGAGCTTTGGCACACATATACGTTATTAATGTTGTCATTTTTAAGTTTTATTTTTCCTTGTGTTGTGTGGAAAGCTATGGCATCCCCCACTGTGCCAGTGACCTTCCTTTGAACATATTTTCATTTCCCATTTTCCCACATAAAGCACTTGCCTATGTCCAGCAGAACAAATAAAGAGAAGAGCTGGCAGCTCTGACTCAGAGGGGTGGGGGATGCCACAGGCAGCTTCCCAGCAGAAGCGAGGGTGAAGGTTTCTCTAGCACAACAGGCAGACAGTCTCAGGCATTCCTTGCCAGCTTCACAGAAATTCTGGAATATTTATGAAAGAAAAGCAGGTCTCCCTCCTGCCCCTACTTCTCTCAGAGACGTCGATGAATGAGTCAGTGATGAGCTGCCGCTGCTGCGTCATCCCTGTAATCACTAGGGAGAATCCCGAGTCACAGGGAGAAGCCTAAGCCACAGAGTTACTCCTCACTGGAGTGCTGAACCAGACAGGGCAGGATGACATTCAGCTGTGGGCTCAAAAGTAATTCCCTGGTAGGATTAAGCATCTTTGAAGAAAAGGTCTTCCCTTCCCCTGTAGTCCCTTCCTTGCCAAGCTGTGCATCCACAGCCTGATAAGAAAGGAGAGTTTTGCTATGGCATTCAAGCCTCTGATGCCGTTGAAAAAGAAGGATGAAGGCGCACAGACTCACAACCTTGGTTCTGTTTCATGTCCAGCAAGGTGTGCAGACACAGGAAGATATTGCAAGATTTGGATCCAGCTATTGGCTCTGCCAAAGCTTTGATTGACTTGGTTAAACCAACGGCACTAATTTCTTCTTAGAATCAAAATCACAGAATCATTAATGTTGGAAAAGACCTCTAAGGTCATCATGTCCAACCTCCGACTGATCACCACCTTGCCGGCTACACCATGGCACTAAGTAACACATTCAGTCATTTCTTGAATGCCTTCAGGAATGGTGACTCCACCACCTCCCTGGGATTAACAACTTCCCATCCCAATGCTTGACAACTCTTTCCATTAAGAAATTCTTCCTGATGTCCAACATGAAGCTCTCCTGGTGCTGCTTGAGGCCATTTCCTCTTATTCTGTCACTAACTGGGAGAGGAGGCCAACCCCTACCTTTCAGGTGATTGTAGAGAGTGATGACGTCTCCCCTGAGTCCCCCTTTCTCCAGGCCATAGAATGTGTGTACGGAGGTCTGTGTGACTTCCATTAATGGATCAGAAAACCATTTTGCAGAAAATACTGAAAAAAAACCTGTAATAGAGAAGCCTCCTGTTTTTATGACTGTGACAATATTCTTACTATTCAAAAACCCCCTTGGCTGAATTTTGTTTGCAGAGACACCAGAGCTGGGTACAGCTTTGAACTCTGACATGTCAATGTCAGCAACGATTTGATGACGAAGACTGCAGCTGTGATGCTCTGTGAACCAGGGAAATAAACCTCCTGGGATGAGGCATAGAAATGAAGCTGTAGAAATAGGAGATATTTCCCCCTACCCTTGCAGCCACTTTTAGTTATCATTCAGACATCAACATACTGAAAACCACTGATCAGGCCTCACCTAACTTATGTGCCTTGGGAACAGAAGTTTCCTCCAGAGACATGCAACAAAAAACCCAGTACTTGTCCATCAGCTTCAGCTGATGAGCCATCCAAAGAGCTAGGCCAAAGCAAGACTGGAGAGGGTCTCTGAGACCAGATTTGTCCTGTTCATCTTAGCAGTATGTCCGAATTCTGAGTATGGTATTTTCTTTTTGAAAGTCTTATGGCACAGGACCACTGGTGAATGTTGAGGGCTTTTGATAACGCAGGGAAGGGAAAAGAGGAGGATCATATTGTTGGCATCATCTGCACCTTTCTAAACTCCATGGAGTTATTCTGTGGAGCAGGAGACTCCCGCTTCTGGTATTCTGGTGTCTTGTATTCCTAAGAGGAAATGTTCAAGGGCTTATTATTTGACTATGGGTTTTTTATTATTATTTGAGCCAGGATTCTTTTTCTTGACTCAAGTCCTATTTCACTTTGGCACCTGCACGTAACTACTGAATTTTTCAAGGATCGACTGTTTCTCTTGATTTATTAAAAGAGAGACAGTGACAAGCCTGACTAATCACTGTGTATCTCAGTCTCTGACATCAAACTTTCAAAAAGGTCAAGAAAGCTAGGAGAGTCATGGTCCCTTAAGAATGATTTTGACACGGAAACTGAATTTATATTAGCCAGCCCCACTCACAGCAGCATGAATTCCTGCCTGTTTCTGGAAAGGAGGGGAATCCTGGTCTTCAGGTTCACCAGCAAGCACAGGGTCCAGAAGCACAGATCCACTGTACTCAGTGTTTCTTCATGTTGTTCCTGAATGAAAAATCTCCTCTTTCAGTACATTGCCTAAAGCCAGTTTCTTCTACAGGGGCATCACTGTCCTAAAGTTTCCTAGGCCATCATAAGCAGAAAAGAAGACACAGCGGGGTTTGCTGTGGCCCGGTCTCCCCCTCCATGTGAGGAAAACACTAATCCTTAGCCTTGGGGTAGTGTGAGGGTTCATTAACTCATGTTTACAAAGTGCTAAGCATTAATTATTAAGTCAAGCTGCCATTGAAGGGAACAAAAGGCCTTGGCTTTCTGAATAACAGGGCAAGCATTCCTTGGAAGACTCCCGTGCCTATTTGACAGATGCGCAGTGTGACATGGTATGTGGGAAACTGCAACCATGTTTTCCTTTAAGTCATGTAACTAAGCAAACTCATGAGATGGCTCAGACTTCACTGAGCTGTGTGGTGTTTTGGAAGGAACTCTGCAAAGCTTTGTGGATAGCTGACACTCTGAAGGTCAGGACCGACTGATGAAGAGTAGAAAGACAACATCACTAGTAAGCAAACCTTGAGTATTTGTCTTTCTGCAAGTTTTTTGTAGGTTAAAAAGAGGAGACGCAAAGAAGTAAACATTTCCCTTTTGTGGAAAAAACCTAAATAAAATTAAGACTCCACTGAAGAAGCTACTAACCAATTAAAAAAACCCCCCAAAATAGTCCCTTTTCAGTAAGAAAAGTCAATGTTTTCTACTTTGGCAGCTGAGGAGAGCATGGCTGCAGGTTTCCATTTGTTTCACAGATATTTGGTAACTTCACTGGTGGATGAAACCCTATCATGACAAAGAATACCTCATTAGACTAAAAGACAGTTTATTTTCTAAAGAACTTCCTAAGTAACAGAAACAACTGGGACTGTGCCCTACCAGCAGCCACCCTTTCTGCCCAGTTCTGGGGTTATCCCCTTTAAAGTGAAAATATTCAGTGTCAGGGCTCAGACCAGATCCTGACCTGGCTGTTCTATGTATGTACCATGCCCCAGCACAACAGGTGACTCAGAACACTGTAAAGGCCAATCCTTTACAAAACAGGAGTATATTTCAACTTGGAAACACAGGGAGCTGCCAGGTAATTGCCTATATGGGCATTGTTTCTGCTCTGAAAATTTTAAGTGATCTTCAGAGACGTTTTGCACATTTTTGTGAACATGGCCATGGTCACAGTTTTATCATGAACTCTAATGCTTTGTACCCAGTTGCTTACAGCCCCAGGACAGCCTCTCTCACCAGGTGATCTATCTTCACACACACACCCTTTCCACCCTCTTCAACCTCATTTAAAAAGCAACCACTCAGCAAATGTGAAGGACACCAGCTCCAAAGTGAAATCCCAAGAAATCCCTGTGTGGATAAACCACAGCCATCCAAGGCCAGATGGTGCTGAGCAGTCAGTGCCATTCTTTTTATTCTTGCCAGGGGAGCTTTAGAGCTCAGGAAGAATGAAGGAAATGTCTTTACTATGATTATTCCTTGTTGCTTTCATTGCTAGCACTACTGGTTATGCTACATCACCTGTAGTAGGGGTAGTGCTGGTAGCAGTAGTAACAACAGTAAAAAGAACATTATTCTTAGGAGCCATAGTCATGACTTCAGATTTTATCTGAAAAAATAAATCTCCTAAGGGATCTCAGTTTAGTTGCACTGGCAAAGCCAGCTCAGTCTGGGGAGGGGGGCTTGCTGGTGATGCATGTCTTCTTGAAACTACTGTGGCAATCCTGGCACTTTTCCCACAGGTACCAGGACATTATCAAACAGCAGCAGCACTTAGTCAGAGCTAACCCAGCAACATCAGAGATGGAAAAACAAAATGCACTCCAACGCGAAAGGGAGGAGCACAAGGAGATCCTCGTTTGGATCGTACAGGCTCTGCTCAGATTTACTGTCACCAGTTAACTGGTTCTGTAAGGCAACCACTTATGTGTAACTGATAGGTAGTAAAAAGAATTATTTGATGATTATCCCATTGCCTTTCCATTACTGGCCTGACCTGATAAGAAGCAGCTCCCCTATCCATCACAGCTGTGACCGTTCTAACTGAACTCATTTTTCAGACCACTATCAGCCAGCCTCAGCTATTTTTACTCCTAGATTTATGGGGTAAATTCATCCCCTAAATTCAATTTTCTTTGATGAAAGCTCTTCAGAGATTTTTTCCTTTTCATCCTTCCTCCGTTGTCTGTGAGTTATGCTTTACCTTCTCTGTCCCAGGTGTAAGTCCCAGAAGGTTATCTGCACCTGCAGGGATATTGCATTGCCTTCCTATATTTCTTTTTAACTACTGAAGTTATTATTTTCAGAAATAATATTTTTCATTCAAATGTCACTTTAAGCTTCAGGAAGGCCTAAAACACAGCAGAATCTTTGTTTGTGTATGTAGGTGGGTTTTTCCATCTCCCCAGTAGATGTTGGATCAGCTGGTGATCCGTGAGTTTCTGTGGAATTGAGGACATCAGTCAATTACAAGCTGGAGGATGCTCCCATTCACTTGCACGACTGCTTCAATTGTCCATTAATAATTGCAGCAGGCTTGGATATTGATATCTATGTTGGGCACTTTGCATCGGCTTAAAGAGCAGACTGGGTGCAAGTGAAAAAATAACTTACACAGAAAGGAAGGGAGTGCTCAGGGGAAGAAAAAATAAATTCTCCAATAACTCAAACACCTGCTCAGTCAGAAATGCCCTGTCCTCCCCACCTCTGTCAGCCCTATGCAGTGGTGTTCCTGCAAGCCCATTTCCCAGAGCTGAGTTTGGCTCTTTGGGGAAAATTTATCCACCTACTAGTGAAAAAGCTGAATATTTATCTTGCAGAAGGTAAATAAACAAGATACAAAAGCACAAGTCTGAGTAAGGCACATGATATTGATGACTTCTTGGACAATCAGTTAATTGCATTTAAAGAACTAGACCAAATCCTGGCTGGGTAAAAAATAATTTTGAAGCAGAAAGCCCTGCCCTGCCCAGAAAATACTCACTAAGGGAGAAAAATCCAGCATAATCCAGAATTCTGCATGCTCTGACACCTAAAATCTAGCTTTGGCTTTGAGGTCTTGGTTTGAGCTCAAGCCTGCTTATAGTGCTGCTTGAATTATTAAATTAATGTGCTTTAATGATTTTGAGTGTTGCATTTTACTCCTCTCAGGCAGTTAAACCTCAGCTGCTTCAGTGGTTTGACAAGGCAAGTACTGAAGGTAAAACACCACTCTAAACCCCCTTGGCACCACATAATAAAGTGAGGAAACTGAGGAGGGATAGCATCCAGCGCTGCCAGAGCTGACATTCAAAAGTCTGGAGCCAGACCCAGCTCCAGGGAGCTCCTCTGCTATTTGCATGGGTGCAGGTGGCTTGAAGCAAAGGGACAGATCAAGAGGTGTTCATCCCTGTAAAGACCTACAAAAATCATGTCAGACCTAGAATTTGTGACTTGGAAGATTCCTGACATCAAGGAATGCCTCTTTCCATTGAATCTGCAGCTGGTGTTTGGGGTCGATGGAGACCCTCTGCTCAGCACTGCTGGGTGATGTGTGAGGGAACACAAGCATTGCCTGTGCCCCAGGAGATCTGGCTTTGTCTTTTGTCTTCAGCAGAGTACAGACATTCACAACCAAAAGACCAGGATCCCATGTTGTGCCAGGGGAAGCCTGTGGTAGAGATTTATCCCCACATTTCTGAGTTTTAAACTAGTTTATTTTTCTAGCCTTTTTTCCACAAAGCAGTGACTTTTGTCTTGATTTTAAACACCACAACTGCTTTCAAAGGAACAAATCTCAAAAAGACCCCACAAAGGAATAGTTCCCTACAGTGGCCAGATACTTCCTATTTCCATAGCAGATCTTAATTCTTTATAAAACTCATTTTCCAGCCCTGAGTGGTGACAGAAGACAGCAGCAGAGCACCACCCCAAGCAGTCACTCATTATACTGTGCCATTAAAACATTTCTGTGCTGAAACACAAGAATCTTCCCAAATGTCCCCCATAACAAGAGGCCACAAGATAAACCTGATTTAAAACATCTACAAAGGGTACATGTGTTATGCTGATTCCCCTCTTCCACGTGGCAGCAATTTGGTGGGAAAAGCAGTGACTTCAAAAGCAGCTGGTGGGTGTGGGGAGAAGAGCAGGAATCATTTTGCCAGAGGGCACAGGTAAGCATTAATTGACACCACACACCAAAAAAGGCTTGAGATAAAGGCTTTTTAGAGATGAATGGTGCCCTTGCATGAAGGGCTCTCCTCCCTTGTTCCTTCTTCCATCCCAGCAGTGCACAGCAAGGCTGAGTTGTCCATCAAGGAGTTCCCTGGCAGTGTCTCCGTGTGGGAAGAGCCCACCCAGCCGCACTGGCACTGAGCTGGTCCCCACGCACAGAGGGGATGCTCTGGGTCTGGTGCACCCCTCTCTTGTCCCACCACCACCATCTCCACTCATCACCCTCTGTGCTGAGTCACAGCCAGCCCTCCCTGTGCAAAGACAGACAGACGAGGAGCCTCATCCAGTTCATAACTTCTCCAGTGCTCCATTTCTCTGGGGAATGCTGCTACAGGGAATTGTTCTCTGTGCCAGGATATTTGGTTCAATACAGGGGTAGTTATCTGCCCATCTCCTGAAGACCATGGGAGTTGGTTTTCCTATTCTGCAGTGCTGAGGACCTTTGCTAGGACTAATCCTCTGCATTGCACTGATCTGTTTCTCACTGAATTGGCTTTGACTGATTAAGGATGTAACTGTTTCTCACACTATCCTCAACCTACTTACCCTTGGCACCAAGAAATGTAGAGAGACACTCAGGAAAAGAGCTAAAATCCTCACAGCATATGCATCCATAATCAGGCCTGATATACCCAACTTCTTTTGTTTTAGTGGTAACAGAATCTGCTCCAAAACTGCACTATGGGAAAGCAGGACTGTCTCTGTGGCAGGTGCTGCTCTCTGACATTTTTTCTCAGGCAAATTGAAATAAATGAACTGCAGCCTCCCTAAACCCAGACTGTTCATGGTCTGCTCCTGTAACCCAAGCAGCTGGGCTCTGGGCCAAGCTACTCTTCCCAGGAGAGGACCATCCTCTCAGAGCACAGCCTTGGTGGAATGAATCTCTTCCTGCTGTATCAGCCTGTTTTCTGTGTCTCTGCAGTGTTACCCTAGAGCACTTGCAGCAGACTTAGTGGTCCCAGCACAAAGCTCCTGGGTTTGCTGCACATCAAAGACCTTCTGGCTTCATGGTGGCCATGAGAAGATTCTCCTTTCTCCCAGGTATGATGCTGCCAGGCAGCCTGTGGCAGGTGAGGAGCAGGGGTACATTCCCATTTTCTTGGGATTTTCCATGAATTGAGTACTGTTAGAGCATCTCAGTATCTTCATTTTAAGGCCTGGCATGACAAAAGGATGAAAAGACTTGGCATTAGCCCATTATCTCTAAATCACTTCATTTCAAGCTGGGCTAAGGTAAGAACAAATAGTAGTAATGCCAGACATAGTGTGCAGTGCAGGAATAGATAATGCAGTTCACGGAGACGTTTCTATAAATATGCTACTTTCTAGTCTAGCAGGTTTCAAAGTTTCTTTCACACTCTGTGATTCAGCTAATAAGCTGAAAGCTGCTTCTCAGGCTTCTTATTCAAGGACTTGCACATCCCATTCACCATCTGGCTGCCTCACAAAAGGCGACCCATGCATAGATCCCATTGCTTGTTCATAATTTAAATTTGCAGTCTCTTCAGATCCAAAGATTTCCCACTCAATCGAGAAGAGTATTGCAGCATCCTGTCCCCACATCACAGCCTGGCCCCACTAACATTTGATAGAGTAATGTCTCTTTTGGATATAGCCTACTGTGACTTCTGTTTGCCCAGATGGACAATAGAGTTATTTAATGAATATTCCTGTGGTCAGGGGATAAACTATTAAGTCACTGTGAAAGAAAATTATCTCCCTCCCCACAACAGCTATACTCAAATGCCAGAGTGAAGCCTCGTCATACATCTCCAGATCCCACAGGGCCATGTAAATTGACAACCACATTTTATCCAGCTAAATAAATGGTACTGATGCGTGTGGCCTACGGTTGGATTTTGATCAGGACTGCACTGAGCTATTAGGGAATTTGTGATTAAATGATCCATGAATTCTGGGTTTGAGGGAAATCAGCAGAACCATGCTGGTCCCACTCTACCCCTAATCACATGGCAGCCCAGCTGGTGAGGTTCTTTATGGAAAATATGAGAATTCCATTAGAAAAAGATTGTGTCTGAAGAGAAACTCTGACCAAGAGCCTCACTGGACAGAGACATTCAGTTCTTTGAACTCTGAGTGCAGAGTAGCCCATTCTGTCTCTGTGAGCATTACTCCTTCTTTGGCATATAATTTACAAATGTATACCTTATATCTCACCTCTTTTAAAGTGTATTTATTCTCTAAAATCTTGGACCTTACTGTCCACTTGCATTTCCAAAAGTTTATTTCTCTAAATCCATAAGATTATGTATCAAATAGAGGAATTTGTTCAGGGCCATGTCCCTTTAGATTTTGAGTACCTCCAAGGATGGAGACACCAAAAACTCTCTGCATGACCTGTTCCAGAGTCTGTACTCCCTCAATTTCTCTCCTTCCAACAGAAATGTTTTCTCTTATATTTAAGTGGAATTTCCTCTATTTCGGTTTCTATCATTTCCCTTTGTCCTGTCACTAGACGCCATTGAGGACATCCTGGGCACTGCAAGATGGCTCCATCTCCTTTACTTTGGTCTTTTTTTTTTTCCTACAAAGGCACATTTCCAACTCATGTGCAACTTGTGCAGCAGCACCTCTGTGGTTTTTTTCTGCAAAGCTGCATTCCAGCCACTTGCTCCCAGCTTTTACTGGTGCCTGGGGTTATTCTTCCCCTTTGCTGAACTTCATGAAGCTCTGTCAGCCCATTTCTCCAGCCTGCTGAGGTCACTCAAAGAGGCAGCGGAACTCTCTGGTCTGTCAAATACAAATCACAACTTCTTGCACATAATGCATGACACCTGTATATCTCAAGCAGGACATCTCAGTTCTACTCTTAGAGCCAGAAGAGTGAAAATTAGATATCCCACAAAGTAACTTCAGGGGTCTAAATTCCTTATTAGTTGTGGTTCTGAGAACTGCTCTCCCTGTCCTATCTCATTATCCTCCACTGCTCACTGAAAAGATCACATTTAAATATCAAAACCCTGGTGCACACATTCTACTTCAGCCTCTGTGTGTGTTAATATCATTATTATTGAAATTCTAGGGTTTCAGCAGAGATGGCAAAGGTGTCTCTCTGCCTCATGCTCTCTGCACAGCCCTCCACTCACACGTCATTGCTTCTGCAAATATGCAAACTCCATTGCAAACATGCCATAAAAATATACCAACAATGAACCTTGAAAACAAGCCACCTTGAAGCTCAAGGCTTTTGTAAAAACCTCTCAGTTTGGTTTTGTAATTGTCTGATTGGCTTGGCTCACTGAATGAGATTAATCTCTGAAAGGAGGAAGTGAGATTCTGCTTCTCCCTTTACAGCTGGAGGACAGCATGAGGGCAGATGAGCACTTATTTGAATCTAGGACACATTTCTCTCCCTCCTCTGCCCTTTGCAGGAGCTTCTCTGGAAGGACCTCATTAGGAATTCTTGCTTATGGCAGCTTCAAGCCATCTGTTGCTACAGAAAAAGGTGTTTGCTGCAAGCATTTCTTTTCCTAAATAGTTACAGAACAGTTGGTGCTGTCTGGTGTTTGGGGTATTCCTGGAGTGTGGTCAGTGTTCAAACAGGACCTGTCTAGCCAGATACTTTCAGTCTTTTTGCTAAAACACACCCAGCCTCACGATCTGGATGGATCACAGTGAATGTCAGCTCAGTCTCCAAATGCCTTTCCTGAAATCAGAACAAGACTTGTGCCCTTTCTAAAGTTCTTCTCAACAATTGAAGAGGTCTCAACCCAATCTTTTGCAGAACTCAGATATTCCCAGTGACATGGATCACTGCCCACTTCAAAAGCTGTGATTTTCTTTTGCATTACAGATGAAGACACTGTTCCTGTATTACGAGATGGAGCTGTGCCAAGTGGGTTTCAGTGACACTTTTCTGATGGGTCATTCTGCAGGCCAAGAATATATTTTGTCCACCCTGAGCTGTAGACCCATGGGGATCCTTTAGTGCTTTCTGTGATGGGTTAAAAGGCTTGGCAGGACCTCAGACCCCAGCTAGTGCCTCATTCCCTGGCAAAGCAGACTCAGATTACACTTTAATTACTCACTATAATCCGTGTCATCATTTCTTTTAGGGTCCCCTTCCTGAAGGAATCATTCCCAGCCTGTGTCAACACTTAGAGAGAAGCACTGGGAAGGTGAGAGCATCCCAACCTTTCTTCCAGGAGCAACTAAAGAAGGAAACAAGCTCAGTGATCAGAGTCACTGCTCAAAGCAAAGCAGTGGCTGTTCTACGAGGGACTGATGGGAATACAATAATGAAAACATGAAAGTAATAAATTGAGTACAGTAAGAACAAGAACAAAGGGAATGCACCAGACGTCTTGGGACTCGCAGCAGGACAGACTTTGACTTGTAGAACTCAGAAAATCAGCTGCTCTTCCTCTTGGTAGCCAGTTCAGAGTTATTACAGAAGGTGGCCTGTGAATTTGTAAGGGCTGAGCAAAATCTGATCCAAGCACTTTACTGTGAGGAGATACAGATGGCTTCACAATGTGCTGTGGAGATTTTCATTCATTCCTTTGCCCTCACATTAACAGCAGAGACAGTACTACTGAGATCTTGGCCACTTGAAATCTTGGCCCATCTTGGAAGTCAGAAAAAAATTACATATTCATGGGTTTGACCCACTGAAAGAATAAGCTTCAGGTTTCCCACATGCAAATAGCTTAAAAAGAGATCTCAATTTCTTTCCCAAGTCACAGGTAAAATCCTTTTCTTATCATCTTCCCCACTGAAGGATCCTAAGCTTTTGTGAATGCTGCTGGGGCAAACCTGCCCCTCAGAGAACAGAAACTATCATTAGAGAGAGGAGTCGGCTTAGCTATAAAGAGCTGCCCTGGGATTGAGGAGAGTGTGAATGTTTTCCAGCTGTGTAACCAGGATGCATCTTTCAGAAATGTCATGTAATTTGTGATTTTCTAAAACTACTATCTAATATACTTATTTTAATTTCCATTTTTGGTTTTGCCCTATGTAGATTATAATAAGGAAATATTTTTCTATCTAAAGGCTTAGGACTTCAATGCATACTACTACTTCCCCCACCAACAGATCACTGTGTATATTTTCACTGCTATTAGAGAAAACAATCCAATGCCTGTTCTAATTCAGGTCCTCTGATTCACTGATTCTACTCCACATCCTTCCCTGGGTCTGTATAAATCAATGTTCATTGTGCCCAGTTTCAGGCACAAGGCTGGACTAGATGATGTCCTAAGGTCACTTCCAAAGTGAATTATCATATGATCCTGTTATACTGCTCAACTGCCTATTGACGCCTGGGTGACACATTTCTGGTTGTTGTGGAATCGAAAGCTTCCAATTACTGAAGTAAACAGTAAATACAGAGCTCAGTCAGGTGCATTCTGATATGTCAGCCAAGGGCAACGTTGAATCTGAGGAGAATGGAGAAGTGGAGAAATTTGGCTTTCCTACTCATTACAACTAAAATCTAGGAAATCGAATGATCTGCAAAAAGATGCAACAAAAGTAGGATCATTTAATTTACCTTTCCTACAGACTAGGCTAAATATACGGTGTGAAAGGAAAAGGAAGCTTCTTGAAGTGCCCAGGACAGGGAAATAATAATGAAACAAATAATAAAATAATGAAATAATTTAGAGTGGAAGTGGAACTTGATCGTCTAACCTCTGAAAAAAGCAGAGCTAACTTCAAAATTAGATCAAGCTGCCAAAGAGCTTTTCCACTCCGACTTTGATTATTTCAAGGTTAGTACTGAGGCAACCTGTTCCAGGATTTGACCATTCTCATTGTGATGCCTTTTCCCCTGGATTTCACTTGCTTCTGTTCATGTCTGTTGCAGCTCACCCTTTGGCTGCACAGCTCCAGCTGGAATCTGTCTCCATCCAACCACCCAGATCGTGTGGGAATGGTCCCATCTTTTTAGTGCTGGTGCAGCTCTACTGAAAATCAGTTGAATTGTCCTGGGCTAAAACAAAGGGACAAAACTACCTTCTCCTTCTGTGGATTCACAGGGTGTGGAAATTTTCTCCTCTATAATAATTCTTCAGTGTCCCCATGCAATTCCCAACTCGCTTTTCTTTACGCATGGATCTCAGCACTGCCTTTCATGATGCAGAGAGAAAGAACCATTTAATACCTCATATCCCAGCATCTACTCTTGGTACCTCACTGGGATATTGCCATGGAAACAGGGGAAGTTTGAAATAAAAGTGAATACACTCGCTTTTCTTATTTTTCTGTAGGGACTTCAAAATTTACTGCAATATAAAACAAGCCGTGTGCCATCTGCTTATTGAAAATTGAATGCAAATGTTTCTTTTATTTCTTCTGGAGCAATAAATCACTGCCACGGTGTATCCCCTCTGAAGCATCCTTAGAGAGGGTGCATGAGTTTTCATGCAGCTTCCACTCCAGAAGTTAAGGTGATAAGAAACATCCTTGTCCTTCAGCCAGGGATGGCACAGATAAAGAACAGACTGAACCCAAATGGAAGGCAAAATGTACTGGAGACAAGCAGAGCCATGAAACCAGCTGCTGGAACAGAATTTAGGCTGTATAAGTCACACAGCCTCCCAGCCACTTTTGGGGAAAGGACATTTTTTACATATGATAGGACTGTGTAGGAGAGTCTTCACAAACACACCAGTATCATTTTTTCCCTCTGTGGTCACTTTCCCCATGAATCAATTGAGTCAAGCACCACTGAACTGGAGGGCTGAGCTCTCTGTTTGCAGCAGCATGAGGCTCTCAGCTGATGCAACTGTGATTTATTCACACTGCCTTCTAATAAGGGGCACCAGGGTTTTTGATAAAGTCAGTGGAGATAAGGAGCAATAACATCTAACTCAGCTAGCTGGAGAAAGTATAGGATCTGTCTAAGGGGCCATTTCTTCTTGCTGAGATCTGTAGAGGATCTCAGATTCCCTTCATGTTGTGTACTACAGCAGAGACCTAAGTCCATCTTAGAAGGTGGCTACAAGGAAGATCATCTCTTTTTGCATCCTTGATCTCTCTCATTGTGTTGAGATTTCTGCTGAAGAAAACTTTTGTCATAATTTTGAATATTGGTTTTATGGCCCAGACACTTGCCTGTCAACAGCCTGTCAGTCTGAGGTGGGATTTTGCTCTCTGCACTGGCATCACTGTGGTACTACACAAGGAAACTCCCCATGACTTGAGGAGATAGTCAAGACTCACCACTGAACCTCTGACAGCTTTCCAGGGGAGTGAAAAGATGTGGCAATGCTGATGAATGCAGTTGTTTCTTTGCCCCTGATCTCAACAGCCCTTTCCCCAATCAGTGGTTAAAGAGCCTACATCTGTGAATTTCCACGGACTCACATTGGCCTGGAGAGGCTGACTTACAACTTTTCTTTAAGTACAGGGTCACCGCTTCTTCTAGAAGCAGAGGGAAGAGCACAGCTCTCTAGGTCTTGCATTCTGCACATAACTCTGCTTCACAAGCAGCTCACGGGGCTGCAGCCTTTGCAGGGCCATCCATCTCCTGTCTGCCTTTGCCTCTCCCAGAGCTGGCGCAGGGAAAAGGTGCTCAGGTAGCAGTTGCAACCAGATTGTGTTTTCTGTTGCTGTTTCTTTGCTAATCAGACAGCTACACAAATAATCATGTCCTTACAACCCTGGCTCCTGCTTATCACAGGCTTGTCTGGGAAGGAGAGCCTGCTGTGCCCTGTTCACTCAGCCATCCGTCACTTCGCCGTCCTGAGTGATTAATGTCTCCCTACCTGAGCCTGCACAGCTCTCCCTGGGAGGCGCTGAAGCTGCCTGCTGCATGTTTTGGGCACACTGGAAGATGGGTATGAATGTCTGATCATTACTAGGTAAGCCCAGGGTGCTGTGAAAATGTCCATGAGAGACTAAGTTTTGCACAAGATTTATTATAAGTGTGCTTAGATTATGCTTCATTTAAGCTTCCTCCTCATTCACAGACAGCAGGTCAAATCTTCCACTGTGTCCATTTGGAGAGACAGATCATCTGTGTCTGGAGAAGTGTTGTTGATATTGAGAGAATATATTTAAATATCCATTGTGTCACTGCTGCTTTATCTATGGGACAAGCCTTGACTGCAGGTGTCTCCTTTATGTTACACTGGTTCAAACACAGCCACAGTCCTTTTCAGACTGGGAGGTACCTCAGGATGTCTCTAGCCCAACCTCCTGCTTGAAGTTGGATCAACACTAAAATCAGACCAAGTTATTTACAGCAGTTTCCACGTGGGTGCTGTGGTGGGTTAACCTTTGCTAAGAGACAAAGTCCCACTCAGCTGCTCTTTCACTCCCACTTCTCAACAGGACACAGTGGGGGGAAAAAGAACCCAACAAAACCAAAGACCAGAAATCTTGTGGGTTGAGATAAAGACAGGCAGATCACTTACCAGTTACTGTCACGGGCACAGTAGACTCAAACCAAGATAATTAATTTATTGCCAATTAAAGTAAATTTGGATGATGAGAAAAAAACTGAAACAGCGCCTTCCTCTCATACCTTTCCCAGTCCTGTCTCTACCTCTTCATTCCCAGTTCCTGAGGAGAGGAATGGCAATGGTGCTGCTGCAGTCAGCCCATCACAGCCCCTCTTAGCCACCCTTCACTCCTCATGTCTCCCTGCTAGGAGCCTGCTGGGTTGGTTAACTCTCTTTGGGTTTTGAATCTGTGTAAAAGTCTTTGACGAGACATAATTTCCTATGTACCAAATTCCTTCAGGGGATTAACTGGAGTAGAGCAGGCCAGATATGTCCCCAGTAAATCTGAAATAGAAGAAATGCCTCTATGTATTTGTGCAGAAGAACACACTCCATCACAACTGACTGGAAACTCCACACAGCATGGCCAAGGGCTGAGGAGTGACCTGAGTCCTGGTTTTACAGCTCACCTGATATGCAAGTGCTAGGTAAGACCCTGACCTCATGATGGATGTGAACCCTTGTGCTGTCTCTTCAGCTGTGGGAAATCTGGGGGAAGCTCAGGAACACCTCCAGATCATCACTTCCTTCAGCTGTTCCTCTAAAGGCCAAGATACACAAAATATGATGCGTGTTTTTCATGAAGCTCAAGATAACTGAATCCTTCTGTTTTCACAGCTTATTCAGCCCTGGACCACATCAGGTTATCTAATGAAGCACAGGGAAGAAATGGAAAATTTGAAAATTCATATGCTAAAAGAAACTACATGGTCACTCAATGGTGAGACCCTTGCTCCCACTACCATGGGATGGATTTAAATGATCAAAGGCATGCCAAAATCATCTTGAAATTATCCAAGTGCACCACAGACTGTGTTTGGGATTCCACTTACCAAGAGGGCTCCCAGAGCTCTCCCATTCACTTAAAGAGCATCTGCTCACCTCTTGTTCTTCTTGTTCACGGATCTGCCAGACTTGATTGACTTGTTTGCATTAGGACTCCTGACAAGGCCACGTCTTGCAAAGCCCTTTTGGCCTCCAGGCTGTTGCAAGGAGGTGGAGAATGTCCAAAGGACAACAAACGTGGTGTGATTTGCTTTCTAGATTCCTCCTTCTCTCTCCCCTTCCCTTCCCCTCAGGGGAGCAGACACTAATCATTGCCTGCAGCACTGGGTGATTAATTTAAATGATTTAGCACCTGGGGATTAACCTTCACACAGAGATCGATGTTTTGGCTGTTTCCTACATTATTACCCTTACAGCAATTACCTCCCACAGATACTTGCTCTTGTGCTAATGAGCCAGAAGCTATTAGCATCCACATCCACTGTCTACATGTTTTATAGTTGCAGGAGGGTTCTTCCTTGCTGACCACAACTTCTGGGCAGGTAAATTTACGTCATGAGTAGAAAAGACTTTTCCGAAGATATTTCTGGAAGGAAAAAAGAATAGGGAAAATTGTTTTAGCATTTTGAAGAACACTGTATCGTGAGCATGAATCAGAGCCAAGGAGAAGAGAATCAGACTCTATTAATTGCTGCTCTACCCTCCTCTTTCATTTTTACTACATCTGTATTCAGCTGAGTCCTATCTCGGTGATGCTGATTTTTACACTACCACCCAGCAATTTGTCCCATACCACTCTGAAGGCTCTTACACCAAAATATGGATTAATTTTTCCCATCAGTCCAAGTATTCCTGTTGTTTACAGTAATATAAATTCCATGAGTTTATACCAGATTTATTGTAAAGTGCAGAGTTCATGCCATGTTAGTCAGAGCCCATGCACAACATAGGGAGAGACAGACTAACACAGGAATACAAACTGGGAACACTTCTACTGTGCAGCATTTCACAATGGCAATGTGGATCTAGAATGAAGGGAGGTTATCTTCCTGTTTCATCACTGCTCCTTGTCTCCTTTTATCTCTTGATAAAATTATTTCAACTGTCCTAGCATCTCCCTTTCTATACATGGAATTTCTTTCATTTAATGAAGTAGGAATAACAAAAGAAAAGCCCAGCAATAGTTGTGCTCACTAAATGTGAGCCACCATCAAGGGGCATCACTCGTAGTTTGAGATCAAGGTCGCCCAGGTTGTGAGCTGCCCTTTTTCCCACTCATTCCTGTGTATAACACAGCAAATCCCTGTCCTAAAACTCCACAGATGTCAACATCTTGCAGTTTGCCTCTGCATCCTACTATTAAAATGCAGCTGGTAACACTCATTGGACACTACAACCGTGAAACACAAGATAAAAGCTGTTGTTCCCTATCCACTGGGCAGCACAGGACACCAGCTGATGGAATAAACTCTTCTTCCTTGAAAAGTCAGCTGCTGGCTTTTGCGGAGAGAAAGATCAAGTCATACCATATGTTCTCCTTTTATTCAAACCTAAGTTTGAATGTCACAGCTGTTGGTTGTTCCCTTTGGAAATACCAAGTTCATTCATACGACCTGAACTTCCAGAGTGAAATTGGAGTATATTGTGACACAAGACCATTAATGTAGAAACTATGTAGGACCAAAATGGATATTAAAGTAGAAGTTTTTGTCTTTCCTCTCAACTTTGACTAGAAGGTAGAAGGTTAACTCAGTATTGACTGGGGTGGTATGGGTCGGTAATTTCTATCTCTAGCATTTCCAGCTTCTTGGAAACCAAGTGACACATTCCCACCTCAGCCAGACCTAGAAGAAATAACCCCAGAGCTAAGACAGGACAGGTCATCTGAATCTATGACAAGTGTTAAAGCCAAGAGTTTTCATCAACAGCTACTATGAAAGTGGCACAGTGCATTAGCTTTGTCTACAAGGACATTTTCTTCTTTTTCTTCAACAGTCAGCATTTCCCAGCAGTAAAATGCTGGAGCCAAGGATAGTCTGAATATAATAATCAAATCATGAAATGGTTGGGTTTGAAGGAACCCCAAAGATTATCTAATTCCAGCCCTCCTGATGTGGCCAGGGACACCTTTCACTCTCCCAGGTTGCTCAAAGTTCCATCCACCCCAGCTTTGAACACTTCCAGGGATGGGCCATCCGCAGCTTCTCTGGGAAGCCTGTGCCAGGGTCTCACCACCCTCAGAATAAAAAATTTCTTCATAATATCATTTTAAAATCTCTTTTTCAGTTTAAAGCAATCCCCCCTTGTCTTATCACTCCATGTCCTTGTCAAATGTTTCCCTCCAGCTCTGCTGTACCTCCAGCGCTCCTGGTAGCCCTTTTAGGTACTGGAAGAGGCACTAAAGTCTCCTGAGAGCCTTTTCTTCTCCAGGCTGAACAACCCAAATCCCTCTTAACCTGAATTCACAGCAGAGGTTCTCCAATCCTTTGACCATCTTTGTGGCCTCCTCTGGACTCACTCCAGCAGGTCCATATCCTTCTTGTGTTAGGGGCTCCAGAGCTGGACCCAGTGCTCCAGGTGGGGTCCGTGAGAGCAGAGAAGAGGGGCAGAATCATGTCCCACCATCAAACTAGTCTTTGATACATCCTTCAGTGGCTCAGTATGAATTTGCACTCATACACTGATTCCAGGTCTTCCAGAGCTTTTGTTTTATGCGTTTTATTCCAATAACAGATTTCTTCCTGGCTCTGAAGATCCTGGAAATATGCTTTTTTTTTTAATTCCTAAATTTATTTCTGTTAATAAGAGAAATAAAAATATTTTCTTCTTTCAGTTCTAAATGTTTTAGTTTCTGTTTAATTGGGTATTGCTTTGTCCTGGGAGAGTGAGAGAGCACAACAGGGAAGAGCTCATTTACCTCTTCTGTACTGCTCATTATTTTGTACACTTCCGGTACAGTTCCCTCATTTGTTCCCTCTCAAAAGTCACTGTTTATACAATGGACAAGCTGAACTAAAGACATTGCCTTCGGTGAGAAAGACGCAGAGATCTGGTCACAGCATGATTACAGACACAAACCTGTTTTCAGTGACTGAAATATTTGGTTTGCTGTCAACCAAGCAGTTGATATGTCCTGAGCAGGCTCTTGCATTTTGCTGCAGGATGCTTAATTCCTTTCCTCCACTAAGACAGGACCCAGGCACATGGCAGCAGCCAAATCATGAAAAATCAGGCATCTCTGAGTTTGATTGAAGTTTAAATAGATGTCTATAGGCCTATAGACAAAAGATTCAAGGTTTTTTCCTTCATTTCTGCTCCCATCCCCTGAAATCTGACATTCCTGTAGTTGTTAAGAAAAGCTCAACACTCAAAGTCTTCTTCAAATTCTCCTGCACTACCTGGAGCCCTTTAAAATGTTGTCATCTAGTCTATATTATTGATTGCTTAATTAATTACTCTAAAAGGTTTTTTGGAAAAGGAGCAAACAGGGTTAAACAACACTTTGGCTTTTCTGTGCATGATAAAATACGCTTTAAAATACCACTCCAAAAAAGAAAGAAATAGTTGATCTTAACTGCTAACAGAGATGTTCATAGAAATCATAGAATGGGGAAGGGACCCTAAAGGTAATCTAATTCCAACCCCCTCCCACGGGCAAAGACACTTTTCACTAGAGCAGGCTACTTAGAGCTGCATCCAATCTGGCCCTGAACACTTTCAGGGATGGGGCATCCACAGCCTCTCTGGGTAACCTGTGCCACTCACGACCCTCTCAGTAAAGAATGTTACCTGATACAGCCTAGAAAACATATGTGAGATTGCTTGGGTGTCTTTCTCTCTGTGGTTACTGCTGCTTTTCTCCTTTCTGTGCCATGAGTACTCCTGTTTTCATCAGAAAATGAAGAGTTCACATGCATTTTTTGTTGTTGTTTTAATGTAGGCCAGGGACTAAATAAAGGTATGTAGAACACCGACTGTGTCCCAACACACAGGACATCTTGGCTCTTCATTCATAAGTGAGACTCATACACAGCAAGAGCAGATGAAGGCTATGAGAACAAACTCATCTCACTGTCACTGTAATGTCTCCTTACAATTGATGGTGAGGCCCTGGCACAGGATGTCCATAAAGGCTGTGGATGCCCCATCCCTGGAAGTGTTCACGGCCAGGCTGGATGGGACCCTGAGCAACCTGGTCTGGTGGAAGGTGTCTCTGCCCATGGCAGGGGATTGGAACTGGATGACCTTTAAGATCCCTTCCAATCCAAATGATTCCATATTATCTGATAACACGTAGTTGGTCTGTGTTTTATCACTGCATGTCGTGAAAATTTGCTGTAACCAGCTTTTTATTCTAATGGTTAACTACTCTCTCTGTTCATGTAGATGTTTCCTTTCATCAAGGCTGCTGGAAGGAAACATAAAACCTCTCACTCTCCATCACTGTGCAGCTGGGATCAGCTTCTGGCCACAGCATCACCAAGAAGAAGATGGAAAAAAGAGGGGATTCTTCCCATTCATGTGATGTTTCTCAAATGTGAAATATTAACTCTGGAAACTTTTACAATCCTTTCATGGGTAGCAGGGTGTGGTGAAGCCTGTGTAGGAGCAGTTGTGATGGTGCCTTCTCCCCCAGACCACATTATAATCAGAGAAATGCTCATTAGGCCTCAGCATTGATGAACAGCACTCGGGCTGACCCCCTCTTGAGTTTATCGGAAACTGTTTGCTCCCAGGAACTTGCGCTGTCTAATGAGCTCCTACTTATTTTCCTGAGGAACCCAAGTGAGATGATAATTTTGTTCTCAGACTTTCAAAGAAAGCCACTGGCCTGAATTGCAGCCAGGATGAAACAAGCCCAAGATTCTCTTGTGGTCCTATAAACAGCATCCCAAAGTGAGACCCTTTCAGCTCTCCTGGACCACAGAAGGCTGTGACCAGCATCTCACTCTGAGTGGACACCTCTCTGAAACAGAGAACTCTCAGGTTTACTGCACTTGGGGCATCACTGAACAATGACAGATCCTGGCCTGATACCCCCCATTCCTCCACCCTTCACCCACTGAGAAGATGCAAAGGCATCTGAAGTGAGTATTTCATTACTTTTAAGGGGAATTTTTCACAGCTACCTTGTACAGACTTCAGTTCTGTGTGGATGCCAGTGTGCCATAGCAAATGGGGGAGAACTGCTGCTCCTCTGGATTCTGAAACACTTTAGATTCGTATGTGAATCTTGTAAGTAACTGTTGTAGCACAGTAAATCCTATATGAATCCTGTGCTGAACTGTTTGACTTAAATTATAAATTATGTTAAATGCTGTTAAAGGTGCTGTTAAGTTTAAGTTAAGTACTTTTAAGCTTAAATGCTGTTAAGTGCTGCTGGGCCTTTAGGCATATCCCTTTTCATCCTTATCCTTTCTATCCTTTTGTGTCTCCCCCCCCCCCCCCCCTCCCCTCACCACATTCTGG
>VZRN01000884.1:341950-352210 GCA_013397935.1 Dasyornis broadbenti
TCTTTTCTTCTGGTTTCCCCCCCCCCCCCCCACCTCCACATAGATAGCTTTGGGTTTATTTTAGTTTTGATTGATTAACTGTGGATTTTTTTGTTTGCTTTTCCTCGGTGTGCCTAAATCATCTAATAAGTGGTAGAGTGAACCTTGCCAATGAACTTTGTCATGCTGTCACTTTTGTATTAAACCTGTCTTTACTGATAGCTTTGATAGTGATTCTTTAAATGATCTTAAAACACTCATTTGCTACAAAATCACATCGTAAGGACAAAGTGAGGGTCCTGTCCCTGGCTGCCCTTGTGACTTACCTGGATGACAACAACAGTACAAGCTGCCCAACTCTCCGTTCCAAACAAGGAATCGTGCTTGTGCTTCAAGGCAGTATCTGCCAGCTAAATTAGCACTGAGACCCACTTCCCCTCTTTTATTAGGCAACACTAGATTAATAGTTTTGTGAGCAAAACACTGATCTCCTCAAGTCAGGAGAAGTCACGCTGCTCAATTTGGTATCCTAAGGTCCTGCCCTTTGGCTCCACAAAGTTAAGGTGGGGGGAGTCTCAACAGCGGACTCCAGCCCACCATGCACTGACTCTGCTCTTAAGCCTCCACTAAGCAGTTTATTTTTGCTTATTCTGAACTGCAGTCATTTGGGAACAGCACCGCTGGGTATTTGATGAAGGTTCATACTTCACTCTGCACGTACTTTTGTCAAAAAAGCTTTTATTGCAATGCAAAATATCTTCTGTATATGACATCTTTCTGCCCCCCAACCCCCTTAAATTTAATGAGTAATCCTTTCTGGGTTTGTACATTGTGATTCTTGTGTGTATGTATGAATATATATACATATCTATATATCTATCAATCTATAGATATTATATTAATACAATCATATATAAATCTGGACCTATATCATTTTATATATACACATATCACTGGATGTATGTGTGTGTGTGCATATACATATACATACATTACATATACACTATATACACATATATGCACACACATACATATCGTATAATCATAAACATCTGTTGGTTGTCAAGGGACTTTTCTTTAACAAAATAAGTTCCATCAGTGGATTTTACTTCTGTAGTGCAATTTTACAGGAAGTTAACATTTCCACATTCAATATAAAAGAAACAATATACATTTGAAAACGTGCCATAGGATTTTTAATGAAAAAATTAGAAAAGTGCATTATTTTACAACACTACAGTAAATGATTCTTTTTTTTTTCTCTGTAAAGACATTGTAAAATATATACAGGGTTGCGTAGTGCATTCATTACAAAAAAAAGATGCAATCCCTTGCATAAATTACATATTGTACAGGGGTTCGCTGTCTACTTGGACTTGTAAACATTTGTGTGATACAGTTTTCATTCTTTAAGTAAGCTGCAATACATCTTATTTTCATTTGACTGTTGTTGCATTCTGACTCCAGTACGGCATTCTAAGGCCATGTGTGAAGGCATCCTCTCCCATGACGGAGAAGGCCAGGAAAAGAAAGGAAAACACAAAAGAGTCTTTAATTTGGTTCTTTGTAATCAAGTTATCACTGGTTTAACAAATCACATCTTGATGCTTATGACCTGATCACTTTCCTTTGCTAGGACAACTACATTGAACTTCAATATAGTTGCTCAACAACTATATTGAAGTTTAGAGGTCTGAAATGAGCAGAGATAACAGCTTCCAGGAGGTAAATTCCCAGTGCAGTCTCCACAGCCAAGTAGCTCCTCTTTCTAGATGACCACACCCTTAATGCTCTGTGTGCTGCACAGAAAATATATCAACCAGGGTAGAAATTTAGAGAGTTTTGCTCTAGCTCAGGCTGCTGAGGGCCTTTAGAATGCCGTCAATACACCGTCGGTAAGTCCGCATATGCACATTCAAAGAAGTACAAAAATGCACCAAAAAGTGTCAAGAGATCCAAAAGAGACATAGCATCAACACACACTCACAAACACACACATACACACACGCTTCTTGTCTGAGCAGGAAGGCTCAGTCTCCAAAGTAGGATTCACAATTTAATTTCAACATGTATGTGTGTTTGGAAGAAATCCAAGAATTTCCATATAAACTCCTTAGGTCCCAAATTGAACACTTTTATCCCTGTTTCTCATAGATGAACAGTTTGTTGAAGTAAGAAATTGCACCTTGAAGAGACAGTATCCACATTCTTTTGGCCTACTGGAAACAACTGTTAAGCCCCCCTCCCTTTCCCCATTGACCTATCCAGCTCCAATTCATTTCCTTTGCCATCGTGTCACTAGGATCAAAAGTTTTACTTAATACTCCTCAATGGCAACAAACAGCCACACAAATCTTAACAAGTCAAGGGAAGAGGAAAAATAAAGCTTTTTTTTTGTTTTTCTTCCACAGTTCACTCCTGACCTTGTGAAAAAAAAAAAAAAAAAAAAAAAAAAAAAAAAGAACAGATGGATTATTGGTTGTATAGCATATTATAGGAAATTTACATTCTGTAAAAGACAGATTAGGTTTGCATTCTAAAGAACAAGCCATTGCCTCATAATTTCTGCTTATTTCTTAGTTGTCAAAAGGTTTGTAGTAGACAGGACTCTTTCTGAAGTATATATTAGCTTTTTTTTTCCCAGACAAGGTCAACCCAACAGTACTTACACCCAAACTAACTTTGTGTGGATTAACCACATTTGTCAAAGTCCAAAAAAGCAGTGTTCAGAGTGGTACCCAAGAAATTACTTAATAAAGCCAACTGCTAGGTTAATTGTCTTAAGCCTCTTGTAACCTGGACTCTGGGATCCCTCTTTTGTTATGTAGGTATTACGTTTGTCCTCCAGTATCTGAATAATATTCCTACACTAAGAATTTATACAGAAAGTATCTGCCACAATGTAAATGTAGCTGAAAATTTGAAAAGGAGGGAAATTGCCATGAGAAGATCATTAAGTCTTGTTGAGCAAACCAGTTGTGTTGATCAGTGGTGACAACACCGGACTCTGCTCTTCCCAAGAGAATGAAATGGCATAATATCAACGACCAAAAAGCCTTTACTCGTGCTGCCTCTGACTGCTGTGTCTCTCCATATTGGTAATTGAGAAGATATGCTAAAAAGCATCTTTCCTGGAAAACATACATAGCAGTAATGAATTCTTCAAAGATAAGAGAAGTTGCATGGAGACAGCAGTTACCATAAAGCAACTGGAGCTTCAAAGCTGAAGAAATTGGAAGGAATGTACAGTGAAGATAAAAAACCCAACTAACTGCATTGCTAAAAGGATGTCATATATATGTCTTCTGCCCCACTTGGCCAATATTTTGGGAAGACAGCTACTAGAGAAATCGGAAGAATTTAGCAGAATTTTGGTGGTCACAACCACGATGAATTTCTGTGACTTGTCCCTCAGATTTATTTGGATGACTGGAATAATGAAGACAATGAGATGTGCCTGCTGCTGCATGCTGAACAAGAAACTTCAAACCACCCACTTCACTATTAAGAAGGGGTTCTGAGAAGAAGAGCCTCAAATCAGAGAGGTGAGATACATGCGGTAGATACTTTAAAGGAGGCATTAAAAGAAACAGCTGTAGATCTATCTGAAGGCACTGCCACCTAAGTTCCACATCTTGGTTTCTAAGGAGAATGCTGCCCTGAGCTCTTGCCCAGTGTGCAAGTCAGATATCAATCCTGAATTCAGTGGGAATTGAGAGCCTCACTGCATTGGCGCTGAGTTAAAATCCCTTCCCCAGTTACTTCCAACACCAGCTCCAGTCAACAAGCCAGGATGATGCTTGTCAATAGGGCAGCTGAGGCATGACCCCTGTGTCAGAAGTGATATTATCAAATAGGCCTTTTGAAAATCGTTTTGTAGAGTTGTAGTTTCAGAGTCTGGGAGGCCAAAATCACTTACACAGTCTACTCCAGATAATCTAATTAAACATTGTTATCAGATTAATTATCCTCTGAACAATAATTATGATTAAAGAGCTGCATACGCACTCTGTAGGGAGAGCCAGCAATAATGAATTGTTATTTCTCTAAAGGTCAGTTTTGATGATATTTTGACATGTAGAAACTGTCCAAACACAGTCAGTATGAAGAGGTTTCTTTGCTATGTTGTGACCTCCTGAACCCAGCTGGACAAGCTTAGCATTTCCCACACATTCCTATGGCTCTGGGGAGATGCTGTTGAAGATGGACAAGAAAACCACAGTTCAGGGCTTTTGGATTTGCTGTAGGCAGTAGGAGGGTTGGTGTAACTGATATTTTCCATGAAATACGAGAGAGAAGACACTCTGGAAGACACAATTTTCCCTACTTTTCCTTTGACACCACTTGGTGTTGGTAAGGTGGTCTCACCAACAACAATCCACTCCACTAAGAACCAGCCGTGGTCCATCCTTCCCACACCTCTGGCCACTCCTGTATGGGAGGATGCTGGCAGATGACTTAAAATAGACTAAAGCCAGAAGGCCATGACTCTTTCTTAATCTTTCTTAGTGTAACCATGCCATAGACCTTACCAATGATCTACAGACAATGAGCCAAACCACCGTGGCTCTTTACCTGCTTATATAATTTGCGCTGGCCATTCTCCTGATGGCCTTCTCCCAAACAAACACACTCCAAAGTTCTCCTGGTAGGCTAATGCATTGCATCCCAGCCGGAGAAGAAACAGATCTCACCGTTCAGGGTTATGCACGTTATATTTCCTATTTAATTCCCTACATATTGCTTTTAATCAATCTGTAGATTTCTTTTGTCAGTCGTAATTAGAGAGGAACATTTCCTTCCCCAGGGTGTAGTTGTGTAGCATAATGCTTTTCATTAATAGATGAGGGGGCAGAGTACAGAATGTGGCGATCTTGGGCCTGAACATACATCCACGAAATGGCAAGTTAATGAGTTAATGTCTGGGTGGGAAAGGGGGGAGCAAGTATGGAGAAAGCCAGAGGGTGGCTGTCTGTGAAATGGATCTCTCTTCTAGCCTCAAGTGTAGTGCTCTGGATACAGCAATTACTGCAAGCTGTTCTACAGGCCAGATAAACAATGAATCAAAGCCGGGATAGTGGTATCAGAACTCATGCACGAGGAAGATGCATTATGGAGCATAGTTTCAATTATTATATTTGCCAGCTCCACTTGTGAATTCGGCAGCTATGATAAATGTTATCATCCTGTTGTTTGCTCTGCATTTCTCAAAGTGAACTAAAAGACAACACAGCTTGGAATTGTGAATATTAATTACCAATAAAATTGCAGCATTAATCTTTCCCCCCACCACCCCTCCTTTTTTTTTTCTTCCCAATCTGTTGCGGGTGTTACTGCACGGCAGCACTCCTTGCACTGTCAGAAAGCAAGGTGAAGGAGGGCTTTGGGATATTTATTAATTACAATATTGACAGAAGGAGAGACAAATGAAGGCTGAAGGCTCCAGGGATAGTATTTCCAGCCTAAAATTAGCAGGCAGCTTTGAATGACTGAGTTCTATAAAGCAAAATACAGCTGCATAAATTGTACAGGTAGACTGTTGGTTTTAGATCTTACTGCTTTCCACTAGGTTTAGGAAAGACTGTTCATGGTAAGCAGTAGTTGGAGGCACTAAAGGAGTATCTAGCAGTAAATAGAAAAAAGGTTCACATTCCAGTCTCAGGAAAAGGGTATAAATCAGGACTAATTGCACGGCACCCAAATCAGTTGGCTTCAGAGGAAGGCCCTGCCTACCCAGGCCTTAGACAAGGACAGAATTTGCTCATGTCCTCTTGCACTTGGGAGCATCAGGAGCAGGAAATAGCATCACTAACATATAATGTATCCCAGAGACCAGCACTGCTTAGGATGGACTGGCTGAATAAAATCCAGTTTCACTGGAGATAGCAGCAAAAACCTGACTGGAGAGTCAAGAGCTCCACAAATCTCATCAGAAGAACAGTGGAACACTGTGGTGGGCCTTGGCTGAGCAGAGGACAGTCAGTCTCCCAGACTGATTCTACACAGATGAAAGCACAACGGTCCTTCAGCATCACCTCCCAGAGGTTTCAATTGGAAATAACTGAACTACTCCTGCTGCTGAAAACAATCTTTGTTCCAAACTTTATTTTTGCCTTCCTACTATGTTTTTGGGGTTTTGGTAAGTTCCTTTGCCATATTCATTATATGCAACTCAAAGAACTGAAAACTGCATTTTGGAAAGGGTTTAATCAGTTTTTCATGGTTTTAATTCAGCCTCTGAGCTCAGGCTAACTGGTATAAGAGTCCCAGGGCACATTCCATCTGTAATCAATTTCTCTGTGTCCAATGTCGTGATTCCATTTGTTTCTATTTTGTTGAATTGTTATGATAGCTAATCTTTTTTCTACAAATTATCTTGTTGAAGTTCCCAAAATAAAGCTCGATACCAAAAGTTAGATGACAGAAGGCTGGTCAGAAAAGCATTATTTTCTTTTTCAGTTCTGTGAGTGTTACACAGCTCTGGTTGATGAAAGTAGCGGTGGTGCGATTCTCATTGTAATTTGTGCAATATTCCAGTCAGTAATAGTGTCTTGTTGAAATATGCATGAAAAAGTCCATAACATTTGTGTAATGGACACACTCTAACACATCTCTCTCATCTGGCTTCCTCATAAAGATTTTAAATGACTGTCTTAATTAGATCTTAATATTAACGGGAATATTACATAAAGCTAAATGAGGACATAAACTTCAGCTGAAAGCTACTTCTACCCAAACCCCCCGCCCTCTGGTCTGTACACACCGAATAGTTTTGGAGCATTTTCATGTTCCATCTTGGTTCCACTGACTGCTCCTTTTTAAGCTTTTGGCAACAAATCAAGCTTTTTTTCCCCCTTAACAAAACCTTTCAAATGTGTCAGAGAAAACAAGGAATTACCTTGCTTAGATTCACAATAATCTTGATTACTGCCCTGACATTTCATTGATCGAAGCACTAGGGAACTAATGAGAAAATGTACAATAGAGTAGATTAACTTGGTCACTTTCCTCTTTTCTTTTTCTTTTTTTCAGATTTTTTTTTTTTTTTAATAATGTCTATTTCATCCCAATGAGATGTTACAGAAAGTTCAAACAGAAGTCTCTTGCTGAAGGTCACTGGATATCTTCTCCATTCATTAACAACCAAGAAGCTATTATGGAGTCTCAAAGGAATATCCAAACACCCCTTCTAGGGCTGCCCCACTACAGACATCCCTGTAAAACAGGTATGAAGTTCTGGCAAAGCAGTGCCGGTTAGATCAGCCAGGATCTCCGTTACACAGTAATGAAAACCAAGTGGAGACTTGTGCCTGCATTGTTCTCTTAAGTTTCCTCTTGTTTCCATATCACAGCATGCTCAGTCAAAGCTATTTTGGTGCTTCACTGATCAAACTGATTTTTCCCTTTGATGATAATATGAAATATTATAGGATAATAGGGTTGTTATATAATCAAAGTCGACAGCAGGGAGCTAAATTTGTGTTGTTTTGATGAAGAGCACATTAGTGTGACATAAATAGACTAATCTGATTTATTATTATTATTTCTAATGCTTAATAATAGGGAAGGGTACGGGAAATGAGACTCTGGGGAATGAGAGTGCATCACAAAGTGATAGCAGACATTAGGATGTCTAGTCATAAGCAGCACCACTACTACCTACTTGTAACTGAATTTCAAAGGAGCGAGAAGCAAGCAAGAGAAGTTGTTCTGAAAGAAATAATGTCTGAAGAGGAATAAACCAAAAAATGTACCAGTGAAAATACTCTGTGAAAAGCAGTGTTGTGAGAAGAAAACATGTAGGGCAATAAGAAGGCAGAGACAGAGCTGACTTTTGTCAGCTCACCTCTCACTGACTGACTTTTCATCTTTAACTGAAAAGCTGGGATTAACCTTGGACAAAAGCTCCCCTTTTATGATGCTGTGTGTTTCGGTTCCAGACAGCCCAAGCCATTATTCAGACATCAGTAAAGAACCATGAAAACCACTAAAGAGGGAGGCAGATTTTGCCTGTTTTACTGATGTGCACACATGAGAGTTCTCATGTCTGGCTCCTCACAAACCAAAGTGTTGCAAGAGTTGCCCTGCAAAGGAAACATCCTGCCACTTCGAAATCCCATGTGTGGCAAAAATACAGGTTGGACAGAATTGTGGGCCCTTCAGACAGAAAATAAAATAAATAAACGTGTTTGAAAATCCCAAGGAATGCAGATACTTTCAAGCAAAACACTTTCCCCCATACATACTCATTATAGCTTTTAAATTTAAAAGTATGGCTACGGACATCTACTCTGGCTCCTTCATATCAACATACACAGATTTCTTCAACTACATCTACAAACTTCAACTAAGCTAAAACAGAGCTTTCATAAAGCCATTGCATTTTAATGCAAAGACTCCAAGTGGCAGATAACCTATGACATGCTGAGGTAAGTTTCTCCCCTGGTTAAATATCCCATGTATTAAAACTTACTCTTCATTTGTGGTTCCAGAAGGAAGATTTAGTAACAAACAAGCTAGAGTATGTAAGGTTTTCAACTTCTCCAGTTCAACATGTTTTATAGGAAATTTAAAGACTATTTGTATATGCAGCAGAAATAATAATTTCTTCTTTTCTTAAAGGAAAAGAGGAAAAAAAAAAATCTAAGCAATGTTTTATAAGATGCAACTGCTTTTTTCTTTCTAAAGTTTTTGCTAAAAGTCCTGTTATCAAAATTCTCCTTTTCCAGGCACAGAATTCCACTCGAATTCTGCAAAACTTGAAACTTTTCCTGCTTCTCTCCAGTGTCAAATACACCCAGCAGCTGTACATGATATAGATGTGCATTTCCAGGCATACTTTTTCTTATCTCCATAGCAGGAAAAGAGACCTACATTTATTTGCACTGCTTGCATAACACAAGCAAAGATGAAAAAAGTGAATTTGGAGAGCCCTGTGAACCCTGTGGGCCACTGCCAGGGGAAGCAGCATCTAGATGTCAAACACTGAGGTGGTTTAACACATCCTGAAACTGCTTTTTCAGGTATTCTTGCTTCGATCCTGCTGCCATCAGCGTTTGCCCTAGGATATGGTCCTGGCAACACAACATCAATGTACCCAGCACCCCACACATTACTCTGAAAAAGTCCATCCTCATCCATCCTCATTAAGAATCCTGTTAGTTCTTCACTGATCTTAATGGAGGATTTCATGCCACAGCAATTCCTAAACCCAAGGGAAGCTGTGTAAGGGAGTCAAAGTCATGGATAACTTGCTTTTCATTTACTTATTGAAAGGCCGATGTGGAGCACATGAGCATATTTGATGGTTAATAATTTAAAACCAAGGAGAAGACACTAGAGGAGGAATGACATTCCTTATTTCTCCCTGTTAAAGTTCTTTATAGATGCCTCTTTGAGAGGGTATCAACATCCATTAGCACACAGAGCTCAGAGCTGGGCACATCCCATCTAGTTTTAAGGGTTAAAAAAAGAATTATTGCTTTTACACTGAGCGCACAAGATGGTAGAATCAGTAGGAGGTGATTAGTGCCAAAAAGAAATTGGTTTTGTATGGCAAATTAACACGGAAAGCGATTTAAAAGGTAGAATTAAATCAGAGACAAAGGTGCAGGTTCATAAAACTCCCAGTCCTACCCTTATAAAATCAAAGACAAATCTCCAAAAGCGCTAAATCCCATGTAATCACTGAAAATTCCTATTCTCTTAAAAGGGAGCTGGATTAGGCCTCTAATTCAGTTCTGTAAAGTCTGTTTGGTCCAGATGAACAACTGAGAGATGGACAATGTCCAAGGAACAACTCTGTGACATGGTCTCAACATCCTCCACTGCAACTTGCCAACACAACTGCTCCCACTGTTACCCTCCAAACACTGGAGTAAAGCTATTTTTGCCCAGTACTGCTAAATGCATTTTGCCTTTGCCTAGCAGAAAAAGCAATATCTCATCTAATCTCACAAGTTCCCAGTGAGCCAAACACAAGATACTGTCCCTTGAATTCTTCCTGAGACCAACAAAGGCTTTCCATTATTTACAAATCAAAAGCATTTAGAGACAATCATCTTTATTTTCTTATTTAAAACAAGGAATGCCCTGTCACTATTATATAAGAAAAAATATACATCCTCCTATTTATATCCATCTTAACCAAGCATTCCAAAAAATATAATTCCTATTCATGCAGGTAATTGCTGCACAAAATAATAATAATAATAATAATAATAATAATAATAATAATAATAATAATAATAATAATAATAATAATAATAATAATAATAAATA
>VZRN01000884.1:352254-383469 GCA_013397935.1 Dasyornis broadbenti
ATAAAAATAAATATAGTTAAATTAATATGATTATTTGCTTTTGATTATTAATTCCATTGCTAGTTTTTCTTGTGTTTTTATTATGCATACCAGTTTTACAAAGTGCATGCTTTATTTTTTTTTTTTTTAATTTTGAACTGGCAAGCTAAAATGATCCATCTTTTCCTGCCTTTTTTTTAATGTTAATACAATCTAAAATCTAGCATTAAAAAATTTACCATGATACACCTGGTATATTGACTGCCTATGGCGCATGCTTTTCTTGGCAAAAAAAGAGAAAAAAACAAAATAAATTGGCTCCCCTCCCACCCTCCCCGCTCCTTTTGGAAGCAATCTAAGAAAAGCAGGCTGGAACACAACTGCTTCAAGGGCAAAAGAAAAAATAATACCTGATGCTTTTAATTTTTGTCACATGGCACTGGTTGTGGAATTGCACGCGCACACACACACACGCACCCGGCACACACACAGGCACACGCACACACACTGCAACCTGCTCGTGAGGAAGAAAGTTTGTTAGGTCAGGAGTGCCAGTGGCACATGAAGGCTCCCAGCTGTGTGTGCAACTTTGGATTTGGTACCCACTTCACGTCACCTTGAATCCTCTGACATCCACCAAGGGGGTAATGTAAGGCATACTTTGCTGGAACAGTAATAATCCATGCTTCATGCTCAAGAGCTGAGTCTCAGAGGAGGACTGGCTTGCTCTGCTCCCTTTGGCCTCGCTCCGTCTCACTCAAGGAACAAAAAACCCGAAACAACAAAGAACTGGGAAAAAACAAGGAAAGCAAAATAAGACAAATCCCTTTAAATGGACTTTCGCCGTTTCATCAGCCTGTGGTTATCTGTAAAGCTGTGCAACCCAGGTGAGATGGAGCTGACAGGAGATGGGAAAAGGCTGTTTTTTAATGTGCTTGGCGAGATCTCCTCTATCTTGTAAGAGATGGAGTGAAAGTACTGGGGGTTCAGCTTCGAGCTGAATGAATTTTGGTGGGACACCACCCGGCTGGTGTACTCGTGGGACCTGTAACACATGCAGGAGCAAACTGACTGAAGGTCTGTTACTTCGGCCTTGTACCGTGGCCGGCCATGCTGGGAGTCCTCTTGGATGTGGATAATCATGCTGTTGCGGTTCCCTGCCAGGGATGCCCGTTCCTCGGCATCCCGCCTCTCGTCCTCACTGTTCATGGTCAAGAACCTGAGAACAACCAGATTTAGAAATGCCCCAATGACTGTCAACCCCACTAGAATGTACATAAAGCTAAAAGCCACGTAGAGAGGCTTCTTTTGAAGGGCCCCTTTGGTCTGCAGGGCCACATAGTCTCCAAACCCTATCGTAGTCAATGTTATAAAGCAGTAATAGTAAGCATGGAAAAAGCTCCATTCCTCGTACTGGGAAAAGGCTGCTGCTCCAATGCAGAGTGTCCCCATGCAGGAGAAGAAACCCACAGTGACCATGTTTTCCATGGAGACCTCGGTGCTCCTCATGCCACAGCACTTTTTGATGCGTTTCAAGAGGTACTTGACGAAGGTGTTCATGCGCTCGCCCAGGCTCTGGAACATGACGAGTGTCAGTGGGATCCCCAGGACTGCGTAGAACATGCAAAAGGCCTTCCCCGCGTCCGTCCCTGGGGCAGCGTGTCCGTAACCTGGAAGGGGGAATGGAAACACAGTACAGTCAGCAAGGCAGGTCATGGCCACAGTTCCCCTGTCATGAAAGCCACACAAATCACTCTGAGGCCATAGCCAGATCCAAAGCTGCAGGAACACTGCAGTCACACCATCTTCCCATATCCCCTCACCCGTGCAGTATGTCTGAAGTAAATAAGGCCCTGAACAACAAAGCTGTTCGCACAGGAGTAGGAAAGATGAAAGAATGGGAAATCCATTCTACCTCAAACAATGTTCAGTCTCCTAAACACGATTATATCACATTAATTAACTGAAGGAATTTCATGTCTGTCCAGTGTCACGTGCAATAGTGGAATCTTTGGAAATAGATAGACTTCCCCAGAATATTTTTGAGAGAAGCTGGTGTTGCCCTGTCCCAAAACCAGAGTATAGTGATGGCCTCCAAACGCTGCATCTGCTGTCAGCATGGAGTTAACAACATCCAGATCCACCAGACAAAGAAATTCCTTTTCAAACTCTTCCATACTGAATAAGCTTTTCTCCTAGTCACCAAATGAAAGTCACTCATTGCTGGAACATCAGCAATGGAATTTAGAGGTTTAATGCCTGTTTTTCCTTACTGAAGAATAAACAATTTACCAGCTTGTGCCAGAGTTTTACAACTTTGACAGTAAGTATGGCAAAGGCAATTTCATCAAGATGTTACACTAATCCAGGACAGAGGATGTACCACATTTCTCAGCAGTTTTCAGATGGTAAAATTATGGCTAAGCCTTTATTCTAAATCAAACCATACATGGAGGGCTGCTTTGAAATTATAATTTTACTTTTTCACATTACACTGCTTTAAAAATCTACATTACTTACAGCTGAGATTTTAAGAGACTGTACCAAAGTCTCCAAAATGGGATGGCTGGGACCCACCCAGCCATGGTGTGCATTCACCATGAAGGTACCGCTATCTAGAGTCCCTTTAAAGTCAGTGAGTAGAAATATGCACCTCACAGGGGCAGTTCCTGTCGTGTACACAGGTATCTAAAACAAGTCAATGAGTTATTCTCAGGAGACAACTATTTTTCTACAATTATTATAATAGAAGTCTTGGGACAGAACACGGTTAAATACTAATATACCTACATTTATTATCTGCATGTGTTCTATGTGTCCAAACTCACATGATAGTCAACAAAAATTCTATGAAAACAGGCAGTAGTGAGTTATTTAACCAACCATCCCAAGCCTGGCAAGATGAAACGACAGTTCTGACTGTTCATTGATCATGTTCATTAGCTCCCCATTACACTGACTAGACATCTTTTGACTGCGGAATTTAGACACCTACAGCACTGGCAGACAACTACCTGTAAACAGGCAAATGAGGATATCCTAATAATGACAGTCACCTTCAGTGACTGTCTCCAGTGTAGGTGCCTGCACTGTAGATATTGAGGGTTTAAATCAGTTGTCCAGAAAGAGTCATCTAGCTTTATACCAGACCCCTGAGATACCAGGATACCCACAGATGGCCGGCAGACAAAGCACAGGGCATTCAGCAGACCCACGCTCACAGATCTGAAGCTGGAGGACAGACCTGATCTGAGAGACTGAGGCAAGACCACTGAGGAGCCCTGCCCAGCACCTTTAGACTCAGGTCATGGGCCTGCTGCTCTTAATCTGTCAAATCCCTTTTGGAAACTGTTGACACTGCACACCTCCTCAACCTCCTTTGGCAACGAATTCCAGAAGTTCACTATCTGCTGTGCAAAAAAAGTACATTTTATTTTCAAGGATATCTCCTTGTTTCAGCTAGACCACCTTAGCTACAATATTGAGATTCTAAATCTTCCTTATCTACCACTTTCATGTTTTCAGCTAAACTCAGCTTTATCTCTATTCTCAGTTTTTTCCTCTCTAAACTGAAGCCACAGCCTTTTTAACTCATATAGCAGAAGTCACATTTCCTTGATCATTTCCATATCCTTCTCTGGACCTTCTGTAGCTCTGCCACACCACTGTTGAGTGCAGAAACCAGAACTCTGTCTTGCCCTCAGGATGGGAGTGCACCTTGGAGTCTGCACTTTTACTAGAACTAAAATATGAACACCAGGCAAGCTTCAAAATGTAAAACAAAAGGGGACAAGGAAAATAAAACAGGAGAACAAGCAAGAATCCCCTTCAAAAAGCAACAAGTTTATTCCTAGGTCAGTTCGTAGTTGGTGGATGGAATGTAAAAACAAATTCACAAAAGAAGCACAAAACTCAAAATAGGAGATTCTTTTCCAGGTTATTAAGGAAAGAGATTCACCTGTTGTATTGAGCCAGGTAGTCTCTTCATCACAAAAAGCAGTTTCCAAATTACCTGGAAAGGGAAGTGTCTTCACCAGATTGATGCTGGGTTAGTTCCACCTGACTGTCCCTCAATAAAGGCTGTAATTGCCTCTCATTACTAAGATCAGCTTTTGAACTACAGGGGTGTTAATTAAACCAGGGATGTCTTCCCATTTTATAGCTTTAGTTACAGATGATAAAGGAAGAAAAGCTTCAGAAAATGTGATTTTCCAGATGGTTGCAGAGATGGCAGTTGGTGGAAACAACTTTTACTTTGGATTCTAAAAAAAATGTTTGGGGTGAAAAAAGGTTTCTTTTGATCTCACTACATTCTCCTCATTAAAAATATCCCCAAAAACAGTTTAGGGAGATCATAAAACATTAATATTATGTGCTTACGCACTATCTCACAGTTGAATTTCTGAGATTTGTCACAGACTTTGTAATTATATATCCCATAAGATAGGAATATATCCATATCCCTGTTTTACAGACAGGGAAGCACAGACACCAGCACGCTTTAATTTCCCCCCATTCACATAGGTAGATGGAATATCCAGAAATTCTGACTTCTATTCTGCCCCAAGTAAGGTTCACGTTCCACAATATCAAACAAATGTCTCTTACTGTATTTTCACCATGAATCTGGGGATCTGGGGTAAAGAAAGAACTTTATTCATGAAGCGGGAATAAGACTTTACAAACAGATTCATGTGTAGGGGATCAGAGTCACATATTTATCCTATACAACATGGTTTTAAAGAATAGACACCTTAGCCATTGCCTTCAACACTCTGAAATGAGGGGTGTCAAAATACACCAAAGACAGACTTAACTCTCCATTACTGAAGCACTACAGAATCTATCCAGCAAAATACAGAGTAGTGCATGGAAAGCAAACTGCGGCAGTGAATGTTCCCTAAAATTCAGTGTTTTTCAAATCTAAACCAAACCACTCTTCTTAACATAGAGACTGCCTCTGGAAAAAGGGGAAGGTCAATAATTGCCAGAGGAAGAGGGGCACAAAGGATCATTAATGCTGGGAATGGATGCAGATCACAGGACCAGTCTCCAAGTAGTTGGGTTTTACTTGCATCAGGTAAAGGCAGAAGCAGAAATAACTGCCTTGGTAGCAGATTCCAGCCATCAAAATTCTTCCTGATTTCCTCTAGAGGAATATCACTGCCCTTTAGCACAGTATAAAAAGATGGCTTTGTGTCATTCATAAGAAACACAAGGCTTAAAGAGAAATAGAAAGTTTAAGCTTGACATCAGGGTGTCTCTCTCTTCTGTGCTGAAGAGGAAAGACTGAACAGAAGACCTTCCTCCTGGGTACAGGAAATACGTTCCTCAACAAGCCACAGAGCTGAGATAACAGTGAGAAAGGTATAGATGGAGCTTTACACTGGACCACACCTACGTAAACACTGCCTATCCTACTCTAGTAGAGTAGCTGGTTTGCTGCGGTCCCACAATACGGCAATGTGACCACAGCAGGCAGTTTTGTCAGATGTTTAATGAGATTTTGGAATGATCAAGGAAAGTCTAAATTACTGTCTCCCTGATTGGAAGCCATGTCATTAGTACTCTCCCTCACTTTCATAACCCTTCCTTAGGGTTGCTGCTTAGGCTTTCAAGACAGAGCTCATCTGAGTTGGCAACAGGAAGAATAGCTTGGCACAAAGAAATGTCAAGTTTCAGTGTTACTCCAATTCTGGCCTGTGGAGCACCAATATACCACAAAAGCTGTGTCCTCCCAGTCATGGAATAGCTGGGACACAGACACCAAGCAGAACTGCAGGAAAGTGTAGGCAAAGGAAGAAAAAAAAATCATACTGTAAGGGCTGGCACTAAATGAGTACCCTGTTGGGGTCTTCCCTGCCTTTTCCTTTTCCAAGCCTTGTCTGTTCTCTGATGGAAAACCCTCCAAGACCATGTGCACCTACATGTAATTCTAGAAGAAAAAAGGAATGCTATTTTCTTGTTTGCCAGAGTGTAGCTATGATTCAGAAAAGGCTCTTAGAGCCTTTGTCAAAGATTATTTTTCTATGGTGCCTTTTAGATGAGACACAGAGAGAAACTCATTACAATCTCTGTGAGGTTTAATCGAGGGGACAACCCCAATATTTTCCTCTGGGTTGTAAAGAAACATTGTACTGGGGTACAAGCCCACAACCAAAACGTGCAGAAGAGCAGGGTGCACAGCTACCCTGAATCCCACAGTGGCCATAAACAGATGGCTGAGGAAGAGCCTAGGAATGCTATAATTACATGTGAGTTTCGCCCCAAGAATTCACATACTCAGCTTCATTATTTGGTGCTCAGGGATTTCCTAAGCCAGGTTTTGCTAGTTTTAGTAACACACAATGGATTTCTCTTCCATGAGTTTAGACACTGTAATTTCAATGTGTTTGAACTTTCTACACCTGCAACATCCTGTGGCAAGAATGTTCATAGATAATTCTGTGTGCTTTAAAAAATTTACCATTGTTCCCTTACTCCCCTTTCATTATTATAAGTATCTCCTCCTCTTTGGAAGACCAGGAACATTCATTCCCAATTCCCCTTCTTTGTGCCACTCATGATTTTATAGACGTTTTATCAACAAAAATGCCATGTTGCATTCAGGTCCTAAGCAAGTATCTCTGGCACTCTGCAGCCTCATGTGGACAGAGCAGCTTGCTTAGATCTACATCGGTGATTTTTGCACCATGCTCAGCTGCAGGGTACTGACAGGTCCAGAACATCTGCCTTCTCATCCAACACAAATTCCCTGGAAAAACACTTTGCTTCTGGGGCAAAAAGGATTGTTAAACAAATTCATATTATTACAATGATATAGACTGCCCAGAATAAGTAAATCCGTAACAAAAAAAAACATTATGGTAAAAAATCCTGGATATTTTCAGTGTGTTGCATCTACATAATAGCCACCTCCAACCCTGCAAAACAGTATCTCTCTAGCAAACTAAATTGGGCTCAAGTTCTGCCAGGGCAGCTTTAGGTTATATATTAGAAATATTTTTTCATGGAAAGAAATGTAAAGTATTGGAAGAGATTTCCCAGGGAAGCATTGGAGTGTTCAAAAAGCATGGGAATTTGGCACTTGAGGACAAGGTCTAATGGTGAACACAGTGGTGGTGCTGGGTTGACTGTTGGACTTGGTCATTTTTAGTGATCTTTAGATCTTTTTCCAACCTTAAAGATTCTGTGATTCTGAGGATGAATTTTACTACCAGCCCATGGTGCCCACACTCAAATCATCAGCACAATTCCCCTTATGGCTTCCCCTGGAACAGCTAGCACTGTCCTAGGAAAAGTCAATGCCTGGTCCACACACAGGTTAACACTGGCCAGGGACCACTGCAAATAAACACCCTTCTGGGGCAGTGCACGTGTTTATCTATTACTGGCACTCAGTCTGTCATCTCTATTTTCCACAGGTCCTGCTTTACTTGGTAGCACAGATAGAGCCTGCATGGGTATGCTGAGTGTTTTTCTACATTGAGCTTTGTCAGAAATTGAGAGAGGTTTGTCTCTAGATGTGCACTGATACCAGGCCAAGTACATGGCCAGTGTTAAAAAATAAAAACTATCTGTGGCAGTATGAGTCAGTTATAGGTCGCGCTCAGGCTAGAGTGTATCTGCAGAGCGGTTAAGCCTCATTCACATTCGCATTCGATGTACAACAAGTCTTAGATGTCTCGAATCTCAAAGCAATGCTCTACATTATTCATGAGGGATGCTTTATTTCTCTTAGGAGGAGGTTTCTCCTCTCATTCATCTGCACATCATTCATCCCGGTGATGAGCATTTGGGCCAGGTTGTCTCTGACAACAGTCTCCGGAAAGGAATTAACTTCCCAGTCCCTGTGACTCAAACCCTTCTTACTCATGCTGGCAGCAGCCCAGGCCAGGAGATAATGAAGAGAGGATAATGGCACCTGTTCTTCAAATGGGCAAGCATAATTCAGATTAAAACATCTTCCTGATGTCACACACTTCACTTCAGAGGTTCATCTACGTCACAGAAACCGCCACAAGGATCAGGCTGTCTCTCTGCTGGATTTGCTGCTGTGCTTTCAGCTTTCAGCAGGGAGGAGAAACAACGTGGCCTTTGTGGTGCAGATGAAAGAGGTTTTCAGGAAGCATCAGGGAGATTCTTTAACCAACTAACTGGTAATAACTCATTTACCAGGACAAAGACTTTCTCCTGTAAGGAAATCAAGAGCTGTTACCTGGATGAAAGCTGCTGTGTAACTACACCACCCCTCCTGGAACATGGGCACTGCTGACTACTCCCTCTTCTCTCTCCCACCTCTGGCCTCTCTCTGAATCCTGCTGCCTTTCTCCTCAGACATCTCCAGGACCTCTTTTTTCTTTTATTCCCTCATCAGTTGATCTCCCTGTAGCACTTCAGCTGAACAATCCTCTTCCCTCCTCAAAGACATCCTCCCCTTCCATGTTCAAAAGACAGTCTCTAACGTCATGATAAAGCACAGCCCGTGTCTCCCTACAGGACTACGTAGCAATACCTGATAATATCATCTCCTGTTGTGAAGACAGGGGCATCATAGGAGAGGGAAAAAGAATCTGACATGCCCAGATGCAACCTCAAATCCTAAATTCCTCAACAAGCTTGGCATGACCTCTCATCCTGGCCCATCCGTGGTCTGTTACAACTGCTTCCATGTCCTGGCTGCAGAAATAAGGTCATGTCACCTTGGAAATTGCACTCACTGTTTTACTTTGTATCAAAACGTGCAGAAGATCTCCTATTTTGGGTAGCAGGGATGCAGCAAGCTTCCATTGATTTCTTCTTCCCACCATGAGCTTCTTGACAGACTTCTTCTCTTCTTGACCTTGAAACCAAACTTCCAAGATGTTCAGGAAAACAGCATCAAAAGCAGCTCTGATGGGAGAGGCAGGCATACACACAGGCACAGGAAATGTGCAGCAAGGAAATGAGGTGGAGAAGTGGCTTCTCTCTGTGATCTGCTGAGCAGCAGGTGAAGACACAGCCAAAGCCGGTCTTGCAGGTGGAAGGCCACCCATGCATATCATGTGCCAGGACAGACAAGTGTTTGGTTTCAGGAATTCCCTCTGCAGTAGAGGTTCCTGAGAGCTCACCAGGGATGCTGAATGCTGCCTGTCAGCACAGCCAGCAGCAGACCTGAAGGACTCATCCAAAAGCACTGATATGACTCATAACTACTGCTGCCACTCATTCCTCTGCCACATTTCCTCACCCCCTCTACTAGTCTGGTCTGCAGCCCTCACACATTATCTCCTTCCTTATAGAACCTGAACCTTCCACTCTGGAGCATTACTGAGAACATTTTTTCCCAGCTTGTCTTCCAGCCACACCAAGTTGCTGTAAATGCTGGCATGGCAAATGCTCAGCATCACCCAAAATGCCTGTTGGCATCAATTCCCAACCCTGACCATTATCAGCTGTGGCTAAACCATGTCTCATTGGAAGATTTAACCACAGGAAAAGTACCAAGAGTGCTTGGGTAACTGGTTAAGAGCACAGCCTTGAATGCTTACAGCCTTGATGGAGCAAGAACTGAGGCCATCAGCTGTGACAGCGTTCTGGGTAGTCCTCTTGTGGGTGTGCTTGGGAAGGCAGTATGTTTCTCACTCTACCTTAAATTATAGGGATCCAAAGGCAGCAATTTAGTTAAACACAGCCACACTCCTTTCTGGTTCGGGGTAGGACTTAGGACTTCAGGTATGGCTGGTTTCAGCTGGGGATCACATGAAATACAGGCTGGTGTTCCCTGCAAGAAGTTGACCCTCTTGAGGAGATTTGCTTAGGATTCTCAGACGATCAAATGTGTCCCAGTCCCTGTAAGGCTCTCAGTAAGGTCATGTTTATGGGCCGTGCTGGAAAATTGTTTTTCAGAGGTTCTCAGACTGCTCAGACTGAATTTTCCTCCTCCTTCCCTGCCTGGATTCCACCATTAGCATGTGGCCTCGCCTCTTCCCTGTTGGGTGCCTCTCTGGGGAAGTGAGGACACAAATCTATTTCGTTCACTGGGGCAGAGTAGCTGGAGGTGCTGCTTATTCAGTCACACTCCTGTCAGAGGCTTGTGCACTGGTAGTTTCCACACTCCCCCAGGTGCAGAGACCTGGGGGCTTCTTTGCTTCCCCTGGGAAAGATCTTGTATTCCTCCTGGACTTAAACCCCAACGGGACACAGCTCCCCTGTTTTGAGACCTATTGCTTCTGCATAATGCAAAAACATAGATTTGGTCACATTTGGCTCTTTCAAATACCCACTGGGTTATGGCAGTAAGGAATAGCTTTACAAGTTAAAACCGAGGCATAAAAAACTTCCCTTTTTCTAATTAGTTCTGGGGTTTTTTCTCATTTCTTGGTAAGGATGAGCCATCTATATCCATATCCCTGCCCATCTGTTTTTCCTCCACAATAACTTTGAAGCTGCTCACCAATTTCCACCACTTAGAAGAAACTGTAATGTGAACTTGATAGTGATCTGTTCTGCTGGGCCTGCCATCTGGCCAATCTGTGAATACACATAAAAGGGCCTAAAAATCAACACACACATTGTGCAGGCTCAGCTGCAGTTGGGATCAGCTCCTTCTCTGGCCAGTTACTGGAAAGAAAAAGGAGATGGAGATCCTGCAAGGTGGGGTGAGATGTAAAGGCATGGGAGAGAACTGCAGGAATAAGATATCTCCATCACCTCATAAAACAGCCTGTGATGGAATATCTATCTGCCTGCAAGAATGAAGATGCAAATCAGGGTTCAAGAAAACTGGGGATGTTTTTGAGTTCACAGGAAACCGGGCCTGACTACCGCTGCTGCTCAAGGAACAACTTGTTTCTACCAAATGACAAAATTTGAAAAACTTTGCTTTGAAAAGAAAACAAAATATTCCAGACTTCTGTGTTTGCTTGTGTTTGTTATTGTTTTTCTTTTGAATGTGACTTTTTTTCTGTGTAAAATGTACACTATAAAGGGTCTTACTAAAAGAGTAAATGAGGGGAAGCAAAAAACTTCAAATGGCCACATGAAATCATAATCTTCCTGCTCATCTATCTGACACAGAAGACTTGATTATCTCAAACCTCCTCTTCAACTTAACCTCCACTTTTACTGCTTAGACAGGAGATGTCTGCAGTCACTGGCAACTCTTTCGAATAACATAACAGAGCTGCTGAGGTAATTTCCACCTGATTTACCACCTCCCAAAAAATCAACAATGCCAACACTCACCAGTTTATTTTGTACAGATAGAACAGTATCTCAGCTCATCTCTACAAATTCTTCTACTTCAGAAAAGAGGCTGGAAAGAGAAGAGGTTCCTCTCCAGCTCTGTGAGGAGACAAACATTTAAACAGCAGTGATTCTGCTGCACCAGATTTGTGTCTGGTGTTCCTGACTCCTCCCAAAACCAGCAGCAGCTCTGTGCTGGATTTCCAGTTGGTCAGCTGTTGACAGTTGACTTCTGAGTCAATATTTTCCCATGAGCTCTATTTTTGACTGTCCCTGCACTATTTTCCTTTCCTTCCTCCTCTCTGCTTGATTCTCTGAATCAATCAGAAGACTGACCTGAGGCTCACATCATATCTAGTCCCAAGACAAATCATGCCCAGAACAAGTTCTCAATCTGAAGAGAATCATAGCAACCACTAGGAAAAGACTTTATCAGGTCATGTTATCCATTCCCAGGGGTTGGCATATGATTGTTCCTTACAATATATTCTCCAGGGCTTTGTCTAGTTTTGTTTCAATGATTGAAATAACAGGGTTTCTGCTCTCTCCCTTAGGAAATTGTTGCCCTGTCCAGTAGATCCAGCTATTAGGAAGTTCTTTTTTGATGCACAGCCTGCATTTTTCTTGTTCTATGCTGCCTTTCATCACACTGTTCTTTTGTAGACCTAAATCCAGCATCCGCCATTTCTCTCCATCATTACTCCTTTACACTTCTTGGAAATAGTCACAGCTTCATCCCTTAGTCAATATTAGCTATAAACAGAGCTCTTGGGGTCAGAGTCCTGCAGCAAGGGAGACCAAGAGGCATTTTACAACATATACCTAGATTCAGATTTTGTCTCTTTAGAAGCAGCTCCTTACATGATCACTTTTATTGTACTTGTCTGAGATCGCTCTTGCTTTTCAGAAGCTTTCAGGATCTTTGCTAGAGATGTGCACAGCCCTTCTAGCTGCAGAACGGTAGTATCAGGGTTATCAGGTCCCTGGACTGCAAAATATTATCCTTTTTGTGAATGTAGGTCTGACTGACCATCACTATAACACTATGTCCTCACTGCATAGCAAACTTTTCCTGATGCTGTCCTTTCTTTACATCACACAGGCTCTTTCTACTCCATTGATGTGATTGTAATAAACATTTTTTCCTTACTCACCTCTATAAACGGACTTCTTGGGCAATTTTAATAGTTTTCTGTAACTGATTTTTGTTTCTCACAGTTTAGTGGCAATGATCCTCTCCATGAGGGAAGAAAGTGAAGGACTCATCACTTGCAGAGGTGGCAGGATGATCCAAACAGCACTCTGAGGGAAAATACATCAGGAAGAAGCACAGGGGCTCACGTTGTAACAAAAGACCAAAAATTAATGGGTTTCTTCTACACTGTGATGACAAGAAGGGGCAGGAGAAACTTCTGATTCCCCTTTATTCAGAGTTAGGTCTTTTCAAAACACCAGATCCGAGTCTTTGCAGAGTTAACAGGATCCTGCTCTCAGCTCTCAGGCTGACACTGCCAGGGCTCGAGAAGCTGCATCTCAACAAAACCCCTGTTAAACAAATATTACCAAAGGCCAGCGCAGAGCAGAGTGACTGAGATCATCAGTGATGTAGCACTCACGTCCTCTGAAGCTGTGATGTCATTACCCAGTGCAGTTCATAGAGCAATGTTCATAAATCCTTGTGACAACAAATGCTGTCAGGGCTGGTCTGGTAAAACACAGCACACCAGCAAGAGAGATGGGGTGACACTTAGGGAAGTGGTTCAGATGTGTTTGCACTGAAGCAAGCACATTTTTCCTTTTTCAACTCTCCCCTCTGTGCAACTAAGAGACACACAAGAGCCCAGACAATTTGCCATGAGTTTGTTCACATATCTGTTTCAATTTTGTGCTGTTTCTACTGCAGATTTTTCCCATGCAGAAGATAAAAAGGGTATTTTTCAAACTTCTAAAAAAATACTAATAGGTCCATGGTATTTTGAGCACATTCTCCTTTCTGCTGTTGAGAAAGCAGGACTTTCCCCATTCAAAAGGGCAGCTAAAGGAAGGGTTAGCTGTTCCCACCGTGCTTAGGTTCAGTCCCTGCTAGAAAAACATGCCAGCAAATCGATTTAGAGACACAACTTTGACTAAAACGGATAAAGAAAATTGCTTCTTCCAGGGAAGTCCTTGTCTTGGCAGGTGAACAATCAAGTGTGGAAGAACCAGAAATTCTTCTTCCCTCTCCTTTGCTTGTGATTCTCTGTCCCTTAATGACCACAAAAAAGAAATTAACCAGAGTGACACAAGTTTTCCTGCTTCTAGAACTTTGCAATCATAGACTTCTTTACATCAGTTACAGCATTTATTGTATTGTCCCCTTCTCTGAAGAAAAGCATCCCCAAACATGCTTTCTGAATCTGGCTGGCTGCAGTTTCAGCCAAGGCTTTTTTCCCTAAAGACACTCTAATTTTGCAGCAGTTTTATTAATTGAAACCTGGGTTCAATGATCTAACAGCAAAAGTAAGTGGAATCTGTCATAATTTCCCTTAATATATCACATATAAGCTAAGCAGTGATTCAAATGGATTTATAGATAGATCTCACTGAATGCGGTACATGGATTTCATTAAAAATAAAGAAAAAAACAATGCTCAAATGCTTTGAGTTGAGTTTATTTTGCCAACATACATGGTTTTTTATTTCTCTTGCTCTTATGCCCCAAAAAAACCCTTATGCTTGAAATTACAAGCAAAGAGAGCTGTCTCAATTATCCTCCACAAATTTTAAAGTGTGTTCTGACAATTATTTTTGAAAAACTGAAATCATTCAATCAAAACTTCTGTGAGGGAAGAAGTTCAATTCTGATTGAGAAAGCGTTTCTTGAAACTGGAGCTAAGAAAGTTAATGGAAATAAATTGCCCAATGGTACTGTCCTGTCCAGCTTTCCACTGAGCCAGTACCAACTTTGAGGCACATCTGTCCTTGTACTTTGAAGTCAGAAGAGCTGAGCTAAAACATGAAGGTCAAAGTTTTGCAAGTGTTGTTCAGGCTTGGCTATGGGACGATTTGCTGGAACTGCAGTATCAGGGTAATTACACCAGCCTAACTCACTGGGTTGGCACTTTCAAATCAAGCCACCTCGTACATTTTTCTGATAGCAACTTTGATCTCACAGAAGCAAGGACACACCAGGAGCATAGAGACCTTGGTACCTTTCCCCAACAAGAGAAAACCTGAGGCATTTCTCATGGGGTGCTGTCTAGCTGTCAGAAACTGCCCAAGAAAAATCAGGAAACTGAACCTAAGAGATATTAAACCCAGAACTTGAGCTCATGTGCATTGAAAATCTCTTTCCTAAAAAGATGGAGGTACACCTCAGTTAGGGCTTCCATCTCCACTAATCAAGCTGTAAGGCTGTCCCTAAACTCACTGCTCTTACAGCTAAAAGTTTTCCTGTTTTCAGTCCAAGCTTGTTCAAGGTCTGATTCTTCTCATCAAAGTTCTTAGCTCAAACAAAGGTGAACCCAGTTCACCTTCCCTACAGATTAATAAAGATCAACCATATCTCACCAGCCTGCTTTGTTTGTTTGTTTTTTTCCTGGGAGGAATAAACCAGCCACAGCTAGTCTGTTGCATTACACAGGGTCACTTTGATAGCATTTTGCACCTTTCCAGCTTGAATTCAATTTACCTGTACATCAACAACCCAAATTTAGATACAGAGCCACAGAAATTCAATGCTGCATCTGTACAGGCTTCAGATCATATTTCATACAACTTTAGACAGCTCTTGTGCACAGTACTGACACAAAACCTGAAATGAAGTACTGCATCTCAAACCTACCTGTCCTTGGTCCGTAGCTAAAAATTTTGTCTCACGCTGATGAAAATAGAGTAATTTTTCTTGGTGTCTGTGAGCTCACAGCACTGTAACTCAAGTACACATGAGTTCATGATTTAACCAGAGACAAGCATGTGAGCTAAGCTCCATGCTAGCAGTAAACAGACGGATGCTAAAAAGAAACTTTCCATATACTGCAAGCATCTCTCCCATGAAATGACCCATGAAAAGCAGGATGGGGTTCATGTGCGCTACCGAGTCTTGAAGCTGACAGACGTATTCCAATTAGGTATTCTAAAAGTGGATCTGTTCAAACTTCTCAACACATTTGCAGCACCCAGCAAATCCTTTTGCTGAGACCAGTCTGAGCTCTTTCACCTCCCCTTTTATTTCTTTATTGTTTACAGACATCTACCTTTTCCCCGCCAGCCCCAATAAGCACAGCAAGCGGTGAGATTGTGGGAGGCAGTAGAGTGAGACACCATTTAATGCACCTGACTAGGCATAATCAGAGCCATCCATCACTTCAGTTTTCTATTCCAAGTCAACAGGAATAGTCAAACTGAGTGGGAAGAAATGGGAAGTCACTTAGAAAAACTTCTTCAAACCCCTCACCATTTATCTTCTGCTGGATGGAAAACAATGACCTACTATATTATTTTAATATCATAACCAGTGTTTTTCATTTTATTTCATCACTGAACTCCTCCATGCAAGGTAGCTCAATAAATCAGACTGACAAAATACTTCATGGAACATTTCTGAGCGGTCATAAACATCATTTGCACAGTTTTTATACCTGAGAACCTCCATTGTGATCCCCCCTGCAGTGGCAGGGGCTATATAAATGACACATGAGATCGTCTCTGACTATTCACAATTCTGCTCTGACACACGGAATTACCATATGCACTTTCCAAGAATGGATACCAGGGAGAGAGAGAGAGCCTAGTCATGAGGAATACAGATCAGACTAAGAGTTTAAAAAGGGCTTTGTAATGAGAGAAGTTATTTGTTTATTCAACACAAGAGAAAACTAGACTAGAAGAGTTATTTCATAAAATCACAGACTGGTTTGGGTGGGAAAGGACCTTAAAGATCTCATTCCAATGCCCTGCCATGGGCAGGAGGTCTTCCACTAGAACAGGTTTCTCAGGACCCCAGAAAACCCAGCCCCCAACATTTTCAGGGATGGGGCATCTTTTCTGGGCAACCTCTCCCAGTGCCTTACTACCCTCACAGTGAAAAATTTCTTCCTAATATCTAATCTAAACTACCCTCTTTCAGTTTAAAGCCATTCCCTCTTGTCCTACTTAAAACTTCTTTGAACAAAACATGCTCCAGCACTATTCCTGTTGTGATTTAAGTCTCTATTTCAGCTTCACTTGCAGGCTTTGATGCTTATATAAATAAGGAGCAGCACTGCTGAGGGTCTGCTGGAGACCCTGCCTAAAAGTCACAATGACCCTCCACTGCACTGCTTGTCCCACGCATTTACAAAGAGTCTGTTTTACAGTGGGAATTATTTATCATCTCACACTCATCACTCTGGGATTGGAGATGCAAACACATGTTCAATTTCAGACTATTAGTAAGTTTATTAGAATAGTTTTGTGGAAGTCAAGTTTCCTCAACTGCACGTTGTGGGAATCAATATATATTATCATGTGGTGGGTTGACCTTGGCTGGTCACAAAGCTCCTTTCTCACTTCCTCTCCATCAATAGAATAGGGGGGAAAAGTAGGATTGAAAAATCTGTGGCTTGTGTTAAGGACAAGCTGACTGATCAACAGTTACCATCATGGGCAAAAGACGCTCAGCTTGGAGAAGAGTAATTTAATTTATTGTATTTATTGCCAGTTACTATCAGACTACGACAGTGAGAAACAAAGGCAAAACTAAAAACCCCTTATCCCTATTTCTTCATTCTTCCCATTCTCAACTTCAGTCCTTCATTCTTGACTCTTCTCTCTCATCCTCCTCCTCTTCCTCTCCCAAATTGTCACAAGGGATGGGGAATGGGGGTTGTCGTCAGTCCATAACACTTTGTCCCTGACACTCCTTCTTACACTCTTACCCCTACACCAGCTTGGGGTCCCTCCCATGGGATTTAGTCCTTACCAAATTGCTCCACCATGGCTCCTTCCCCTGGGCTGCAGTTCTTCAAGAACTGCTACAATATGTGTCCTTTCCATGGGGCACAGTCCTCCAGGAACTGCTCCAATGTGTGTCGCCCACAGGCCACAGGTCCTGCCAGCAAACCTACTCCAGCATGGGCTCCTTTCCATGAGCTACCATTCCTGTCAGGAATTCCTGCTCCTGCATGTGCCTGCCAAGGGCTACAGCTTCTTTCAGGGCAATCCTTCTACTCCAACATGAGGCCTTCCAAAGTCTTCAGGGTTTCTTATATGGTCTGGTGTGGTTCTCCAAGGGCTGCAGGTGGATCTCTATTGCCCCATGGACTTCCATGGTCTCAGCTGCAGCACCTGGAGCACCTCCTGCCCTCCTCCTGCACAGACCTTGGTGTCTGCAGAGTTGTTCTTCTCACATATTCTCACTCCTCTCTCCAGATGCTGTCTGGCATTTTTTACCTTTTGCTAAATATGTCAAAGGGGTGTCACAGCATTGCCGATGGGCTCAGCTTTGGCCATGCTGTGTTCCATGTTGGAGGTGGCTGGAGCTGACTCTGTCCAACATGGGGACAGTTTCTCGTGTTTTCTCACCGAAGCCACCCCTGCAGCCCATGGCTACCAAAACCTTTTGACATAAACCAAATACAGATCAGCAGCTATTTTATATTTGCTTGCTTGGTTGCTTACAACCCTTGGAAGTAACAACTTCATTTTCAGACTTGCTACTTCATTGGTTGATGGGTCTCATTTGCCTTGCAAAACCTTAAGCAGTTTGATTGAGCTGTTGTCAGCAGCTTCAAGTGCTCACACTGAGGCTGAAGCTGTTCCTGAATCCTCAAGACCTCTGATTCCCCGGCTGTGTAGCAGCGGCAGCATTATAAACCTGGCAAGGTTTCATTATCTCTGCAGAGGACCAGCTCTTAGCTTCAAAGAGCCTGTCCCAGTGAGAAGACTCCAGTAAGCACCAGAACATCTACTGGCTAACCAAGCTGCTTTTCTCACCAGGCAGACAGGTGGGACACGGCCTAAAGACAGAAGCTGAAAATTTCCTTCTAAACAACAAAAAATCCCCATCTTTGACTACATTGAATCCCAGGCAGACTTTTGTACTCACTGGCCTAATTCTCCCATCAGTTTCTTTTTATTTCACTTCCACACCTCTCCCTTTTTGTTCGTAATGTCTGTTCCTCTTTTTTGCCTGCTCCACATATATATCACTCCCATGCCGTTCTCGTGCCTTCACACTATTTGTTTTCATTTGCTGCTATCACCCTTTTTTAGCTCTATTTTCCTCCTCTCTCTCACCCACTTTCTTTCGTTCCCATCTGCCCCTTTTTCATTCTCCTCTAACCACAGCAAACACCTGCCTCCATAGGCAATGCATAATTTTTAAGAGAACTTCATAACCTGTAACCACCCTATGCAACAGTTCTCGTATGGTGATAATTGCCAACTATAAACCATCAGCCTTATCTCAGCTGTCAAGATTAATTCTGACATGGGGCATTATAAAATTAGCCCTTCTTGGCAAAGCTGCTGGCCTTTAGTTTCTACAAGAACACAATTAAATGGTATTTGCGCAGTCAAGCTAGAGCAAAGCTAACAGGAGACAGACATCAGGAAGTTATTAGATTAGGAAATAAAACAGCTACTCCTTGGTTAGATCAAGTATTCAAACACATTATATAATATTTCAAAGGCAATATAGGTGAAACAAAACCTCTCAGGCACTTTGCCTCCTTCCCTCCCTCCTTATCTAGGCTGTGGGCAAGCACATATAATAGCAAATGAGGGAAGTCATTACCAGATCTCCAGATTTTGGGTTTTTGCTCACAGGGTTACTTGTGCCACACCAGGTTAACTCAGTGGGGACTCCAAAGCACACACACAGCTTGAAGTCCTTCCTAATTAAATACACACACAGGTCGTAATCAGAGCTCTCTCCTCACCGCAGGGCTGGATCTTTGGCTTGCATAAGTCAGCAGAATGCCCTGAGGAGCTACTTTGATTTATGTTGGCTAAAAATCCAGTCCCAGAGCGTCTGTGCATACAAGAGGATGTTTTAGCATAACTGGTGAATATCGGAGCTTAAAGAAGCCTTCTCACACACAGGTTTACACATTGCAGATAGCCACTAGTATGTGCATCAGTGGTAGCTCAAGTTTACCTCTTCTTCAAATCAGCTTTTGATTAGAGATGCTCTGAACCTGGTGTCCACAAACTCAATCCTGCTGAGGCAATCACCCCTTCACTCAGCGATACAATCCAAAGGAAAAAAAAACAAGCAAATTTGCTGGGAGTGCCCTACTTTGTCTTCACAGAGGTCCCCCAAATCACTGCATTTGGCATGATTTTGGAAGAAAGCTATAAAACATAAACCAGTTTCTACCCACACACCTTTTTCCCCCACAACCTGTGACAGGTTTCACTCACGTACATTAGAAAATTTAAACAATTGCTCAGCCTCTTGTAAACACCTGTGCCACATCAAAAGGTAAGCATCAATGTCACCACCAGGAAACCAGAGATACTAATGCTGTTCTTCTTTAGAGGAAAGGAGGTGAGAGACATGAGCTTTAGAGTAAGATCTGCAGTCCTTTGGAGTCTGTCAAGGCCAAGTGTCCCAGGCACTCAAATCATTACGGAGTGAAAATACATCCTGTGGGAACCAGGTTCAACTTCTGACAACCCACACAAGGTTTGCGTGTGAATCCTGCTCAGCGCAGCTCTGTTTCTCCACCCACCCACAGCCAAAGGAGCAGACAGGCTTAATTTACTGCTCTTTAAAAACAGACGCTGGCCTTCAATTTATCTCCATCAAGAGGAAAAAATACCCAAGCTCCTCAAATGAAAAGCCCTGCAGGATTTTGCCTGAGCAAATGTGAGATGGAGATTTGACAATAAAAAAGACATTTCATTTGTCTTATTAGTGGCTGACTACTGTGGAAGGTGTTCAATCAATTAGACTGATCTTGGCCTCCTGAATTATTGATAGAGAGAGCTGGATTACACTCTAAAATGCTTTTAGTTTAATTGCCCAACCCATCATTGCTTCATTTTCCTTTTCTTATGTATATAAATTTTTGTTGTTGTTGTTTTGTTATTTAACCAAAGCAGTTTGCCAGCAGCTGACTCTGGCACTTTACTGCTGTTGGAGGGAGCGGACACCAAGGCCTCGGCTGGTGCAGCAGGCACGGAACGGTGCTGGCATCCCCAGAGACCAAGTGAAACCTGGCGGGAGAACAGTGGCTTCCCAAAATGAGAGAAACATGCAAGGGATTCAGGGGGGCTCCTCCTTCACCTCATGCCCATTCTGTGCGTTTTATAACTCTTGGTCCTTTCCCATTCCTTTATCTTCATGCGCTTGCTCCTCATTGCTTTCTCCCCACTTTTCTTCCCTTTCCTTGCATGCAGAATCATAGAATCATTGATCTTGGAAAAGAGCAAGTCCAGCCTTCAACTAAATACTGCCATGCCCAGTAAACCATATCACAAAATGACACATCTCATTTTTTTAACACTTCTAGGAATGATGACTCCACCACTTCCCCGGGCAACCTGCTCCGGTGCTTAACCACTCTTTCAGTGAAGACATTTGTCCAAATAGCCAACCTGAAGCTCTCCTGGTGCAACTTGAGGCTGTTTCCCCTTGTCCTATCACTGCTTCTCTGGGAGAAGAGGCCGTCTCCCACCCAGAATGCAACACAGCACAGAACTGTCTTGGCCATGGCACTATCCCCAGCACAATTGGGTGCCCAAATGGCTCTTCTTACCCCATCCTGACCATCATGGTTTCCCCCAAACTTTCTTAACTTTCTTTGCTCATTACCCCTTTCCACCCTCAACACCTTCCAGCCTCTTTTTGTGCCCCACTCCTCATCATTTCTCAGCTCTTAGACTGTCTTCCATTTCCCAGGCTGTGCATATCATCTCTTGCTCCTTCTGAGGTACCAGGACATGACCAGAGACAGAATCCCTGTGTTCAAGAGTGCTCTGTATTTTATAGATTAAGCACAGCTTAAATGCCTTTAAATCATGATACCCTACTATTCTTTTGCAGACTAATATAAAATAGTGAGAGAAGCACAAGTGGAGTTATGAAAACACGGAAGTTATTTCACAGTGAGAGAGGAAAAAGAGAAGGGGCAGGAACAGCAAAATGAGATGGGAAAAGGATTACATGAAAAAGAAATTAAATATGCAGAGCAAAGAGGTGAAAAAGAGAAAGGAGGAAAGAGAAAAGAAAAAAAAGGGCAGGTAAGAAGGAAAAAAAAAAGATGTGGAAAACTTGCCCACAGAAAAAGGCAGATATGCAATATGGATGCTTGGAAGAACAAGAATACCTGGTACCAGATATGAAACAGAGTATTTGCGTGACAACAGGAACGTGATATGGTCGGTTTGCAGGGCTGAGGAGTAGGTTTTGAGAGGGAAATAAAGGCAGTAAGCACAAAGCTGCAGAGCAGGTGAATAACACGGTACCTTATATGGGTTTAAAAGATGAGACCATGCACATAACAGGATCCATCTGAATATAAGTCATTTCCTAGGAAGTCATTGCAGATCTCTGCTACTAGATCCAGACATGACATGAGATCTCTTGGAAACTATTAGAAAGATAAATTCTGGGAAATGTGTCTTTTTACGATTTTCTAGATGGCAAGTGGAGAATTACTGTTACGAGCGATACTTCAGCTCAGCCCTTCCTGCAAGTAATAGGCAACAGATTTTTTTTTCCCCCTGAAATAGCATCACAACCAGCAAAAAGCAATTTTATTTTAGACTTGGTTTAGATAAACAGTGAGGACACTATGGAAAAGTGTTTGATCAGATGTTCACTAGTATTGTTGAAATTAAAAGAAGGATAAGCAAAACCAGGTATCAAAGCCCTTAATTTCTGAAGAACAGGGGTGAAGAATTAAAGGGGATAGTAACTGAGTCACTTGGTATTAAGAATGCAGAGATGGTAAAAAAGCATCTTGAGATTTCTCCATGACAAATGCAGAAAGAATACCAAGATTAGAGTAGAATAACACTTATTACAATACGTCTTGCAACCTATTGCAAGACTACAGTAATACTTACTGCAGGTGAAGAATTGTCAGGGACATTTAAGAGGAGTGGGAAAAGGATAAATCAACTAATCCACGTCCAAGTTTTTATATGTAGGAATAACATGAGAATGGCCCAATAAACATTAAAACAACAGAAGAGGGCTCTTTAGATGTGTAAGGAAAGAAAGCAGCTGGGTAACAAGGGTAGGATGAAGATGAGCTATACATTAGAATAATATGTTGCTTTTGTTTCTAGCAAAAAGAAATCTAATTAATGTTGGTAACTGGTAACAAGTCCTGAAAAGCTCCCCATGTCCTCAAAAGTATAAACTAAATATCCCTAANAAGAGAAGAGAAGAGAAGAGAAGAGAAGAGAAGAGAAGAGAAGAGAAGAGAAGAGAAGAGAAGAGAAGAGAAGAGAAGAGAAGAGAAGAGAAGAGAAGAGAAGAGAAGAGAAGAGAAGAGAAGAGAAGAGAAGAGAAGAGAAGAGAAGAGAAGAGAAGAGAAGAGAAGAGAAGAGAAGAGAAGAGAAGAGAAGAGAAGAGAAGAGAAGAGAAGAGAAGAGAAGAGAAGAGAAGAGAAGAGAAGAGAAGAGAAGAGAAGAGAAGAGAAGAGAAGAGAAGAGAAGAGAAGAGAAGAGAAGAGAAGAGAAGAGAAGAGAAGAGAAGAGAAGAGAAGAGAAGAGAAGAGAAGAGAAGAGAAGAGAAGAGAAGAGAAGAGAAGAGAAGAGAAGAGAAGAGAAGAGAAGGAGAGAGAAAGAGAGAAAGAAAAAAGAGAGAGAGAGAGAGAGAGAGAGAGAGAGAGAGAGAGAGAGAGAGAGAAAGAAAGAAAGAGAGAAAGAAAGAAAGAAAGAAAGAAAGAAAGAAAGAAAGAAAGAAAGAAAGAAAGAGAGAGAATTGCAGGTGTGCTTCTTATTGTACTTCAGTGAGATTAATTAGTATGCTCCACAGGGAATCCCTCATGAAAATGAGGAATCTCAGATCTCAGTGGGCTGCAGACAAGGAACAGTGGTTGGGCAACTGGCAGAAGTGCTGAAGCCTTGAAGGAGAGAGGTCCCATCCCTGTAAGTACATGTGGAGTTACTCACAGTGGGGCTGATTTTAATTAATATTTCCATTACTGGGACAGAAGCAGGATGCCAGTGATGAGATGAGCCAGATAGCAAGTCATGAACACATGCACAGTAAAGGAGGGGTCGGTGGCTGATTGCACCAAAAAGTGAAATTGGAGCACTGGGAAAGTTTTCCCAGTCACCAGGCACCCCTGACCATATAGAAGGTGTCTTTGGAGGGGCTGCCAGCCCCTTTCCAGGGGATTCTCTACCTGCTGACACAAAGAGAAAAACTGTGTGGAAACAAGGAGATGCTTTGCTTACATCATAGCGTTCCAGAGAAGGATTTCATTCACAATAAATCTCCTTTCTCAGCAGTGGCAATTACTGGGCCTGGGCTGTTCTTGCATTTAATCCACCTGATTGCCATAAGTCCCATTTTTCCATGTTTTAGGCACAGAGCTGAGTTCAAATTTCCTTTGAAATTACTGCACCATCTCCTCCTGTTTAAACGTTCTCTGCCTCAGTTTGACCAGTGTTAGGACACATCTGAGAGATTCAGTCTTACACTGCACTGACCTTGGCCACTGCCTTGGGCCGAGGAACATGCAGGGCCTTGGCCACCAAGACTCTTTCCTGCTCTCCAGGAAGAGGTGCTACCCAGTGCCAGTGAGCTGGAGCTGCTGAAAAGATCTGGATGGTGCCATTCTGAGGACAAAGTAGCAGATCCATCCCCTGGTAACGCCACCAGACTTGGGTTAGCCTCAGTCTTGTGACCCTGTTACACCCTAGGGGCTGGTGCATGTCCAGGTCTCAGATCCTGGTGTGTTCCCAATTCCATACCTTCCTTGTGGCAGAAGTGCAGAGATGCCAATTGCCTTGTCGTGCTGAAAGTCCCTGGGAGCAGAATAGTCTCTGCATTCTGAATTTGAGAGGGGGAATGCAGGTATCTGTGCGACTAAAGCCACCTGAAAGTTTTTGGGAATATTACATTACAGTATAGCAGATATATAATATACATATAATATATGGCATATCACATCAATTATATGTAAGAGATAATAATATAATTTGGGCATAGTATATTACAGCTTGGGCAGGTGTGCTCTCTTCTGGGTGAAAAATTGACTGGATGGCTGGGCCGAGAGAGTGGTGGTGAATAGAATCACATCCAGTTGGCATCTGGTCACTAGTGGGGGTCCTGGAGGCTCAGAACTGGGGCCAGTCCTGTTTAATATCTTTATCAATGATCTGGACATGGGGATGGAGTGTACCCTCAGTAACTCTGCAGATGAAACCCCACTGGGCAGGAATATTGATCAGCTGGAGAGTAGGAAGGATCTGCAGAGAAATCTGGACAGGCTGGATTAGTGGGTCGAGGCCAACAGAATGAGGTTCTGTCCTTGCTTCAGTTGTGATAGAGCTAATTTTCTTTCTAGTGGCTGGGACAGTGCTGTGGTTTGGATTTAGTATGACAATAATGTTGATAACACATAACTGATGTTTCAGTTGTTGCTAAACAGCATTTGCTCTAAGTCAAGGACTTTTCAGTGTCTCATGCTCTGCCAGTGGGCAGGTGCATGTGAAGCTGGGAAGGAGCATGGCCAGGACAGGTGACCTGAACTGGCCAAAGGGATATTCCACATCATAGAACATCATGCCCAGTTTATTAACTGGGGGAGGTTGGCTGTGAGGCACTGGTTAGTGCTCAGGCAGTGGCTGGGCATCAGTCAGTGGGTGGTGAGCAATGTTGTTGTTTTGCATCATTTATTTATATTGTTATTTCTCTCTTCCTCTCCATTTCATTACAATTACAATTGTAATAATTGCAACTTCATTACAATTTTTATTATTATTGTAGCTGTTCTTATGATTAGTGCTATTATTATGTTTTATTTTGTTTCAGTTACTGAAGTGTTTTTATCTCAGCCCATGAGGTTTACCTTTTTTCCTCGATTCTCCTCCCTATCAGGGTGGCAGCAGCAGGGGGTAATGAGTGGCTGTGTGGTACTGAGTCACCAGATGAGATTGAACCGTGGCAAGGTTCAACAGGGCCAAGTGCCAGGTCCTTCACTTCGGTTTCAACAGGGCCCTGCAGTGCTCTGGGCTGGGGGCAGAGTGGCTGGAAAGCTGTCCAGCAGAAAAGGCCCTGGGGATGCTGGCCAACAGCGGCCAAACATGGGCCAGCGTGTGCTCAGGTGGGCAAGGAGGCTGATGGCAACCTGGCCTTCTGTGTCAGCAATAGTGTGGCCAGCAGAACCAGGGCAGTGATTGTCCCTCTGTGCTGGGCACTGGGGAGGCCACACCTCAAATTCTGTGTCCAGTTCTGGGCCCCTCACAACAAGAAAGAGATTGAGGTGCTGGAGCGTGTCCAGAGAAGGCAACAGAGCTGGGAAGGGTCTAGAGCGCGAGCCTGATGAGGAAGAACTGGAGGAGCTGGGGGTGTTCAGCCTGGAGAAAAAGAGGCTCGGAGAGGACTTTCTCACTCTCTACAATTCCCTATCAGGAGGCTGTAGCCAGGTGGGGATCAGTCAGTCTTTTCTTCCAACTGACAGGAAGAGAGGAAATGGCCTCAAGCTGCACCATGGTGAGTTTAGGTTGGATATTAGGAAAACATTTCTTAACTGAAAGGGTGGTCAGGCATTGAAAGAGGCTCCCCAGGGAAGTGGTTGAGTCACCATCCCTGGGGGTATTTAAAAGCCATGTAGATGTGGTATCTGGGGACATGGTTTAGTGTTGGGACTTGTCAGTGCTTGTCACTGTAGAGGTCTTTTCCAACTTAAAGATTCTTTTAATTTAGTGATAAAGAAGAACCTGAATGAATAAATGCACACTTGGTTAAAAACTATATAAGTATCTTTTTTTTAAAATTGAACTTTAAAGAAAATGAAGCACTTTCCCCAGAGCATCTCTCAGAATGAAGTATGACTCCCTTCTTACTGGTTTGAGGTTGAATAATTTTATATCATGGGGGAATCCACACACAAATATACTTTTTTTTTAGCATTTCATTTGCAAACAGAAACTCCGATCTTGGCACAGTGCTCCAGCAGAGTTCACTAAAGGATCCCTCTGCAAACCCAGTTAAATTGAAAGCAGCTCGGTGTCACCACGAGGTAGTGCAGCCCTGTCACTGCAACACCTCCTTACAGATGGAGCACCCCAAACACACGTATCCACCCTCTTACCCTGAGAGCATGCAAAGAAGCCTGACACAGACCTAAACTCCTCAGCATTGTGCTTGAAATATCAGTGCAGACATGCAGGAGAGGTTTTCTTGCACAGAGCTACTGCCAAGCATTTTCTAATACATACTTTCATATTACTTAAACTATTATGGCCGTGACCCAAGGCATTTTCTGGGGATCAGAGAACAGCTGAAAGTACTGAGCGCACACACACCATTAATCCTAGGCTGATAATGATCAGTTTGAGCATCACAGCTTACAAGACTCCCCACATACCTGGTCAGGGTCTCCAGTTGCTACCACAGTATATATAAATACTACAAAAGTTCCTTTTGCATGAGCAAACACAGAAGAAAAAAAAAAAAAAGGGAAAAAAATGGAAGAAAAAAGAAAACAAATTAGCACCCTCTAGTGCTTGTGGGGAAAATGAGGACTACACAATGGATTGGGATAGGGGAAATGGTGCAAAGAGATATCAAGACTCTGAGGAAGGCCCAGGGGTTTTTTCAACACCCATCCTCCACCCTCTCACACCTTTGTGCATCACCCTCCCAGGATGCTGGGGAAAGCAGGTGTGCCATGAACAGGAGCCTCCTGGGACCATGCTGGGCTGGGCTCCTTCAGAGACCCTGTCACTGCAATGCCTGGATGGGAAAGCTGAATTTGATAAAGTCCCAGGGGCTGAGATGAGGTCTTCTACTGCCAGCTTTGGATTTTTCACTCACCATCAAAGTAGGAGAGTGGAAATATCAGAGAAGTGAATCTATTACCTGCACTGCTCAATGAGGCTTTTATGATATTCCCTGCTCCCCTTGGAGAGATGCTTAGTACACTCTGGGGTGTTGAGATACATTCATTTCCATTTCCAATTCCCTTTTATTTCCCATCCATCTCCTGGCTGCTATAAGCATACACTCTCTTCTTTCTGCAAACAAAAAGCCTTCCTCCCCAGCCATTTCTTCACAGAATGCCTTCCAGTGACCCCCAGCTGGCTGCTCCAAGTTTCATCAGCACACCTGGGGTAGGAATGTAACTTTTCAGATTCCTCTTCCTCTCCTCCATCACCTCAAACAACTTTGCACCTACGTGCACTCAAGCACCTCATGTCTCCAGAAAGCACTGCTTTCAGCCCCCTTTTCAACAGAGGCATGGTTTATTGTCCCCTAAGTAGCCCTTCACAGTTCCTCTTCTCAATCAGCACTGGGTAATGGTTTCCTAGGGACCATAATACTTAGCAGCACAGTAATTGAATGATATTATTAACAGCAGAAGCATCTGTGTTGTCTGTTTAATTAACTGGAGAGCAAATGAGGCCCTAAGAGTCGTTAGTCTGATCCTTTATTGTTTTTCTAATGATGTGCAGCTTCTTACTTGATTATTGGCTAAGGATCCCCTTTACCAAAAAATGCACTTTTAATAAAATAATGAAAAAATGACTCCCTATACTCCTGAATGATATATATTACTTCTCTCAAACTATAGATTAAATAACTGTAAACTTCTGCTCTAAATACTCCAAGTCCACCACCTCTGCTACTCCTTGAGCGGCAAAAAGGAATTAGGAGACACCAGCCCATATTTCAAGGAATGAAAGAACAAAGCTCTAAAAACCATTGTATTGCTGAGGAGCTGGTAACGAAAGCAAAGGTCACCCTGCTGTCCTGCCTGGGGTCTCTGTAGGGGCTGAAGGAGGAAAGATCACCTTTAGAGACTGCTGGCCACAAAAAAAGAAAAAAAAAAAAAGGTAGCTACAATATCCCAGAACAGATCACAGCATTTCATTCCAGCTCTGCACTGAAAGGGATGAGGACCAAAGGAAGCAGACATCCTCTCTATCCTTAATTGGGCTGAATTTATGGACAATCTGACAGAAGCAGTTCCCATTTCTCCACTTGGAAGCTTCTTTCATAGCTGGAACAGCCAGTCCACAGTAGCCCCAGCCCACTGTGCAAGCACTCATGCGACCCTGCAGCCCTGTCAGCACACAGAAGCAGGAGTCGGATGTGGATGTGGAGTCATCATTCCCTCCACACCCACTGAGCAGCCGTCCTGCTTGGGTGTGTTTGGGCTGAGGTTCATTGCTTGACAGCTGGTTATTGGCTTCCCTGTAAGGGGCATATGGAAATTTCCATGAAGATGATCCCAACTGCAGTCATTCAGCTTATCAGGAAGCACAGGCAATTGGTATTAACCAAATTAGGAAAAAAATCCCATCTCATACAGGAAGGAGATCTTGCCCTTTGCATGCCTAAGATATTTGCTCCTGCGAAGTCTGTAGGTTAAACTGAGCAGTGAAGGATGTCAGATACAGCCATATACAGATCTGGGGACTTACAGATGTGCATTACAGATCCTCTTCAATGGCCAGTTGTGAGAGTATTAACACTACGCAGCTTTTCTTTAATTTTGCTTTGTATAGCTGGCTAAGCCCTGGTCTTGTGGCCATGACACCAACAACCGTTCTGCCATGGAGACTGTAACTGAATGTCTGCCAAAGCCTGTCTTCACACCAACATCACACTAGCACTTTGTATCCTCATGGACTCGGGGCTCTGTCTCTCCATGCTCTAATTTGGAGACCATTGTGCTCAAACACGGGCCTTAAGGAAGAGAGATACAGCCTCTTTTGATGTCATCAATCAGCTCCACCCAGATGCAGAGGAAGGGCTTGGGTCTGTGGTTTGGCTCAGGTTTGGGAGTGGTGCTTGGGTGGTACTTCAGACATTTGTGGGTCTGGGAAGCAACATGGGATCTTTGAACATCAAGTCCACTCTGCCTCCTGTGTTCCAAATCTCAAATGCATCTCACTGACAACACCATCAGTACCAAGAATACAAAGCACATGAACATCACACACAAGTGTCCCTCACTGGAAGTATTCAAGAACTATCTGGACACATTCCTGTGTAAAGTGCTCCAAAAAGACCCCACTTGAGCAGAGAGGTTGGAGCAGATGATACCACTGGTGGTCCCTTTCGACCTCAACCACTCTGCAATTCCGTGTTTAGGACCAAGAATGGGGCTTTGAGTGCAACTATAGAAGGAGAACTGCCTGTAGCTCTATGATCTAAATGCAAAATCCTCCAAGAGTCATTGTCTACTTATCTGAATTGTCATTAAGGAGAAAAATAAACCCATTTTCTCCTCTGATGGCATCATTCAATTCAGTTGTATGTTTCATCAACCAACTTCTTCTTGCACATATTAAATAAATACAGAATGAAGAATGAGCAGAAATGGATCCTGGGGCGTTAAAGAGATTGGGAAAATGACTGTGGCTAAGAATAAAATGGCACATCAAATAAGCAAGGAAAGAAAAGAAAATGTAATGTCTCTTGTCACCACTGGACCTATCCATCTAAGGACAAATTCACAGCTACTCCAAGATTTGCAGATTTAAAATGGTTTTGTTTCTCAGAAAATTTCTCTGGCGCTTCAGCCTGACTCTTCACTTAACCAACTTCTTAGTTAGGGACTATTTCCTTAACAGTTACAGGTATTTCTGTCGCTGACTTGTTCACCTGGAAATTTTGCTTCTTGTTCACAAGGGGCTTAGTTGTAAACTCTGATTTGCTGCCATTCTCTCGCTCCCTGGATCCTGGTGCAACAGCTGTTGGCTGACTCCTGCTCAGCGCATGAATGAAAAATAAATGAATGAACACATGAACTTGTGGCTTCCTGTAAATTTAGAATACAGAAGCTCCTTCCTACTGAGTGTAACTGGCACCATAAGAAGCCAAGAAAGCTGCTGTTTGATTGAAATTTTCAAAGCAATTGCTGAAGAGACCTCAGACATTTCTCCATTTGGATCTGAAGAACCATTACAACACCAAATATTTCTGAAAAAGTGTTTAAAAGAAACTCCAAAGTTGTGAAGTAAATTTGACAGGTACAATCTTTCTTGTGATTCAGATGGAGATCCCCAACCAGGAGACAGCTTCCCAGAAACACTTTGGGTACAGCAGGTTCCAGTACTGATTGGAAAAGGATAAAAAATAAAAAGATAAAAAATGTATATGTATATACGAGCTTCACTGATGCTGCACTTCAGAGAAAAGCCTAAATGATAAGAATAATTTATTTCAGGTCAGTCACTAACTGACTAAGTGACTACAAAGAGTCCTGGCTTTCCAAGTCTTCTCTTTATAGCCTCAATAAAATAGGAGTGGTGTCTGTCCATCATTCTGTAAGTGAAAATAGTTGTGGGATCTCTGAACAGCAAGTACTGGACATAAAAATGTTCAGATACACCCTGCTGGTTTTTGATTTTTCTCATAAGAGTCTTCCTTGTGATAGCGGCTTGGAAAGCCATCCCGCTGGATTCTCCCAGCTCTTCTGTCCATATTATTTGTGCACAAATACCACAAATACTGTGAGGGGTCCTCACAACACGGCTTCACATGCATTGACATCCCCACAGACTTGCTCGCACAGATTTCTTTCTCCAAATATCCATTTGCCCTTATCCCTTCTGTGCATTTACCTAGTCACAAACTGCCAGCCAAGTGCCTCACATCTCCATGGGACCTTATTCTCTAAAGTAACACATCTGACTGCAAATTTGTCCTGTACGCAGCCTGGTTTTCAACCTTCCATAATTTCCCCCTGTGCCAAGTCATTCCCCTGTTTTGGTTTTTACACCCATTAATTTTTTGTAGCTAGACAGCACCAGCCCTTTTACTCATCCCTTGGACAAGCTCTCCAGATTTAACTCTCCACTAGTACTTTACAGTGCCTTCCCACTGCTTTTTGCTTTTTTTTTTTT
>VZRN01000884.1:383547-427013 GCA_013397935.1 Dasyornis broadbenti
TTTTTTTTTTTTTTTTTATGGTAATGACAAAAGAAAGTCCGAATATCTGCCCTTACTGGAGCTATAAGGGAGGAACTCCCTTTCTTAATCGGGTACAACACCTTCAGTCTCATCCTTTTTCTTCCCAGTGCCTGTACTGGTGATTTCTTCTCCCCACTCTGCTTGTGCCTGCAGGGAGAGCTGCACATTTTATATGATGGTGTGAAGCTATCTACTTTCCCAGCATCTACAGCATAGCTGGAGGTCATGCCAACAAGAGTTCAGGGCAACTCACACACAAACTGGAATCTCTAAGTCCATCCATGCACCATCTTTCCAGTTACATTCTGCAGAATTAAAGACTGAAGAATATAACGAATGCAGGAAAGGAATAAACAGGAAATAATCCAGCTCTGTGGGAGGGATCCAGGACAGTCCCCTAGGAAGGTACATTCAAAGGAAGCCTCAGTTTTCTACCAAATAATGAAACAGGTGGCCATGCCACACACTGTGGAAGAGCCCAGTCATTGCCAACAGGCAGTGCAGGGAACCAGAAATCCTGGCTCACAGTCTCCACTCTCCACATGAAGCCACTGAGCAAAACTACATAATCCACTTAAGCACAAGTCTCCTTTTATGTTCTCTGGATGTAACAAGGTGGAGATCAGCGGCCTCATTGCCTGTATTTGAAAGGTGCATGGGGAAGAGCTGACTGGCTGGGTTTTAAAGGGTGTTCCTTGCTACATTTGTTGAAAGTGGCCATAATTAAAATGAGGAGAGAGCAAACCCCAACACAAGAAATGCATTAGGCAGCATAAACACTATACTGGAATCTGCAGGACTTTACCCAGCTGGAGGTTGAATTTTAGGTAATTGATTTCCTGAAAACCTATTCTTTGCCAAAATTACTATTTCAGTGGCTGTTATAGGCAAACAGATATTTCAGCGTATTTAGCGGATCTTTTCAGGTACATCTGTGGGCAAGGGGATCAATAGGAAATAACCACCCCACTGATGCAGATCAGGGCTGAGCCCCTAGGAGTGGCTGTGCCACAGGGTGTCACCTCCCCTTCCTCACATCACCAGAGCTCTTCCCAACAGACAAATGAGGGACAGTGCTCTCACATTTCCTTGTGTTTCGGCTGGAGAGCCGCGTCATATTCCTTGTTGCTCCAGGCCATGCAGGACAGGGCCGTCACAGCCTGTCAAGCCCTTCACTCTCTGGCTCCTGGCAGTCTGATCTTCTCTGGCCTATCTCAGAGAGGGGATCCAAATCAAGCAAGGACAAAGTCTGACTCAGGGTAGGGAAGGTCAGCCCATGTCATGCCATGCTGATGACGCTGTGCTGAAGGCTCCTGGGAAGACATTAAATCAGTCAGCTTCCTATTTCTCTTTCCAGGGAGGAATGTCTGGCAAGGGATACCAAGGATGTTTTGATGGCTGATCATGATCTCTGCTTCCTCCTGGCATGTTCTGGCTAGCAGGTTTGGTTACCACTGATTCCAAGTCTGGTCTGCATTTGCCCCATCTATTTTCTCCTGCCTGTCTCTTTCTTTCCCATCTGTCCCTCTCTTTCCCTTCCCCTTTTCACAGCAAGCTCTGTGCTTCTAAAGAGCTTTCCATGTGCACAAGACAAACACAAGTGACTTTGAGCTTCCTGAGGACATTGTCCAAAAAGTTTCAGCCCCTCCAAGGTGCTGGTGACCAGCAGCAGGAAAACTAGCCACTTCCAAAGATCAATGCTAGCCCCTGTGCCCCTGAGTTTTATCAGCCACTGGGCTTGCACTGGGAAATTGTGAATCTCCCCACACGGAGAGCACTGATTCAGACACTTTGTCATAAAACCTTGTGGCAAATACTGTCTTTTGAGTAGGTGATTGATCTATTTTCCCAATAGGGGTGTGTCACATACCAGGGGATTTCAAAAGGACCATAATTCTGCTAGATGACCACAATGGGCTGATTCCTTTACCCAAAAGATCAGCAACTCCTTGTTTACAACATTTCTTTTCTACAAAGCAGACAGTTTCAGCTTTTGATTGAGCCAGTTGGAGATCTTGGTACAGTTTCCCCCCTGTTTTCTCCATGGCCAGCCAAAGACACCAGGAGAGATCAGGGTGAAGAAGATGAGGCTACAGCTACATTCCTATTCCTAACTCCTCTACCACCTCCAAAAAGCACTTCCAAGTCTGTGGTAAGCAAAGATGACAACCTTAGAGCTACACATACACACATAGCTATATAAATACTTTTATATACATATTTATACATATATATCCATATTCATGCATAAATAGCTATAGATACTGTAGGAACCAGCCTTTCCACCAGCATCCCTCTCTCAACAAAGACAAGTGGTTTCTCAATGAGCTCAAAGTCTTCAGTAAAACATTTTGCTGCCCATACAACCACCCCATACCTCAGCAGCTCTGAAGCAGGAACAAGGCTGTCCAGGGAGGAGCACTGATAGCAAAGGCAGGAGTCTGAGAGCCTGTGGCAAAGTCAGGAGCAGAACCTCAATCTGACAATTCTGCTGGCATTTAAATCACACAACCATTTCCTTCCGCTCAGCCGCAGCCTAATTGTCTACTAAGCTGGTTAGCCTTGCTTTTTGCCCATGTCTTGACTCCAGATGACTGTCTCTTGCATAAAGCAACAGCATCTGTCCAGCTTGCACGCAGCCTGCCTCATCTGTGGTGTTCTTCAGGCTGCTCTCAGTGACTGCTGATCTCACTCAGATTTACTGAATCATTTCGTAATGCTGAGTGCTCTTTGCTTGGTAACCTCACAGCTGTCTTGGTGGGGACCGGTTCAGGCCTTTAATCTTTGCTGATACAGAAGCAATATTTTTCTAAGTCCAATGCAATGAAACCCATTGTCAGGTACCAGCCCATCAGATACTTTATAATAGAACAAATGACTACAGTGAAAAGCAATCAGTTTGCGCATGCAGTCTCCCAAAAACTTAGCTGTATGTTACCATAAGGTAGATTTGGATTTCTACTCTGCCTCTACACAGGAAAAGCAGTAGTCACTTCTCTCCAGCTCTACCGGCTTAGGTCTTGTTAGCACAATCTGTGCTACTTATCACATCAAGGATGACCATAAGGCAACCCTCAATGCTCAGCACTCTTGCCAAAATCTGCCAAATATTGGTATTAACAGTCAGGGAGGGTCATGGCATACATGCTATCACTTTTAGTCATTTGTATAGCAATGGTCTCCAAAGGCCACAGGCATAAGCCAAGGCCCTTTGGGCCTGGGGCTTTGTGGGTGCTAGATCATGGTATACTTTGGATTAAAACACATAAATTGTGACTGGCACACACTGACAGATGTTGGCAGATGAGCAAAGAAATGACTACTGTTTTCAGAGCAGAGAATATATTTTCCTGCTTTTAGAAAACTTGGGCCAACTAAATCAGTCACCAACGGCACTGACTGTGTATTAACTTTTATGGTAGAATCGTAGATTCACAGAATGATGTGAGTTGGAAGGGGCCTTAAAGATTGCCTTGTTCCAACTCCCCTGCCACAGGCAGGGACACCTTCCACTAGACCAAAGTGGTCCACTCCCCATCAGCCTGGTCTTGAACACTTCCACTCATTAAAGATCTAAGAAGAGTTTGGGGAGCAGAATTGCTGACTGAATGTTAAGCACAAGACTTAACCTGCCTGAGCTAACCCATTCCCATCACATGTTTTTGGACTTTGATAAGTGTTGTGACATGTTCATAGGGAAGTAGAGACACAGTATTCACATATTGGCACAGAATTAAATGGCATGTAAACAGGGTCAAGCCCCACTGGGCTGTAAACTGGGTGATCTCTCCTGAAACCTATGGAAGTCAAAATCTTGCACAAAATAGGGAAAAAAAGACAGGTGTGCTTCATTATCATGCTTCTAATAGCACCATTATCTGATAGCTCAAAACAGCTCTCTATGTAAAAACACTTCCATAATGGGTAATCAATATTCTATCTGGTAAGCTTTTTGTCTTTATCTATGGAGAAAGCATTTTATGTTCTGAAGTTGAGTTGTGGCTGCCCCATGCCTTGAAGTGTCCAAGGCCAGGCTGGATGGGGCTCTGAGCTACCTGGTCTAGTAGAAGGTGTCCCTGCCCATGGCAGGGAGTTGGAACAAGATGATCTTTAAGGTTCTTTCCAACCCAAATCATTCTACGATATTATGACAGATTCATAACCAGAAATGTTATTGCTGGCCTCAAAATTAGTCAGCTACAACTCTAAAACCTGACCTCATCCACCGAGCAACAGGCTGCTCTGCATGCCCATCAGAAAATGGAACAGGAGGTAACAGATCGATTTCAGCACCTACCATGACAAGAGGACAACATTTAATTTCCCTGACCTCTGATGAGCTAGACTTCTTTCCCTGTCATATAATCTGCAATAAATAACCCATCAAGCCTTTTGCTGGGTGGCCGCTGCAAAGCTGTCCAGTTTGACATATGCACTTTACTGTGCCTGTTGTATCATTTCACATTAGTCCACATTTAAACCATATTTTCCATTGAAAATTTTACTGGGAAAAAATCCCTCACATCTTGAAATCTACATTAGCCACCGTCACCACTGACTCATCCCCCTGCGGCAAACCCAAACTTGTCCTGGATAATCCTGTCTCATCTCCCTTTCATCTCCATCACTGCTCCCCTGCCCTTCTTGTTAACCACTTCACTGCTGCCCTCAGAGTTAATTTTTGAGTGTTAGATTGACTAGCGTCTCTAAACTGATTGAAGGGTGGCATGAGTCTAAATAAAAAGTCAAAATTTAGTATTTCAGCTGATGAAAAGAGCATCACTACCATGCATTCAACAGCCCACTGCAGAACTATAGAGCGGTTTGGAAGGGTCCTTAAGCATCATGTAGTTCCAAGATGCCTGCCAAAGGCAGGGACACCTTCCACTAGACCAGGTTGCTCAGAGCCCCATCCAGCCTGGCCTTGAACACTTCCAGGGATGTCACCAAAGTGAAAAGCACTGCTCTGGGCAGTGCACAAGGAGAGCTGTGATTGGTTTTGACCAGGGAAAAGAAAGAGCCTTTTATTTTTGCCACCTCAGAGCAGCTTTCAGGACACAAACATATCAGCATTTGGGAATCCAAAACTCACTGTTGCATTTCTATCACCTTTGATTTTATCAGATATGATTATTTTATTATAATAAAAGTATAGAATGGAATCGTTAAATGATCAGAAATAGAGATATTTAACTTCTTCTGAAACAGAGAAGGTACCATTTTATCACTTGCACTTAGCAACTTAAACTTATCAGTGCTGAGAGTAATCCAGGTTCCCTGCCAGGCAACCCACTGAATTTGCCTCCAAACACAATCTAATTTTATACCAAAATGAAATATGACTTGACCACTTCCAAGCCTGCAACAGATGAGGAAAAATTGGTGGATAAGCAGCTCTACCTTCCACAGAACCCTTCAACAGATCACTTATCTCACACTGCATCAAAGAAGATGATGGCAAAGCACTCACATTTCCCTGCAGGCATCAGATGCCTCCTCCAGCCCCTGGAGCCCTCCCTGGGCAAAGCAAGGAGGTTGGGAGGAGGGGGAAAATGTGCTCTCCTTTTCAGAATGGACAAAAACTGAAAAAAGCCTCCTGGTAGATGAGTACACTAGTGAAGCACAACTTAGCAAGCAGGGGAAATGTTTCACTGCTACAAATGCAATGTCCCTGAACCCTCCCTGAAAGTGAAGGAGCCAGCACCAGGGACAGCTGTTCACACCAATGTGTTTTCCACCTTCACCCTGGGTAAGCCCTGGGTGATCACTGAATCTTGCCTTGGTGCTGAGAGAGGATATCCAGGCCAGGTCCAGTACACTGTGCTCTACATGACTGATGAGAGACTTCCAAATTGCTTAAAGTAGTAATTTGGTAATAAAAATCCTAATAATATCCTGCTCCCTTCAACCTCAATACACTATAATCTTATTTAACACATTGGGGAGAGGAAAAAAAAATCTTGTAGTGAGCAGGCACCAGCGGGAATGTGGGCTAGGAAAGGATATTACAGTATCACTTCAGTGAGCACCATAAATATATCTTCACCCAAGATGGGTGGGCAGATCAGCACAACGCTCCTCACAAAATTGCACTGCTCTACAAGACAGTGACTCATTAACTTCTCCACTTCTGATAATCATTCCAACCAGGCTTTCACTGCAGCAAGGAAGAGAAGCCAGAGAAGGGAACCATCTCCAAGCCTGGCTAGAAAGCATGGTCTGGCTGTCAGAGCAGGGAGCTGGGACACACAGGTTCAGATCCTGCCTCCTTTGATCATTTTCTGATGGACAATGTGGATGGTGTCGAAAGGACAATGCTTGTGGCCAAGCTGTCCAGGGCTGGGCTCCACAGTACAAGAGAAACATGATAAAACTGGAGTGAGTCCAGCTAAGGGCCATAAAGGACGGGAGTATCTGTCATAGATGAAGAGGCTGGGAGAGCTGGGACTGTTCAGCTTGCAAGAAGAGAAGGGTCAGGGGGAATCTTATCCATGTGTAGAAATATCTGACAGGAGAATGTAAAGAAGACAGACACAGACTCTTCTCAGTGGTGCCCACTCAGAGGGCAATGGGCACAAAGTGGCACACAGGAAATGCCATTTAAACATAAAGAACTCGTTTACTATGAGAGTGGTCACCACTGGAACAAGCTGCTCAGAGACTCTCCTGTGCAGATATTCTACCTCCCTCTGGATGTGATCCTCAGCAACCTTTCTCCAGCTAGCCCTACTTGAGCTGGGGCATAGGTGATCTCCTGAGGTCTCTTCAAACCTCAATGACTCTGCTTTCATGAGTCTTACCCCAGTTCATTGGCTGTTCAAGATTATTAATATCACCTACACATGGAATTAGCTGCCTAAAAGTAGATAAGAGTTTAAATATCTGATAGGCCTCACTAAGTGCAAAATCCAGTGTATTTACTCAAGTGTCCATAAGTTTCTGAATCAATGTCTGGCCACCAAAGCTACAGAGATTGGGTGTTCAGAGCTCATTTTATTTCTCTAAAAAATATATTAATCTAACGTATGAACCAAAGGTTTCCAGTAAAGACCCATTAGTCCCTTTAGGGGTATTCTCTGGAAGTTCTCCATCTGGCAGAGACACCCTCTCAGACCATCACTCTCCCCACTGGATTACAAATTGTCAAGGATTCCATATGAACACTTTCTATAGTGCCTGTCACCATAGTAACCAGGCATTGTTCAGGAATACATTTGCAAAGTGACACCCTCACTGTACATCATAGACTATTCTGATTTTCTACTGTAGTTACAGAATGCACCAGGTATCAGATACGTTCACAGAAAACCAGGTAGATTGAACACTTCCAAGACAACCTGTTTGTTTTCAATTTATTGCCACCTTGGCAATAAATTGTGCACCTCCTGCACAGCTCTAACAGATCTCAGTTCTTTGACTCTACAATAGGAAGTTTTTAGTTAGTTTTTTATTTATTCTCCTTTACCTTTTGGCTAATGAATCTCACGATATTGTAGAACTGGGACTGTCTCCTCTGCTCCTTGTACTGTTTTACATTGCTTCTAAAGTCAGGTTTGGGTAGGACTGCAACAGGCAGAACCAAGCCTTTAATCCTCATTCTTCGCTGACACCTCCATCCAATTCCCCTGAATGCGTTATTGGGGTTGGTTTGTTTGTCTGTTTAAGTCATTTCCCTTAAGAGAAACATCACTGTTTACTCTCCACAAGCCTAGACAGGTAATTGCATCTCTGCAGAGCCCAGGATAAATGTGCATTCTGTGATCATTTTGTTTTCCTATTTCCACGATCTTCCCTTTGCTTAGAACAAAGAGACACTGAAGCCAGGTGGAGGCTTCCTATTGATTTCCAAGGCCAGTGGGTTAGGCCTCTATTTCCCAATGAACTCCACACTCCGACTATGCACCTCCTCAGGCTGAGAGCAAAATCCAATCAGCCTTTCCCCATTTGCCTTTTCCACCTTTTTCTCCCCCAAGATGACAACTTTGCAATTAGCCTGCCAACAGATAAACCAGAAAAGGACATCAGGCAACCAGTCCCTTAATTGGCAGCTTTTCTTCCTCAGAAGCAGCGTTGACCCCAAGGCTCAGGAGCTTCCTGGGAGGAGCTGTGCTGTGTGGATTGAGGGAAAAACTACAACCAGGGCCAGCCACACTGTTTATAAGCATCTGCTGGCTTAATCCCAGCACCCTGGCAGGGTGAGCAAGTTTCGTGTTATCCATGCTTTCCTTAAAATGTCCTTTGGATGCAGCACCCTGTATTCAACATCTAGAACCGACCTGTGGGGCGTTTCAATTGAACAATAAACCAGGACTTCAGCTGCACTGGATCCTCTGAGCTCTCCTGAGGCCATGCAGTTATGCCACCCAACACCAGTCGAAGATAGAGCTTAGATTTTAGCGTGGCCTTAAAAATAATTGCTCTACTCCACACTGGGGAAATGATTTCCCTGTGATGAGCTGGAGAGTCCTTAATATAACACTCAGGGTTACAAGAACACAGATACATTGTGATATTACTCCTCCACCACCTTATCTGGACACCTCCAATGACTACCACTGATTACTGATTTTTAAATCTTCCATACACTGTTTCCTCCCTTTTTTTCTCTCTCCCACACAACATTTATTCTCTCTTGCCCAGTTGCACCTACTACTAAATGGAGAAGGAGAATTTGACCAGACAGAAGTACGTAACATGAAACCTGCCACTCTTGCTGCCATGCTATTCAGCAGAAGACCAGGGTAATCAATACCCAGGGAAAGAGAGAGTTATGCACAGCAACGCATATCACTTGCTCTGGAAATTAGGAGCAGCATTTACACATGCAGAACAGCTATTTAAGGATGTTCACAGGAGCTTTATGGTTGTCTCCAAGCTCTGGAGAGCTCAAGACATGATAAGTAAAGCACCTGAATTTCCAGGTGGGAGGATGCTAATCTAAACCAATTTTTAATACCTTACAGCTCTCCATAATATTTGCAGAACAGTTTCTCTGTAAGAGAGCATGTACAGAATGAAATTTAAGCAATGGGATAGGAAAAATTCATCAGTAGACATTTGCCTTCTGCAGCAGTAAGCCCTATGCAATTCTTAACACATAGCTCCCACAAACAGTGTCACTGTCTCTTGCCTTCTGTGGGACCACCTTGGATCTTGCATGACATCCAAATCAGGTAAAGGACAATTTTTAGTCAAATTACTCCTCTGACCGCGCATAGTTAAAGGTTCTCTTCATCATAGGCAGGGAGAGAACAGGTAGAGGCAGACCCAGGCAGAGAAGCCGCGTGAGCCCCAGGGATGGCAATACCAGGCAAAGGGAGCAGAGCCACAAGAGGACTGAGAGAAGAACATGGCCCTGCCCAGGAATGATGTACACGCTCTGTGAACATGGAAAGTCAAGGAGCAGCTGCTGTTTAGCTGCAGCAAACCACTGCATAATCGGTTGCGTTGTCCCAAGAGATATGGGGAAGGAGGATGACTATCCTGGCACACTGATGTTGAAGGGGACAGTTACATGTCACATCTCCAGAGATAAACTCAGCTTAAAAGATTTCCATGCCTCCACCACATATTTCTGCCTGCCTGCCTTCAACCATCCATTTTCCTGCTACAAGATACACCACAGCTCCTCTGTTCTAGCACCCACGCTTTTAGGAGGAGAAGAAAACAAACATGTTTATAAAAACAAGTCAATCACACCACAAGACTTCACCATAACCTACTTACCTTTTCCTCACCTTTAAACACAGGCATATGCATTTTTAAGCTAACTTTAGCTAAAAGCTACAAGCTAAAGCTATAAAGAAACTAAAGCTATACATTAAAAGCTAAAACTCTGTAAGAATTCCTACAGCTTATTTATTAAAACCTACCAGTTCTAGTGATCCAAGCACTGAGACCATGTCTAACCAACACTGGACAGGCTAGAAGAGCAGTAAATTTCCAAATTCAGCTCTTGGTTTGGATGTTCACTTGCCTCACTCCCCTTGCTCTTGAATGGTGTCTATCTGGATCATCAGCTTTTCAGACAAGGAGCTTTCTCTTCACATCACCATGAAATTTGCTTGCTCTTCAGTAGGGGTGCAAAGGGATGCTCTAACTCACAGTTATGGGTCTGCAACACGAGGCCATGTCCCTTCTATCGACACACTTGTAAATGCAAGAGAGAACTGTATATTATCATAAAGCAAGAGTTCAACCCTAATGCTGCGTTGCCATGCAGGGATCTTGCTTCTGTCTGTAGGACAACCTTGAAAACTGAAGGAAAAGTCAAAATCAGCTGCTCATGTTGGCTATTTAGTGCAACCATGCTGCAGGAACAGGAAGTTTTGCATCCTTGGCCCTGCGTCTTGGGCACTGCAATGCTAATGAATTACCACTGCAACGGGACAATTCCTGGTGAAACACATTCCAGAAAGGAATAAAGGTTTTCTGTTGGTAATTCCACACCTTCCTACTTCTGACTTACCAAAAATAAGTTGGTAAAATAACTACTGCACAGGTGGTCAGGGTATCCTATGGAAGAGGCATGAATCAAAATGCCAAGAACTCCTAGTGTGTAACTGTGCCTCCCTGAAATAGAACTGAGCATTCACAATGTCAGCACTCTAAGGAAACAATCTAGGTTTTATTTTCCTTTAGACTGGCAGAATGAAAGGAGATAGTAAGGAAAGATCAGTATTAGTTGAAAGTATTACATTCCTGACAATGAGGGCACAAGCACACGTGGTACGTCTCTAGTGTGGTTCAGTTATGTCCCCTCTCAGAGTCCAAGGACTATGAGCCAAACATCTCCAGCCAGATGTTTCCTGGCATCCCTCCACAGACTCCACACAGTGCCTCTAGGACAGGCTGTGCTCCTCCATTTTCTTCTAGGCTTATTCGTAAGCCCACAGCAGCTTTACCCCCAATTAGCAAAGAAATACCACTGCGAGGCAAGGTGGTCCAATACTACCTCCCATGGCTTTCTAATTTTGCACAAATTACTGCACTTTAGAGTTGTCCTTCAGAGTTCAAAGGCCAGGGGTATGCTGAAAGTCACTGCCCAAGGTGTTTCCAGGGAGCTCCGTGGTGGATACAAAATCACTGCTCCTGTGGCTGCCCCAGAAACTTTCCAAAGGCGCAGCAGAGTGGATGGAAAGGTGCAGTTTCCAAATGCTCCATCTCCCAGTGACCTATCATCCAGGGATCACTGACATGGTCATTACAGCTTATTGAGTCAGTGCATGCCTAAGGAAAGGTCTGAGCCACGCATCCACACACACCAGTTAAATCTGCAGACAAAAACCATCTTGATGTGATTAAGGCTGAGCAGCAGTGACTGCTTTTGACCAAACCCTCCATTTTTCCTAAGGTTTTCAAATTACACACAATATTTCTAAAGGGGATTTATTAAAAGGAGAGATTGATGCTTTTTAAAAGCATATTGTAGGGACATTACCATTACTAAGAGAATCATTCACTGGAAAAGAATGTGCTTGATTCATTTTAGAAATTACCCATGATTAAGGATTATGGTTTTGGATCTTTGCTGATATGAATTTGCATAAAAGCCCTGAAGAGAGGCTTATTCCCCACAGAGCACCCCAGAAGCACCTGACCTGTCCACAGCAAATGTGGATGTTAATGCTAAGCATGATGCAGTGAGACACAGTGACAAACAGGCAGGAGGGCAAAAACCAGCCTCTCTGAACGGTCAGGCTTCTGCTTTACAGCCAGGGCTGGGCTCCGGGAAAGCTGCAGTCTGTTGCTGCCATTGAATTTCCTCCTGGTGTGACCAGGATAGTTTCTGTGACTCAGCTCCCCAGTGATAATTGAAGGCTGGAGCTCTTCTCTGCCTTCTCAAGGGAAGGGGAGATGTGATCCCTGTGTCACTTTTGATCAGCATCTTAAATGGTTATTTAGCATCCAGATAGGTCTTCCTTGCCCTGTTTGCTACCTCTGCCACTAAGGGCGCTGTGGAAAAAGAGCTGAGGCAAGAGGACAGCAGGTGACTTCTCAGCACCAGCTAGAGGACTCCACTGAGTGTGAGGCTGGGCCAGCAAGCACCATTGTGGTCAAAACAGACAGATCAGGTGCCTCAGGTGGTCACATTTTAACACTGCATCAAGGGATTTCAGGAAAAAAGAGAAGAATAGAGTGCACATGTTCAGTTCTCCAGCAACTGCTTCCCACTGATGGCACAGGGCAGTGACGTCTCGCTCACAGCAGCAGCCCTACCCCTCAGCAAGCACCTCACAGCTGCCTGGAGCTTGCTGTCCCTCCCCAGCCTACACGTGTGTGTGCACAGCAACATCCCAGCCTGTGTCATCACACCCAGGAGTGTGAGGTCACAGGCAATTTCTCATGGCACTCTTCAGCATTGGAGGGATTTCACTTTGCACTTCTTCAGAAAAAACAGATCTGGATCTTTCCTGCCAGAGAGCGGGGATGAACAGACCTGCCCATGTTTCATTCCTGGGTTCAAATCAGCTCAAAAACTGTTCTTGAGACTGAATGACATCTTCTGGGTCTCTGCCAGCAAAGCCTCACACCCCTGCCCAAGCATTTCAGATTGGTCTGGGTCGCAACACTGGGCGCCTTCAAGGCAGCCTGACATAGAGCCCCAAACTGCAACAAACCTGAACCCTGTTCAGTTTGGAAGGAGACAATCCATGTTACAATCACTGCAGTGTGAAAGGGATTTTGTGTAGAGCAGCATTGTGAGCAGGGGGATATTTCCACGGCATGATGTCCCTTTCCATTCTCAGTTTGAGATCAGTATGCACCTTGCATGTTCACAGCCCAAGATATTTCCTTTTCTTTAGAGTACTAAAATACTAGAGCCTGAAAGTACTAAACCCTTTATATGTATATATATATATATATATTTATATATATATATAAAGGCATACATTACAAAAGTATACAGCTGCCTCCTAGAAATACTTCTGCCACTGAGGCCCACAAACTGAAAATGCAGCCTCTGTCATGCAGCCTCTGAACACTTCTCCTCTCTGAAATAAACTGCCTTTAGCTGTCTTTGTAGTTCTCTGTACTCATTACTTCATAAAAAGGATTAAAATACAAAAAGCAAAAAAGAGCAGTGGCAGACAAGCTCTTTCCTTTCGGTATAAACCCTGTAAAATACATCAATTCTAAGTTATCTTCTTTCCCTATGGATTAAATTGCAACATTTTCCCTTTACTCTGTACAGAAAAACCACATGTTGCTGATCACTCTCATTTTTTTTTTTTTTTCCTATTTGCACAACCAATCACTTTTAATCAATTACCAGCAATCCAGGCTAACTGGAGAGATCCCAGTTCACTGGAGGTTAGCAAATGTGATGCCTCTCTATGAGAAGGGGCATCAAGCTGCACCATGTGGGGTTTAGGTTGGGTATTGGGAAACATTTCTTCACTGAAAGGGTGGTCAGGCATTGGAAGAGACTGCCCAGGGCAGTGACTGAGTCAACACCCCTGGAGGTATTTAAAAAATGCGTAGATTTGGCTCTTGGGGACATAGTTTAGTGTTGGGACTTGGCAGTGCTGGGTTAATAATGGGACTGAGCGCTCTCAAAGGTCTTTTCCAACCTTAACAATTTCATGGTTCTTTGATTCTACCATTCCTCTTCTCAACAAAAGGGTGATCAGATTCGATACAGCAGGTGGCACAGATGAAGCATTAGTTCATCAGATTATTATTAGACACATCATTTTTATTGGACACAGCTCCTTCCACCCATTTCTTAACTCAGCAGAGCAGGCTTTTCACTGCTGCAAGCCCTGCTGTGTGCTGCCTGAATCCCTTCTTTCAATCACTGGCAATTATGCCCCTATGTCGAGAGGGTTAAATTGAATGCAGAAATCATCAGTGTGTTTGAAACATTTAAGTCAGTCCTTTTGAGCAGCACTGCCTTGTGCTTGGCTGTACTGAAATTCATGTTGGCAATTTTTAAGGTTTATTAGGCCTTTATGGAGTTGCTTTTATTCCTCACAAATCTTCATGAACCTGATTCTGGGTGGAACTTGTTATTAACCTCTTCCCATGCTGAGAATTGAACTCTTGGCCCTTGTCTTTCTGTCGCTTCTCTTCACCACTGCTGAAGCTATGCCTCTGCCTTCCTTCTTCCTCTATACTCACAAATCCCATTAATAGTTTCTTATAATGCAATTTTTCAAAAACATCTTGGAAATCTAAATTAACTGTATTTCCCAGTCATCCATTATCTGCTCTGCTCTTAATCTTCCCAAAGAAATTGAGGGGTTATTAACATCAGACACATAACGTTATTTGCATGCAGGTGCTGGAGCCTACTAAGACATCACCAAAGATAAGGCGGCAACATGCTAAGCTCTGCTTACACCAAGTGAAAGCCCAGACTTCTGTTCATGATCTTAGTAGATACAGAAATGCCAGTGAAAGGAGTAATTCCTACCTTGACTAGAAAATGTGAATGAAAGCATGCATGATTTTACCCTTAAAATCCATGGAGTTTTGTAGCTTTCAACTTATATTTGCCCTGGTGTTTTACTGCCTGTTCTTTAATTAATTTCTCAGTTATTCTTTCAGCAACTGAAATAAGACTGAGAAGTCTATAAGTCTTTGGATCATCCATAGTTTGTATTAAACAGATGGATACATTGGCCTCTCTCCAGTTCTCCCTAGTCAAATTATTCATCATAAATAGTATTTATTATGAATAAAGTCTCATTTTGGTTAGCAGAATGTTTGGGAACCATCCTGATTTTCTTTAAATGTATTGATTTTTTTATAAGCACTTGGCAAATAGACCTAAAGATATTTGCAAATAATTTCCTTTGACTCTTCACTTTTAATGGTCGGTTCCTAGTCAGTTCTAAGTGTCCACAATATTTTGTAACTGTTTTATTAGAAAAGCCGCAAACTACAGCAGAAAATCATTGAACAATGATAAATAGATTTAACATCACTGTTGTTTGAAGACTGGAAGATATCTTCCCAAATCCTTTGGAAACAACATGAAGTGCACTAAGCAAAGCACAGTGAAGTCAAGAGCTCAGTCACAAAAACCCAAGCCCAGTATTTTAACTGCAGCATTATTCTGTTTCTCTAGCTGCTTTTGATGCATGGTAGTGCATTTCCCGTGTAATACTGAACTGCTCGGCTCCTTCAGAACACCCTGATTTTCCCCACTGCTCTGATCTGTGCCTCTCCTCTGGGACCTGGTCCTTAGGAACCAAAGTTGCACCCAGCCAACTTCATCGGGGTACAAGAGAGATATGTCCATGATGTGTTCCCTACCATGCAGCAGCCTTAGGACCCCTGTTTGTTCCAGTGCCATATTGATTTTGGCTCCCTTTCTCAGTCTCTCTGTAGCCCTCCCCCTCCAATTATCCTATTGGCAAAGCACGAGCAAAGAAAGAAAAATTCTCCAGAATGGGATCCTGGATTACCTGCAGCCAAAGGGTTAGGAAAGTCTTTTAGTTGCTCTGATGTGATGCACTCACAGGGGAGACACTGTGTCAGAAACACTCTGGCTCACAGAGCTTTGCTTGTGGGAAAAGTTCAATGACACTCAGAAATTAAAACTCAGAAGAGGAAAGGGATTCCCTCCCACACATCTCTTCTCACCCTGTCACCCAAACCCTTTCCGATATGAACACAGCTTTGGAGTGAAGATTGATGCAAACATGTAATTGGACTCCTCTGCAGTCTGTGTCTTGCCCATGACTGCCTCCCTTTCACCTTGACAGTTTAGTATTTAGAGTCACCCCAACCAGCCTGTAACTGGGAAGAAGGAGATGAATCAACCGTTTATTAACCCAAGCAGGAAATGGATTTGAAAATGTTGCATCTCTTGGAAGCTCTCAAAGCTTTATGAGAAGCCTGATCACCTCCGCATGAATGAAGCCAGTAGGAGGGGTCCTCACTGCAGCGGAAAAGGGATCCGTAGTTTCTGGCTGCCTTGCAACAACACTCCAAGTCAGCAGCACGAAGGCTGTATTTCACATTCATTTTTATACATGAATTCACTGATAAATTGGGGAGCATATTACCACCTTCGATTTATTGTTATCGTAAATTTTGTGGCTGCAGAATGGAACAAAACACAACAGTTAGGGACTTCATCTTAGGAAAAGTGATGTTGTGCAGCGTCCCTCAGTACTCCCTTATGGCAAAGCACAAAAGCTGAAGGGAGAGGGGGAGAGAAAGAAATGTGGAGGAAAGGGAAATACTTGGTCCTGTTTCCATGCTGTTCACTGCCCCATTAAATCTAAAAACCTTTCAGGCTCTGATTTATTGCCATTTTATGTACCCAAGTTTTCCCCTGACTTCCAGCAGTAAAATCTTTGAGGTTTCTGGTCACACAGTTCAGTGGGAGCCATACAATCCACACTTTTATTAGCCAATACTCAATCAGCATGTGTTATTAGACTTTCAGCTGGATATCTCACAACCAGCTGACTGATTTACCCTGAAAGCAGATACTTCATCTTTCACAAGACAAACAGTTGCTTTACCACTACCAGGGCTGAAGACCACTAATCAGACCCCAGCTGGCTTGGGTTGTATCCTTTACACCCCTTTAGCCTTCTGCAGGCAGCATGGCCCAAATCTCCAGTGCTAGTGCCTTGCACACAGTTGAAGACCACCACATTCTCAGTGCTGACAAGTTTAAGTTGCCAGCTTTGGCCCCAAAGCATCATCTGGATTTGGGTTTTTGTGTCGCAGGTTGATGGTGCACAGGTGAGACAGTGCCTGGTGGAGAGGGCTGGATCTCAGAGAGGTGGAAACAGCCTGTGTCTCCAAGTGCAGAGGAAGAGTAGGGCCCAAAGATGTGAGACAAAGAACTCCCATTACTGCAACTCTCACTCTGTGGGGGAGAAAATGGCTCCCCAGGGGCCAAGCTCTGAAGACCCTGCTCAGGTTTTACTCTTTACTTACTTACACTGTCTTCAAACTGGAAATCTAAAATTAGGTATGTGGTGGGGGGTCAGCTCTTCTCATTTCTCTATCTCTGTTTTTGTATAAGCAAATTTAACTCAGATTAGGTGTAAAATAAGACTGACAACCGGTTACCATGGCGGGTTACAGCTCACACAAGCTGGTGGGTTATTAAAGGAGTGAAATAGCACTCAGCACTCACTGGAGGATTTCCAATTTCTATAAACACCAGGCAACCAGACCTTTTGACCCCAGGGAGACAGTGAGCTGCTGTGGAGGGGCACAAAAGCACCTCCACAACCATCAGGGTGAGTCAGGACCAGAACTGAGAGGAAGACACAGCTGAGCTAATTTTTAGTCTTGTGCTGCAACCAGTCTTTCCTCTTTGGGGCTGGGATGTTGGGACACTCCCAATTTTCCATTGGCCACATCACCCAGGGCTTAGACAAGACACAAGGTATAAAACCTGTATCCTCACAAGAATTCTTGAACACTGCAGACTAGTATTCACCTAATCGAGAACAGCTAGAATATTCCCTTCCTTCAGACAAAAAGAAGCAAACTCAGCTATTTCATAAAGAAGGAAAAGCACCAATGAAGAGAATGAAATGTTGAGCAGTTACAAGGCCACCGCTCAGCCAAAGAGACTCCTGCCTGATGTGAAATTGGACAGATTAAGGACCTTTTAAGATTAGATGCATTCTTTATGTTTCCAGTGAAGCCCACAGCTCAGCCAGTCCTGCTCAGAGACCAGCCAGCATCCACCCTCCTTCCAAGCCTCCAGTGAGGCCTCAGCTCTGCATTTTCAGAGCAAACAGATCAGACACCCAGCCAGATTTGGGATGACACCGAGTGTGACACAGAGACCAGCAGATCCTAAAAGAACACTGCAGGGAAAGCTGACTGGCCGTCAGCACCCAAACTCATCTTCTGCAGAGACTCAGCGTCCCCTGCCTGGCCATGGCATGACAGGTCTAGAGGACTAAGGTCAATGTTTTGCAGTCTGACAGTGGCTCAGGATGTCAGCTTGTACATTTTCCGTGGCCAATCAGCACCTCCACCAGCAGCACTTCACTGGCCTGGCCTGTATTAACCTCTTGATCTAGAAAGGGACTTTTGTCTTTACTGTTACCCTCCCTCCCATCAAAACTCATTTCCCATTATTCTACTGCACTACACGGTGTCAGTAGTTCAGATGTCTCCAAGAGACATCACTGGAATTGCAGATATTAAGCCACTGCTGGGTCAACTGCAACACTGCACAGTGTTTCAGTGGTGCATAAAGTGAGTCAGACATGTTGCGCTGCTATTTTGGGTACTCTACAAAGCTCCAAGCAAGTCCACATGGGATGGAAGTTGAGAGTCTGCAGCTTCACCCCTCAGACGAGGACATTTACACTACCCGACCTGAGGTGCTGCCAGGTTCCCTCACTGCAGGGATCTTTCTGTGTCAAAGTCCATTTACGGGAGCGAAGCACAGTGAAACTTCAAGCACACTGAAACTACAGGCACTTCACCGAGCCTGTAGCTCAATTCCAGTCTGCATGTCCTTATGTTGTAGTCTGCATTAGATTCACGTTCCCATGTGGAGCTTTAGAACCTGAGATATCCTCTACTAGAAATTTCTTGAACCGAAAAATATTGGTATGGTCATACTAACCTGTGGTTATTTGGATGCAATTCCTTTCAGTAAATGGAACCCTTAGTTTTACAAAGAGTTATAGAATGGCTGAGGTGGGAAGGGACCTCTGCAGTTCATCCTGCCTCCCCCCCTCACAGGACCACCCAGGGCCAGCTGCCAAGGACCAAGTCCAGATGGCTTTTGAACTTCTCCAAGGATGAAGACTCCACAACCATCTTGCCAGCACTTTCTCGCTCACAGTGGGAAAAGTACTTCCTGATTTCCAGATAGACCCTCCTATGGTCCTGTCACTGCCCACCACTGAAAAGAGCCTGACTCTGTCCTCTCTGTATCCTCCCTTCAGGTACTTACACACATTGATGAGATTCTCACTGAGCTCCCAGCTTTCTCAGCCTTTCCTCATAGGAGAGAAGCCCCAGTCCCTTAATCACCCTTGTGGTCCATCTCTGGACTCTCTCCAATATGTCTGTGTCTGTCTTGTACTGGGAAAACCAAAAATGGACACAGGACCCCTGAAACTACCCAGGACTCAAGATCAGCCCCATTAGATTACCCAGCAGGGCCAAATTACCCAGCAGAGCAACTGACCCCTAAGAAACCACCACCATCTCCCACCGTAACTCTTATTCCTAAATCTTCACATCCCCTCATCTCTTAGAGACAATGATACATCCTGTGGCTCATAGGCTTTGCCGAACAATTTGGTGTGTGAGTCAGAGGATTAGAAAATTCTGTTGCCCCCATCCTGCAGCTTCAAGAGAAGTTGAAGTTTCTGAGGCAGATTCAGGCATTCTTGTGCTTTGCATTTACCAGTTTCCTAGAGTCACTTTAATTTTGCTGTCTGAGACCTTGGCTTTGTTGTGGGTATCAATTCTTGCACAGATGCTTCTTTTAAACAAAAGGGCACCCAAGATGTTGGCAAGTCTATAATTCTGTCATCTGACATTTAAATCAAAATCAATCTTTCTCTTTGCTCATTAAACAAAAATAAACAGAAAAGTCCTAAGGTTCTCCAAGTATCTAACCTAGGTGGGAGGAGGAAAAATCCATGACTGTCCTTGCTGTCAGGAACATCAGTTAACATTTCCCCCTCCAGTCCTGGCAAGCTTCCCTCTACCCAAGGAGGCAGAAATACGACTTTAATACTGAACCCAACCATGGCACTTCCTGGAGCCACACGCAAGGATGAACATATGGGCTGGATGCTGTTTTCACGTTAGCACACATGAGGATTAACCTCTCCAAGGTCACAGAGAGCCTTAGCTCCAGCTATAATCTCCATGCAGAGTTATTTGACGCGATACCTAAAGCAGCAGGAGGAATTACAGCACGACAGGACACTGGATTTCCTACAAGACAGGCAAACCCTTCCCAGAGCCATTTCAGCACAAGAAAGGGTGAGGCATACACAAGCTTCAGTCACAGACACCAGTCTGTTCATTTCTGCACTGGATTTGGTTCAAGTTTTAGTATGGTTGAAGCTATGTCTGGTTTAGACTCCTTTCATTTTGGCACGTCAGAGAAATTCAAAAGAATTAAGACCTAGAACTGCGCAATCAAATCCCAGTCACAGGGCAAAAACCAGTATAGATGCCATGATGGCTGCTTTCACTTTTTTTCTGTCCAGAACATTGGTAAAATACTATTAAAACAAACCAGCTCTATGACTTATACCACCTTTTGTGCTTGTGAAAATCATGGTGCGAGGTGAGAACCAGGTTACCATGCACTGACTCAGAAAGAACACTCCCTCGATTGCACAAAAGATGGGAAGCTGCTCACAAATCTTGCACTAATCAACACCCATCAGATTTATTAGTGTCTCTGAAGGGTCTCTAATTTTGTCTCACCATGCATTTCACATTTCCCTTTTTCCTGGAATCCTAAAACCTCCAAGAATATTACCTGTCACTCACCTCACATCTATTTCCCCATAATTCATGGCTTGTTTTGTGCTTTCCTGTAACCTCAGACAGTTCAAGGTTGAATTCTGTAATAACTCTTCTCTAGTTTCAACACTTCTGACACCTTAGTGTTGGTCCCAGGTCAGCTACGTCTGAATAAAAATGTGTTCAGGCACATTCCAAGAAGGGAGGATCTGTGAAAAAAACATGAAGTCTAGAACAATGAAGTTTGGGGGTATGTTAATGAACTGATCTGATAGCAGGAGACCCCTCTGCATTCTTCTGAAATCTACGAAAATAATTGTGTTAATTTCTTCTCAGCAAGCACCTCTATTATAAGTAACAAAATGTGACACTTCACGTATTCCCAGAAGTTTGAGGCACACCAATATCCTGTAGTTCTACCACTTACCCAGACATCTGACCCTCTTGGGGTTTTAAGAGATTTTCAGTATTTCTTTTTTCATGTGGAAAAAATTACAAATCCTAAACAAAAGCACAGTATTTTGAGGAACAACCCAAATTCTCCTGTCCACAAAGCACAAACCCAAGTCAGCAGATGACAGTCTGCATACACTTTTCCTTCCATGGAAGCAGTTTTTGACATATTCCTAAAGATGTCATGGGGTCTCTGAGGCTCAGGACTAAATCTGTCTATCTCCAGAGGATCCCACAAACCCATGTTCCACACTGGACTCCCAGCTGCTGAAGATGTTTTTGTCAAACACACCAACAGAAATACAGGGCTGAAGGTATTTTTTAAAAGTCATTTTAAGAGGCGTTTACTGTGCAGAAATGCAGGGGAATTGATTCCAAGCAACCAGCAGAAGATTTGTGCCTTAGGATGTCCAAGTGTAATCTTTACAGAGATGGACTAACCAGGTAGCTCTGGCAGTAAGGAGGCTGAAAAAATGGCCTGAGACTCAAAATATGCTGGAGTTTGAGTATTTATTTATTCAAGAGTAAAATCCAGGAGTAAAACACATAGGGTCCTACTACAGATCTCCACAGTCCGCTCCAAAATTAATATGTGTGTCGTACTTACATTGTTAAGGAAAACAGATAAACTGTTCTCTCCTGGTCTGTCTCTCCCACATCTGCTGTTTCTTCTCACATGATTACAAGGAACAAACTCATGATAACATTTAGACTGAGAGACTGCAAATCTCACAATCTCTAGTTACAGAGTATTCTCAATTTAAAAATGGCATTCAGTTGCTCTGAAAGTCTTCTACATATGCTGAATGGAGAATAAAATAATTGATTTGTTGTGGGAAGTAATTAACTCCATGAGGATAAACAGCCCCTTTCTCAGCATCAACTCTGCTCTGGACTGTGTCAGAGCTGGTACTGGGTCGGTGTGGCAGCACTCAGTGAAGACAAGGATCAGGAGAATTTCTTTATGGCAGACCTTGCTCTCCATCAGCAAAAGATTTAATTCAGCTTCGAGCCTTCCCTCGGTGCTCAATTAAATCTTCACAGCCTGAAGCAGACAAACTGCTCTATTTGCCTGCGAGTGTAGCTGTGACAACATCCTTAAAATCTTTGCAGCAACTGTTCTTGAAAGAACAGACCATGTCTGGCCTCAGATTACCAGGGGGGATCAGATGTGGGCCTAATCCCTCTTTTGTACCAGCAGCCAGAGCTCTGAGGCTGCGGAAGCCCCATCACAGGGGTCATCTCACATTGGCTTGAAAAGGCTGGCACAGCGAAACCCGACTGTGCAGGTTCCTCTGGTCAGGAGCCAAGCTGGAGCTCTTCCAGCCAGCACTGTGCAGAAAGCTGGGGAAATATGGGAGTAAGAAGGAAAATTTTGGGGGAGATGACTACAGACCAACCTTGCTACTCCTATCCCATGCAAATGACTGAGGTGGTTGGCACTGCTGAGTGCAGCCAAACCCCTGGATACGGTGAAAACCCCAGATCCCAGCCTCTTGCCCTGTCTTCAAAGGTCAATCAATCCCACCTTCAATCTGGAACAACCTCTGCCTGTGCCTGTCACTGCTTACAGCCATCCAGCCAGAGACATGATGGCAAAGCCACTTAAATAGAATAAACGTGGTTAATATGCAAAGGAAATGGTTGGCAGGCTCTGAACAGGAGAGGCGTTCTCGCGTGGTAATTGGGCTTGGCTGCAGCTCACAGCATCACACCCAGCCTGCCTTGCTGACAGAGGCTTTGCTGGTGAAGATATGATGCCTTAGCTGTGCAACACACAACAATACACCAGGCTCATAATTCAACGGCTGAGAAACCCAGCTAAGCAGGGCCTTGGAGTGAATTGTTCTGAACATCAGCTGATTTTGACACCAGTTCATCCAAATGCAAAATTATTGCACACAGTTATTGTACACAACAGCATTTCATCACTTGAGTTAACTATTAGCACTTTTGGAGGCATTTCTTCACTTCCTACCATTAACAATTCGCAGCAAGGATTCAGGAAGGCAGGCAGTGGGCACTGTCACAGCTGGAGAAGGAAACTGAGGCAGCAGTTTTAAGCCAGTTGGCTAGAATTACCAAAAAAAAAAAAAAAAAAAAAAAAAAAAAAAAAAGAGGCGAGAAAGAGTTAAACAAAGAGGATTTCCATTCCAGATCTACCCACTGAACTATGTTGTCAGGTCAGAGACTGATATTTCAGGGAGGTTTGTCTGTCCCTCTGAATGTTTCTGGAGATGAAGACAAAGGCAGGACAGCACCAGTGTGGCTACTCTGGCAGTTCTGACTTCTCATGTGGCTTCCAGGAGAAACCTTCTCCTTTCACATTTTGTGCACAAGTTTAATTTTTCTGCAGGTACAGAAGGCTCTTTTTGTAGGGAGGAGCAGATTTACTGGAACACAGAGCAGCTCTGGCTGCCCCCAGTCTGCTTTCCTAGTCCTACAGTCCTGAGAGAGCATGGGATGCAGTTGTAAGGTCTGAGAGGTTTCCTGAGCTTGGCAGGTAGTGGAAAAAAATGATGATGATAAGGTAACAATGTTGTAGTCACACATTTGTGTAAGAAGCAATTATTATTATACATATAAATTGGGAGATGAGAGGGTGGGGAGCAGCTCTGCAGATAGAGATTTGTGCTGATGGCAAATTGAATGTGAGTCAGCAGTGTGTCCTGGCAGCCAAAAGGTTCTTCATGGACAGGGTGGTCAGTCATGGAACAGGTTTCCCAGGGAAGTGGCCATGGCACCAAACTGCCAGAGGTCAAGGAGTGTCTGGGCAATGATCTTTCTCATATGATTCAGTTTTAGATAGTCCTGAGAGGAGCAAGGAGTTAGACTGAATGGCCTTTATGAGTTTTTTCATACTTGAGATATTCTATGAGTTTATTCCAAGATTCTGGGTCAGTGCAGGTATTTCCAGGACTACTGATCCCATGTGTGAGGCTGGTCCCTGCTGAGAACTTGGGGTGGAAGTTAGAACATGATTGACTGATACTCCTAATTGAAAGAGCAAACTGCAAGGTTGGCGTCAATTTCAAGCATCTCATAATTTTCACCTAGCATTGCAGTAGCACCTTTACTAGAAGGAAAAAAAGACCCCACAAAATAAAAATCAAACCTCTTTGTTTGTCTTTGCTAGGATTCACTATTTAATTTCCTCTTCCCACCAAACATTGTTTTGCTGAAGATACTAAAAATTGTCTCATGATTATGATAAAGTAGTGACACTTCTGAATAGTCAAAGCAAAGGAGAAAAGAAGAGAAATGAATCTGTTGATGAAAAGTTGAATGATTCAGACAAGGGAATTGATTATTTAAGTCAATTCCATCAGAATGTGAATGTCATTGTTGTTCTTCAATTTTGCTTTCTTTTATTGAAACCTTATTGTCTGAAAAAGAAAAAAAATCATTATCTTAACAAAATATCAATAGAGACCTAATCCTGCATCATTCCTATGGAATTCTTTGGTCATCTTGAACATAGTTTTTACTACATACTTAAAAGAAGTATTTCAACATATATTTTCTCATGATTCTTGTACTAAAACCTCCTTGAGTTAGAAGCAGTGTATCTATCTAAAACGTATTTTTCACAGTGTTTTCTGCTTTTTGTAGTCTTCAAAATGAAAAGTATGAAACCATCATCTTCTTACCCTGTTCTATTAAACATCTTTTACCCAGAATAAAATACGATTTGTACTTACACATTCAGTGAGATACATGAGGTTTATTTTTTCATTGTCATTAAACAGGCCAAGTTTAACTAGATGATGGCTAACAAACAGCACCTTTTGAACATAATATATTATCATGAGTGAGATCCACACATACCAGAAAGGTTTTACATGGTATCACTGTCCTTTTAATCTAACACAGCATTGTTGGTTGTGGTATTTGGATGTCTTCACCACAACCTATTTTTTCCTCGTTTACACATCACTGCCTGAAAGTCTGTTAATTTTTTTATCATTTACTAAAAATTTAGAAAATATACTTTAAAGAGGAAAAAGAGAGGCACTCCAATTCCATCCCCACTGAGCTCCATGGTTACAGGGAAGGAGGTGGGTTTGTTGGTAAGAAATGCCAGACCAGCCAATTTCAGATCAGTTCAGCTCCAGTGGATGTTTTACTGTAACAGATGTCAAAGCCTCTCTGATGTCCACCAGTATAATTCTGCTGTCCAGTAGCTGCAGTGGCCCCAGGGCACAGCCTTCAGGGGGGCTGAACTGACATCAAATGTAGTGGCTGAAGAACATGCTCCAGCTCTCAAAATTCCTACATAACTTCCATTGATTAGAAAAACATAATGTCCCTACTCTTTCCTCTCATGCTGATAGAAAAACTCCTGAGAGCATCTTGGAGATTTGCCTTGGGTGACACACAGCATGGAGCAGCTCTCACCAGAAAAAATCTGCTTGCCACGTGAAACATGCAAATGTCCTGAGAACATTTTCACTGACAGGGTTATTCATCAGAGCTTGAGCTCAGACTTCCCAAATTGTCTCACACTGGCTCCCACTCTGCCTCAAATCTAGAATAAATAAGTTTACTATCAGGTGAAGAAACTCCTCACTGGACAAGAAGGAGCCACCTCAAATGCTACTCCCTGCCTGTTAAAAGCATTTAAGGGACTTGAATGACATTGGGTGAGAGATTTCAAGCCTGTGCTCAAGCACGACAGGTACAGTCAGATTGCATAAAATGAAGAGGGAAATACCAGAAAATAAACCTAGTTAAGTACACAGTCCATTGTAAAAATCCAACCCAGGTGCCAAAAACAAATCCAATAGAGAATCCATCAGTCTGTGCACGTCCCAGCTGAATACATAATACATTAAAAAGGAGGAAAGACTGTGTCTACGGCAAAGCAAACAGAAGCTGAGAAAGGAAAATGCCACCATTCTGAAATGGGAGCTCTTTACAAATAAATTGGCACCCCCACAGCTCCCCAGCTGCATTTTGCTTTCTGTTCACTGATGTACCAGGACTGGGCTAAGGCCTTGCAGACAACATAAAGATTTCTGTCTTCTTCTCCTTCATCTCAGCAAGGCCAAAGGCACCACCCAAATGTCACTGCAATGTTACCCAAACACGGTAACACAGGTTTGGGAGATGAGTTCTGACACCTCCTCCTGTAATCCCTCACATGAAACCCCTGTAATCTGAAGAGCCCCTACAAAACACTGATTTAGTGGCTGAACCACCCCTCTCCTCCACAGCACCCACTGGGTTGCCCAAAAAACCCCAAAGTTGACCCTACAGTCCCTGCACTGCAGTGTAACTGATGTTGCTATTCTCTGCAGCTCACTTTTCTTTATCAAAATAACCCACCCTTTTGGGGAAGCAGTGAAGAGGAGTGGGATGGTAGGAGGAATTGATCCAAAATTCCTCAGCAAAACGAGAAGAAAAACACAGGCTTAATCAATCACATCCCTCAAACCTGCAGAAATCCTAACAACTCAGCCAGAAATAAGCGTTACCTAGAAACATGAGAATGCACTCTCAAAAAGAGGGAGTTTGATTTGGCCAGGAATCCAGAGTTAATAGGAATAGCCAACATGAGGGTGCACAGAAGGACTAAGCACAAGTGTCCCTCCTGCCTTCTCCTGCCTCCCTCCAGTGATAAACCAGGCAGCCTAAATGACAAAAGTTTGTACACTCTCAGCCACTGGCAAATCTCTTTTAACCTGAAGTTTCTCCTACAAAAGCCAACACCAAAAATAAAGCACCTAAAATTGTTTAAGATACAGTTTGAAGGGGTTTATTTCCTTTCCTGTTTTGTGTTTGGGTTTTTGTTTGGTTGGGGTTTTTTCCTGTTATGCCAGAGTCCACAACAGGTTTAACAACTGGTTGACCAGAGAGTACCTGGGGCTGCAGGTTTTTTGTACTGCAGATGGTAATCGACACTTTATTCTGCAAACGAAACCTAAAATAATCTACAAAAAGAATTGTACAAAGCACCCATAGAGAAGGGAAATGGAGGAGGGGGCACATTTGTGCTGAAGAACAGAAAATATTTACTTACCTATGGCTTTATTGGGGAGAGAAATAAAGGAAAAAGAGGCAGAAAAAATAAGAAGAGGCTTTGAGAGGTTGCCGGTGCGGGCAGGGAGAGGGATGCCTGCATGCCTCTGGGGGGAGCTCGGGAACCGCAGTTCCCCCCCCACCGGGCCATCTCCATCTCGCCGTCTCTGCTGTGAAATTTGGAAAGGAGGGGAAAGCAGCCTTCTCTCCCCTTTGTCTCTTACTCGATTAAAAAAGCATCCTCTTCCCCTGAAAATTCAGTTTGGAAATGCGTGTGTGTGGTTCACAGCATTTTGTCAGCTCGCTTGAAATAAATGGAAAAAGGAGGGCTGAGCAAACCCGATTCATGCCCAATGTTGCTCTCAACAACAGGGTCTCTTTTGGGTGGTACCTGCTGTGCCTGTGATTGAGATAATGCACACGAGAACCAAGGCATCCCAAGGCACCCCAAGGCATCCCAAGCAGTGCCACGAGCATCAGCAGTGACGCTGAAGTTGGTGGCACACTGTCCACCAGCTCCTGTGTTATCTCTCAGAGCCTCTGGGATTTTGAACAGCTTCTGAACTAATCATTCTCAAAATCTTCTACCCTCATCACCATCTGATTCCATCAGTATTGTCACTGAGGATTAGAAGAGTGTGTTCATTTACCTCGGTGAAACAAAGTTCCTTGAACACCTCTTGCTCAGAAAAGCCTATAGGAAATATGCATTAAGCATTCCCTCACTGCATGGGGAGGCAAATCTGTGACCCTCCTATCCCCGACCCCCTTACCAGTCTGTGGGATTTAACTCTGATGGTCCTTGATGTTAGTTAAGCTGAGTTTGGGAAAAGCCATACTTCCAAAAATCAAAGGAAAATAGGAGGGAATCGGCCAGCATATTGTTCCTCCACTTCAGCCTCAGCTATAGAGGTGGCTTTTGGTTCCAGAAGTATCCCGTTCGTTGTGGCACTTTCTGATGTAGTTCCACCACTCTTGCACTCACATGTTCATCAGGAAAGGCAAATTAAAATCTTAAATCACTGATGAAATATAACCAGCATGAATGTCCTGGTGAAAAAATGAGAGGCAAAATGCTCACTTGTGATTGCTTCTCCAGAGTACTCCCTGGCCCAGAAAGGGAGGATAACGAATTGTACGAGATAAGGAGCTCCAAAGAAAGGCACAAGAAATTATTTCAGTGTTGGAAAGAACTGGCTAACAAGGGGAGATTAAATCAGCCAATTACACATATACTTGGACTAAATATAACCTATGCTGAGGACTTTATAGCAGCCTCTAAATATTGGAAAGATGCGAACACTTTACTAAAGACAGTAAAACTACCAAGAACTAATGGAATTTATGAAATACAAAAGGCAAGCTAAAAATTAGGCACTCCCTCCCAACTCTGGGTTTACGCATCAGTGGAACAGTCTGTCGAGGAACGTGATCTTTGCCGGAAAAAGCAAAAATTTAATTTAATGAAAACGTAGTCTCTAAGAACAGTCTGACATCTGCAAGGATTCAGCCGGAATCAGCGGAGAAACCTTCAGACTCCTGCGTGCAGATTCACACTAAATGCTTAACATAGCATGTTTGCAAATTGTAATGCTGCTGTTACAACCGATACTGTGCAATTTTTTAGCAGCTCTACACTAAGGGAGGAAAAAAACATCACTCCAGCTACAAAAGGAAGCATCGGTGGCAGATCTTTTGCTGAAGGCTTTTCATTCCTTTTTTCTAATATTCATCCAGATGGATTCACGGTCCCTTTCTCTTGCCCCTGTGATCCTCGGGAAGGGAAAGGGCTGGAGACAGTCATTAGGGGTTGGAAAACTATCATGGTTGGTTAGGAGGCAGCTTTGCAGAAAAGGATCTGGGGTCCTGGTGGACAGCAAGTTGAAGAGGAGCCAGCAGTGTGTCCTTGCAGCAACCAGGGTCAACCACACCAGGCTGTATCAGTGAGAGCACAAGGTCAAGAGAGGGGAGAGTTGTGTACCCAGAGGTGCACTGCAAAATGGGAGGCAATGGTGACAAAATGCAGACACAGAAACTCAAATCCAGTATAAGGATCAAAATCTTTACAACAAACACTTGACGGGGTAGAGAAGCTGTGCCATCTCAACTGGGTAAAAATCTGCCCTGGAGATGATCGAAACAGCAAGTGGATAAGGCTCCAGCCTAACTTAGGACTTGGTCTGCTTGGAAGAGAGACTTGGACTGATGCCCAACAGAGGGACCTTGCATCCTAAGCCATTCTGTGGTTCCACATAAGGAACTTACTCGAACTAAAACTGGGAGCGAAATCAGGAACAAGAGCACTCAGAAGCACAAAATGGATTTAGAGCTGCATAAGAAACAACCCTAAGAAATCATTCTCCTTCCCCTCCCCATGAGACTATTAAAGACCCAAACATCCACCCAAAATCTCAGAGACACAAATGGAAATCTAATGCCACCTCTATATGCTCACCTTTGAGAATCACTCTCTGAGCTGCTGCCTTCAGGACACAGCACTTCCCAACCTACAGATTCTGTACTGTACAAGCGGGAATTCCACATAACCATCCAAAAAGAGGAATAATACCTACATATATAGAGGGGCTTTCCTTCTTCTTCACCACAAAATAGGCACAGATGCATCAGCTTTCCACCACAGTGATCTTTAAATATGAGTGTGGGAACCAGGGAAAAAACAGGTAAGTAGCAGTTACCACTGTGTCAAAGTAAAAAACAATCCCTTCTTTCTCGAGGTGGCATGTGCCTGAATTAGTTCTGATTTTGCTTCGAGGGGCTCGTTTTTACTATTCTTAGCACAGTAAGGTCACTGTGGTGGGGAATGAACAGGTATCTAAGCTGGCTCACGTATCACCAATAAAAATACTTCCCATGTGCTGATTGCAGGATATTACTGGAGGCAACATTGTGAGTTGTGAGGGAGAAAGCACTGCTTGATTTCCAGAACTCAGCTAAGTTTATAGGGTTGGCAGTAGGGAAAAAAAATTCTCACTGTCGTTGAATTGAAAACCAAGCAAACCCAGTGTAGAAATCATTGAGGGGGAATGAACTTGGAGTCCCAAGATGCCTTTTATAGAAGCACTTTATCATGGATAAACACACTTTGGAATGAGGCGTTTTCCCCACTCCATCTTCTTTGCGTCGATGTTATGCTTCTACCAGGAATAAGAAGCTTCTCACGGCTTTTTTTTTGGTCAGTTAGAGAAGAACCAGCTTTTGCTAAGTGCCCTCATCCCTACCTCACCAGGGACATTTCTGGAGTCCTTATGGCTTGAAAGCCAACTAAGAGTAAATGACTCCATGTCACAACCCGGTCCCAACCCATCAGAGAGACGAACTGTCATGCTCGTTCAGGTTGGCTGAGTCACAACATCATTGCTTTCATCTTCGTGATGAATACCAGGGATAAAAGAAAAAGCACTACAGTTACATTATTCCTGCTCACAGAATATTGGAAAATGTATTAAATGACTTCACACTGGCTGAAACACAGTACTTGGCTCCCCGAAGTTTTTTGTAATGAAGTTCCTACTTCAATAGCCATGGGTATGATTTTTCCAAGACTGGCTCAGACCACCCTATTTCCTACTCTACAGACTACTTATCCTTTCCTTTGCCCTTTGTTAAGTAGGATAATTTTTACGCTGTTTTATTCCTGACCTACATGCCAGCATTAAGAATATCTTATTCTAAGCTATCACTTTGATTATTCTGTTATATGAGCTGGAGATATTGTTAAATAAATGCCATTTATAGCCTGTTTGTGGCCACATGAGACACCAGGCATTTCTCTGATGCAAAGGAGCTTCAACCATGGTCTCATGAAGAAGACCACCATTACTACCTAACACATAGTGGAGCATTTCTGATTCTACCTGATACCAATCAGCTGCACTATTTCAGACCAGCTGCTTCCTCACAGCTCAAAGCACTTTGTAGTGTAAGCACTAACACAGTAGAGCAATAACTTGAGATGATAATTTAGGTTGCTGCTCTTTCTTAAGTGTCTGGATTTTTACAGGCTGTCTACCTTAATTCTCTCTTGCCCATTAAAACCTCTTTGGAGAGAATGAGCATGAATTTGTAAAAGGAAAAAAATCCAGGAATTTGGAGAACAATAACAGGTGCATACAGAAATTGAAATAACACATTAGTTCACTGGATTTGAGTTGGGTTTTTAAATCCCCAGCCATGCATCTATATATTATGTACTCCACAAATGCAGCAGAAGACAAGGGAAGGATTCATTCTCAGTGCAGACTGTACATGCAGGGGAAGAGGGAGGCACTAATAATATTTAATTTGTAGGGAACTGGACACAGTCAAATTAAGGGTAGAAGCAGAATGGTCCTGGGGCACCCAGAGCAGAGGTATGGCAATGCACATATTTTGTGTGTCAAGTTTACAGGGTAAAACTCAAAATCCTGTCTCAGGCGCTTGGAAGATGAGGTTGCCATGACTGTTACAGTGTTTTATTCTAATTTAAAAATCCAGAACCAGGTCAGGGAACAAAAAACAGTCAAAGGCTTCCTCCTCATCTGCTTGCCATTCTACAGCATCACATGTTCCCTCCCTTCTCTCTCATGCTGGATCCTTTTCTATAGAATGGCTCATTTTTAACAGCACACAGAGAAAGTGCTCATTTCCCACCTTCTCCTGCTCCAAGTAACCTCTGTTTATGATCCTGGGGATACCTAATGTGTGTTAGGTGTTGAGTTGATAAAAGAGTGGTGGTTCTGCGTACACACCAAACTGCAGCTGTTGTGACTGGAAGAGCTCAGAAAATCAAGGAACACAAATAAAACGGCAGAGGCACCGGAAAAGTGTGGGTAAGATCACTTGAGCACCAAAGAGAGTCAGCCCCAAACATGGAGACACCACCTACAACTCAAACCATCAGCAACTGCAAGGACACATTGATTTGGCTTTCTGGCAGATGAGAGCTTGGAAGGGGAACTTGTGGGGACATCCTCATTTTCCTGGAGTAGTATGCCCTGGATCTGGATCCAGGCTCCCACAGAGTTGTGCCACCTGTTCCAGAGCTACTCAACCCCCAGGATTGAATGAATATTGGATTTGATTGTACTGTTCCATCCACAGCATCTCCAAATCTAGAAGAGCAAGCACGCACCTTGTCCATGTCCTTGATGACTCCTGTAACTAATGTATTCCCTAAAGTCTCTTTTCCCTCTTCCTTTGCATTTCCATTGCAGCTGGCCATTTGCCACCACACGGAAAAGCAGCACAGGCAGCAGCACACCGAGGCAGCCCAGAGCCTGTGACAAATCACTGCAGAAGCAAAGCAGCCCTGAGATGCCAGTCAGCTCTGCCATCTCCAGACAAAAGCAACAAGGAAGACAATCACCGAGATATTTCCATTCCACTTTTGAGTTTGCCCTGGGCACTGCAGACTTTTCACAGACTCACACAGATTGTTCTCTCCCTTATCAGCAACAGGACTCATCTTTCCCAGCTAGTCAGCCTGGTGTGCCTTTTTCAACAATACCACTAAAGCAATTAACATTTCCTTTTTAAGTTTTGGAGTCAAGGTAAAAGCAGTCAGCCTGAAGAGTGCTGCTGCCATCAGAAAGGACTGTTGTGCTTTTCAAGGGGCACAAGAGGATCCTTAAAGCAGCTGAATATACCCAGACATAGCAACAGCTTTGCAAGTAGCTCACATAGTGAGGTTTGGAAGGCGGAGCATAAACAGGACCAGATTGAGGATCCTGGCAATGGACATCCTAAAAACAGGTTAAGGGGGCCAGCAGTAAGCCAGGGATTTTCCACCCAGGAGCTGAAAAGGAAATTGTAAAATCCAGGCAGCACAAATTAACCATCTATTTTTGAGCTGCTAAATTTGTTGCAAGCCCTGGAGCTTTTCGCCTGTAACAAAACAGAGCCAGGTATAGAGAAGGTGAAGAAGCACTGTGCTACAACACCCCAGACAAATTCCAGGGTCCTGATACATTTGGCAGAGTGGCCCCAGGAGAGGAGTGTGTCAGCACATCCGTGACAGCAGCCATGCCATGGTCCTGGCACGAAACACCACTGTGCCTTCTAGCTGGCCTCTTTTCAGCACGATGAAAAGATGATGCCACATGCCAGGCAAAACCAGTCATGTGGATGGCTAAAAGTGTCTAACACATGGGGATCACGTGGAGTGAGATGCAAAGGAGCAGCCACACTGGGGAGAATCAAGAACACAGTCAACCCTCCCCTCCACGTGCAGGGCTGAATGTGCCAGCCCAGAAGGTGCACAATGGAACATGAGGAACACTCCATCCCTGCAAAAGATGCTAAAGCAGGTGGGATCATATGAGGAATAGATAAAGAGCCCTTGGCATGAGCCCTAGAGAGGGGCTGGGCGAGAGGGTGACTTTGAGCAATGTGAAAACCTGTCTGCCAGAAGTTGGACTGAGATCCACCAACTCATTCCACACAGCTCCCCAAACAGACACACTTCCTTTTCTTAGAAGCACAGATGCCTATATATATTTTAATCACTGCTCTAGTCAGGGGTTGTACTAGCTGTAGATTTTGAAACTGGGGGGAGGGGAAAGGCACTGAAGATTCCAATATGTAATTTTCTTTTTTTTCTCTTATTAGATTATACCCTTGTTTAAGAACTAACTGTTCTTTTGCTTGGTGTCCTTTTGGCAACCATCTCTACCTAGCAATACGTGGGTGTGTGCACTCCCCCAAGTTCGCTTGTACTTGCATAGCAAGTTCAGATGAAATACAGTGCAGAAATTGTACTCCTGCAGTCCAGGAGCAAGAGTATCTGGAGCAATTAATCACTAAAATGAAGAAAAGGCAATGACTGGCACTGTAGAGGAAGAGAAAAAAAATGTTAACTTAGAGCACTACTGAAACGTGCTCAAAATACATAATCTGGGGAGGAAGAGGCACGTCTGCCTCAGCATTGCAATGACGGCAGCTGAACATCACAGGCAGGTTGGAGTTGTGCTGCTCACAATCAAAATTCTTCTCCGGGGCGGTGCGGCTGCGAGAGTGGATTTGGCCGGTTCCTTCTTCCCCAAGGTAATTCAGCTCTCTCTGGTCACACAAGAAATAGCGACAATATTTAGTACTCCCCGAGCATGGTTTAACCCAGACAACAACTCCAGAAAGGTTTGCATGGCCCTGCCCCAGGCTGAAAACAGAAGCATCAGCATGTCTGCCACATTGTGCTGTAGCAGCTCCCCTTCTTAGAGGTCTATTTTGAAACACCCAAAGCTGGAAGGTGTCCACAAATTCAGCTGAAGTCATTAAGAAACCTCTGAGGTTGGAAAATTAGGATTGCAGATTATTGATCGATGGCTTTAATGACATAGGTCTAGCATTTCTACATTATCTAATCCTGCTGAGGTATCACTGTTCCCATAGCCAAATACCTCTACAGGTCAGAACAGCACAAAACCTTTTATGACACTCTCATCAAACTTTTAACCCCAAAGTTTGCTAAAGTGTTGGTAACTATTAAAAAGAGCTATGCTACTAATGAGGCTGATGCTAATACTGGTGCAGAGAGCACACAAAACCTGTAGTTTCAGGCAAAACCGTGCTGGAATGCTTCAATCCTGCCTGTATTGCAGCTTTGTGAGCTGTGTGAACCTCTTATGTTGTATTAGACCATATTACAGATAGCTGTGCAGTGCAAATAGCCTGGGGACATATGGTAGTGCTTATCTCTGGAGGCTTAAAAACTACAATACGTAGCTTCAGACTCTTTCAGAAGGGACAGTGCATCCTGCACCCAGGATCCCTACAAGGCATAAAGAAAACCCTCAGCTAAGTCCAATTACCACCAGCATCCCAGGGAAGGTCAATCAGGTTGTGACTGTTCTAAACTGCACTTGCATAAACTGGAATGTTCTATACCTGCAAGCTACCCTGTTCAGGTGGAATGTCCTCACCTACCTTGGAAGAAACATTGAAGGAAACCAAGGTCAACACTTCTATTCTGAGCAGCACAATGCCTCAATAACTTCCCCCTTTTCTCTCTACTAATTTCTCGTTTTCCCAAATCTTCAAGCTTTCCATGACCACACAGCCCTATTCCATCTTTCCCAGTTCCCTTTTCTCATCACCCACTCCCCCATCTGCAATGCCATTTGTGCCAGCTGTGACTACAATTTTTTGGCTTCTTCAAAACACGTCTCCAGGCATTGTTCGTCACAGCATCTTGGATGCAAAAGATGTCCCTGAACTAACCCACAATCCCAGTATCTCTCTTGGGATAAATTCTTCATCCGATCAGTGATGGTCGCCATTAAGAGCAATTAGCAGATTATAGCTGTTATTATTTTTCTCTCCTTCCATCCTCCTAGTTGTTGCACTCATTTGTGACCTGTCTCAAAGCAACAGAAATTTCTCTAAGGCATAGACTTACTCCTGTGTTTTACAGGTGTTCATCAAGTGAAAATCAACGTGAGTCGGTACCTCATGAGTCAGCAGGCAGAACGAGCAGCTTTAATGTCTATGTACAAGCAGACTGTAGCTTTCATTAAAACTCCACATGGTGATTTGTTTCCTCAGGTGTAACAGGAGAGAAAAATGTTCCAAGGGATGTTTGTGTGACAGATAGCTGAAGTGGATTACCAAAGGATTTGGAATCACCAGGCACCTGTACTCCTTTTATTTAAATGTCCTGAAAGGCATATTTTTCTCATGTTCTTCAATGACTTCACACCCCAACCAACCTGTTTTCTAAACCCATATCTGGCAGGTACAGGGTTCCTTGGCTTGGAAAGCAGCCTCCTAAGTGCAAAAGCTACTTTTGAAAATGGAGCTTTAGTTCTGTGGTCTTCTAGACACTTTTTTGAAATTACTCTGAATTTCATGCTGGTACAGAGCCCAGTGCAGCAGGGCTTGAATCCAAGGACAGGACCAATCATCATGACTGGCTCTCAGTTTCAATGAGTGGCAAATCAGAAGAAAACCAACATCAAATCCAATTGCACATATAGCTGTGCTATTGTCACTGCCAAATGGTGACGCACATGATTCAGCACACAGAAGTTCACCTTCTTCCCAGGTAGGTCTTACAGTCTGTCCTGAATGTGAACCACACCTGCAGAAACCCACTTCAGAGGGCTAAATCTAGCAGAGGAATGGCTGCAGTAGGTTGTGATTTTGGAGTGCAGATGCACTCTGGCACCTGGAAGGCTTCAGAAGAGAGCACACAGACACAAAGGACAAGGTTCCATGTACGGCAGGCAACTCCTCCGAGCTCCCCATGCCAGTGCCCCCAGTCTTCCTGAAGGAAACATCAGTGAGGCCAGATACGGTGTCACTGTCTCACATCTCACATCCCATGCTAAACTCCAGTCCATTACATCACTGTTTCCCTACCCTTTCCTGAAACTGCTGTGTTGAAGGGGTGTCACAGCTCAAGCTCAGCTGAATGGAGAGCTAAGTGAGAAAGAGGTGGCACTGTACACACAGCAGGATGACAGCTTCTGCCTTGACACAGCCTGCCATTATTGTTGCCATGGTCATGGCCACCAGCCAAATTGCCACAGCTCGCCCTGGACTCCAATTCCTGTTGCACTGGGACCAAAGGAGAACCAGAAGCCAAAACTGCACCAGCTCCATGTCCTGAGTGCTGTCACCCCTCTGCCAGGCCCTTGTGCCCAGCATAGCCCCCAGACACCTGGAGGTTACAAACCTGGGCCTTTTGACTGTGTTCAGCTCCAGTCTCCCCAAAAACATGCCAAGCACTTCCTACACTAACCATTACTACCTCCTCATCCCCAAACTTAGGAAATGTTCTCAATAAAGTTCCCCAAATGAATGTCTTGCAGTTTCAGTGAGGCAGCATCTTCTAACAAAAATACTTCACCCCAGACTTCCAAACAGCTATGAAGGGCTTTACAGATTGCAAAATGCATGTGTTTTCCAGCTGCATATATGGAGCAGATTGATGTTGGCACATGTGCTAGATCACTTTGCTCCTTGCTGGGACAGATATTTGAGATTGGTAAGTGGACTCAGTCATCAGTCCATTCTCCCTGGCCCCTGCTTTGTTTCTAGTAGTTATTTCAATCCTCTGCTTCAGTACAACAAAAGAAGAGAGTGGAAATTTTCCACTACCCCAGTGTCTGGTCCTGAGCTTGAAGGTTTCACAGTGATATGAAGATTGGAGGATTTAGCTGAACAGAGATCTCTGTTCAAGCAAAGGTTGGTCCTTCATTAGATCAGCCCACGGGTGAAATGAAAGTGTGGTGACATTAGTGAACACCCTACTAGAAGCAAAGAAAAGACTGCAGACCCACAGATGAGTCACGAAATCTGTCTGTTCCAGTGCTCTAATTACATTGCTCATCCGAGAAAAGCCTCTTTTGGAGCCATTAGGTCAGAATCTGTTCTCCCCTAGCTGTAAATCCCTCATAACTCGGTGAAGTCAATCGATTTGTATTGGTGTAAGCAAAATCAAGCACAGTGCACTTGCACAGCCTTTGATCTTTCTGTCTCTCTCTCCGAACACAAGCTCACAGAATGCCATTAAAGAGACAACAAACCCAGGCCCCTGGGTCTCGTGCATGCTGCAGGCACTCTGAGCAGTGAGATCAACATCAAGTACTGCAGGGAGGTGGAATAGAAGGCAGAGGAGAGAGAAGAACCTTCTTTCTCTCTTTCAAGATGAAAGGCTGTGGACCACCCAGAGGGCCTACAGACACTTGTAAAAGGGTTGGAGCACGTTACATTAAAAGATAATTAATTATCTATCCATCTATCAATCAATCTGTATTTCAGGCAATATTATCTTTCTAATGGAAAAGCAAACAGAGCAGGGCACAGCTCCTGTGGCTCTCCAACAGACTCAGTGAGCAGGCACAGCTTTGCTGATCCATGGAACTAAAACTCTAGAAGACCAAAGACCACCAAACCCAAACATTTCTCTTTCAGGAAATCACCTGAATGTAGGATTCCAAGCAATGGTCCACTTTGTCCTAATAGTTGTTTCCAGCTTCTTCGTCTTCTTCAAATCTCTACCAATGTGCTGTGCAGGAAATCTTGCCAGCCTCTCCTTGGCAAAGAGCTCTGCACTGTGAATGGAAGCACAAGTCAACATCCAAAAGACACAGGATGTTCCCCCAATATTAAGTGTATTAGACAGGCACCCAAAGAATGACAGTGGGTCACAGGAGCATTTCCTCCTATTAAACCTCACACAACTTCCACTGAGATGTGCTCTTCTGGTTAGGAAAAACATCAACCACCTGCTTAGTCTGCAGCCTCGACTCTTGCTTCCTGGATAAATAGGGATATCAAGATCTCAAAGGAACAGGAGAAAAGGGAATGCTTACAGCAGCCAAGAGCAGCTTGGCTTGAAGGAATTCAATAGAGAAGCCCACAAGAATAGCTTGAGTGGTACTGACTGTGTTGGAAGACATGAAGAGTAAAGGAAGGCCATAAAGCAGAGGCTGGAAAGAATAAGGACATTTCTTCATCTCAGATTCCTTTCAAGCAGAAGAGCAGCTAAGGAAGACAAAGCTTTTAGAATGCAGAAAGCTGAAAGGCTGTCTCCTCTTGGATGTCCTGAACCTAACATTAGTTCTCAAAAGTTAGTGGAGAGGACTTAGAAAAAAAGGTTTTGAGGAGTTGTTTCTATTAATATTGTAACACCTATTAATATATATTCTTTTTGTATATATATTTACATTCCTTTGACTCAGTTAATGGTCTTTTGGGGGGTTCAAGGAGGAAACCTTCTGTGATTTAACGTAAATCTCTTCCAGGCCTTCTATCCCAGGCCTTATATTCAATACACCATCTCCAAGTTCTGAATTTAGGTCCCCTGGGTTCTACATTTTCCACAGCACTGAAATGTGCACAATAGGATGTAGACAAAGACAGAGATATCTGTAATGGCTAATATGGAACTGTATTGATCTTGTTGGTTATATGATGTTTGTTTGCTTTTTAAAGCCCTGTTTGAGAACATTTTCTATTCCTTTCGGGCTACTGACATATTTTGCATTTGCTACAGGAGCTAATATCGATGCTACACCGTGTATGTGTAAATTTGTTGGGTGAGTAGGAGGAGATGCTTCCTTCAAAATACAGGCTCTCCAGACCACATTCTGCACACATTTATCTCAGTTTGAAGTCAACAATTACACCAAAACAACTGAGTTCCACAGGATTTACAAAGAACAACTGTGATCAGAATCTGTTCCAGTCTGTCAGGATCCACCATTTTTGTCTGTTGGGAAAGCTGTAGGTGTTCTCTCCCACTCCCTGTTGTTGGAAGGGGGTGGGAACACAATACCACATGGGAATGAAAAAGCAGCTTTACGGTGAACTGATATATGAACAGGAATTAACAGGGTGGTGGGAAGGGGATGAATCAGCCAGTCCCAGGGAAGACAAAGAAATTTTTCAGACACTACCCTGGATCTCACCCACTCAGACACAGCATCTTTTCTTGGCCCCTGTGATACATCACTTCTTCCTCTCATTTTCCCCCAGTATTGCAGGATCAAGAAAACCTATGAAAATGGCCCTGCTAGGAGCAAATCAACTGATGCTACACTCAACCAGTGATGCACAGTCAGTCCATGAGTGCCAAGTCAGCCCAAGACATCCAGAATTGCTTTTGTATAAATGAAGTTCAGACCAATACTGTAGTCTAGAAAATATGGAACCCAGCCAAAGTTTGGGCATCTGCACTTCCAGAATTAGGGAAGCATTCATTCAAGCTGTGGAACACAGAAGAAATACGTAGTCATGATCTCTGAGGTTATTTCAACAGCTGGTATCTCACTGTTATGCTAAAAGACCCAGACTTGAACGCCATGGAGTGGGAAGCAGGTTTTGAAATCCAAAAATGGAGGCTGTGCAAAGGCTTAGAGGGTTCTTCTGGAAAAAAAAGTACATTTGGACTTAAATCTGTGTGGTAAATTATCTGTTCTCCCCCTGGTGCAGGCAAGTAATTCCTCTCACTTTAATGGACAATTTTATGGCTGCTAATAACATTTGTAGCTTAGATAATGACAAGGATAATCAAATCTCATGCTTGAGGGCATAAACTGATTGCTGCAGGGGTTAGCAACAAAATCACCATTGCCATATATTGCACAGGTGTATTATGGGATTGATTTCCTTCCTCCAAAGTAGAAAGGCATTGGTGTCTGCCAAGATAACAGATTGGATTATTGTCTGTGCTATGGAAATTGCTGGTTTGTATGCATGGGATTTAGGGAAAGAGGAGGAACCTTTTTGTTTCAGCATGACAGAATGTGCAACCCAAAATGCCAAGTGAGCAGGGGTTGCAAGATGCATATTGATGACTGTTTTAGCAGAACAGCTCTCCTAAAGGCAACTTCAGCCTTGACCATCACAAAGTCCACTGTCAGACATTTAGCACAGCATTTTGAAACATCCATTGCATGCATAAATCAGAAGCTGAGGGCTGGAAGAAACTTCAATAAACTGTTTGACCTGTTGCAGGATGCTCAGATCCTCAGTCCATCACTGAGAGATTACTCAACTCACCAGGCAGCTCCTGTAGAGCAGCTCTCAGCCACCCATTCCTAGGAACACATGACTTGGAGGGACCTCAACAGGAAACCAAGCCCATTCAGACCTCAGGCAGGCTGAAGTAAACCGAACCCATGTGTTTTGGACAACTGTTTAACCACTTCAGACAAATGCCCCACTACTGACATTCACGAGGTTCCTTACAGATCATGCTACAGCTGTTTTCACAGCTAATGATCAACCTACATCTGCAGAGCTGAAGACCAAACCTTGGGTATGTCTGCAGAAAAAAACTTATCAATGTTCTCTTTACAACAACCTCTCATATGTTTGAAGCTGTTATTATTTCCCCTTCATATATTTCATATAGGCTAAACAATCTCTGTCCACTTCACACTGCATACAGGTTAAGTTTTCTTTCAGCATTTTGATTTTTCTTAAAGCACTCTGTGCCCAAAACTGCACCCAGCTTACAAGATGAAGCTTTAACACTTTACCAGCATGATGTTGTAGTACTTGCATCTAGTCAGTTCATATCATTTTTCTATATGTGTCTTTGATATTTTCTTCTTCAGTGTAATTCTTTGCACTTGACTTTATTGAACGCCTTCATATTAATTCCAGACCATTTCTCCAATTTAACAAAATCGTTTTGTATTCTGCTCCTCCCCTAGCAGTGCTAGCCACCCCTCTCACAATTAATGTGTGTACTCTCTGTTCTATCAGGCAAGCCATTAATGGAAAACTTGAACAGTACCAGCCACAGGACAGACGCCTGTATGACTGTCTATGTTATGTCCCTCCAATTTGACAGAAAAAACAGTGATAAATACTTCTGCATACTTTTTATCCTGTTGTGAAATTATCTGGTGGCAGATTTAGCAGATCTGTGGGTTTGTATTTTCTGCTCCATTTACACCTGCACAGTGCATGTGTTTTTCACACATGTGGTAAGTCCAGCCACAGTCTAACCTCTGGTCCAGAGCGTGTGTCCGTCCAGACCTTGCACCCATCTTGCACTTCAATCCAGTCTAGGATTTTCTATTGTAATTATGAGAACTCAATGCTGTCATCATGCCACACACATAATAAATGTCACAACCTACTGCTTCCCCCTCTATCAGCTATCTGCTGGGGAAAAAAGCAACCCAGAGAAGTCCAGCATGAGTTACTCAAGAAAAATTTGGATTTGTTCCAGCTTGTCCCCTGTTATCCCTTAGGTACTTTCACGCTGATTAACAGCTTGGTCAAATATCTTTCTGAAGATCAAATTTAGGTTGACTGAGCATTAACTGCCCGTGCTCTCTCCTGTCCCTTTTTTAAAGATAGGCAGCATGTTTGTTTTTCCCTGCAACAGCCACTGGTAGAGCTGTTCAAACAGCAGCCATAAAAATCTGGTAACACTACTAACACTGAACAGTTGCTGCTTAGAGAAGAGGTTTGATTCTTATCCAGGTATTCAGCTGGAGACAGAATTGTAGGATGGACTGATAATCCCCCAGGGAAGCATGAACCTTCAGGAAAAAAAAGGACAAGATAAACTTACACAGATCCCAAGCAAGATCCAAGACAAACTTCAAACAGCCTGTGTGTGTAGGGAACCACTGAAAATACAGTAGAGGAGGCCAGTCCATACCTTGCCTCAAGGCAGGACAGAATGCATAGGTTGTTCCTGGCAGATGCTTGCCCATCCTGTTCTGCAAGACCTAGCAAAGAGTAGCCCACGCCTCCCCCAGGCAATGTATTTCACAAGTGTCATTGCTAGAAAGGTCTTTTTCTCTGTGGTCACTCACTGTTGTTTAACACCTTTCCTTATTCACTGCGCCACACTCAAGGTCTTTAGGAACAGACCTGTGGTTTTGATCAGATTTGAAATGTTCCACAGGCTGGATTCTTGTCAAAGAGACCATGGTAATAGTTTTCAACTCCTCATCACCCAGCCTGCAGTCAGGTTCCAGCTAATCATCCAAGTCAGGACCACAGGTGCTCAAGAGCCCGTAGCTTCCATAGTGACACCTATTGCTGGGTACTCAGCCAAGCTTGCAATCCATGCCTCTACCTCTTCAATATCACCAGCCTTTACTGTGATCCATCTTGGGAAAAGAAAAACCTCCTGAAACCTTCTAAGGGAAATCTATATCACACCAAAATGCCGGCAGCTGACCTACCTACATCATAAGGACACTGACTTCAAACATCAGACAGCAACAGCAACAAAGCAAGTCTGAGGCTTTATGAAAAATTGTCTCTGGTGCCAGTCCAGAAAGTCAAACCAGACCATGAATGCAATCCATACAGCATAAACTATCACAAGTATAGGAGTGGTGTGAGGGCTTCTGAATGAAAATTCAGAATAAAAGGGGACAGATATTTGGGAAGAAAAGAAAAATCAAGCCATTCTGAATCATACCTATTGCTTTTCACTCATTAAAATAAACTTCTCGGATGTGCAGTACATTCAGTAACTGACTTGTAACACTGCTAATTTGCCCATGTTATCCTCCATCTCCAGGTATCAGCTTATGCTGTTTCCTCTGACTGCCAGAGTGCACTCATTAAGGCAAACACATTGATACTAAAGTACTAATTGTTTTGAGAAGTGCCCTTTAAATAACAGGTCTTTTACTACTAGGCAGGATGTGTTTTAAGAACTTAAGCCCTTGTTGCCAAAAGGCTAGATGATCCTTTATTCGTTTGTCAGCGAAGAATACCAGAAATTAACGAAAAAGCTGATAAGGGCACCAGTATGGACAGAACAGCAAACACCTCCTTCCTCTTCTTGGGATCTTCATTACCACATGGAAGAAGCAAAAGAGGTAGAAACTCTAAAGTAGAGAGGTTGGGAAGATCATTGAATTCTCAATATATCAGTTGAAAGATCAGCTGAAGAATTCAGGTCAATTCACTGGGATTTCCAGGTGCTTCTGACAGAACAGATCCAGTGTTGCTGTTTAACTATCAATTTACTAGAACCAGCCTTATCTCATTTCTAACACACCTAAGTAACACTGAAAAAATTACCTAACCAAACAAAAAAAAAACCC
>VZRN01000884.1:427037-437182 GCA_013397935.1 Dasyornis broadbenti
AAAACCCACAAAAAAAAACACAAACAAACAAAAAAAAACCAGTAGATTAGGAACTTTTATAGAGAATATGTCAAAGTGATGGTGGGTAGATAACTTTAATGTTGGAAGAGACTTTCACTCCCCAAATCTCGGTCTCCAGATTTTCACATCCCAAAATACAGGTTTTTGTCCCTCTTTGGCAGTCTGGGGCAATCCAGGTTTTTTAACAGCCTAGTATATGTGATGATCCTGAATAATGCTGAAAGGGGATCCTTCTACTGAGTCTAGTCCTCGGTAGAAAATATGCTTTATCCTGTAAGGAGCCCTTCTAAAATTTGTGGTCTACTCTGGAAGCCCAGGAAGTTCCCAAAGGTCAGAAAAAATGTGGGCAAGCATTGAGATTTCAAGTCACCTCTGCAAGTATGAGGTGTTTTTCTGATGCAAGATTGTAATGGAGAGTTCAATCATCTTTATTTCATGAACTGTTTTAAAATATTCCGGATGCAGTATCTTACATGACATAGCCTGCATGCAGAGCCTTACGGTCAGGGCTCCACGTCCTTCCTGCTGCTGGAGTTCATTTTATTGCCGAACAATATTTGATATGTAACCAGAGCAAAGTTAAATTAAGCACCAAACTGCAGATTTTTAAAAATTATTCCTGCTGCAAACATTATTTTCACTGAGTGAAGTCAGACTTGTTTCACCATAACAGTTCAAACTAGTAACAATGAACAGCAACTGTTCATTAGTTCAAATAATGGAAATATAGACCTTTGAAACAAGAATGTTTGACACCTTTTCCCACTGTGTCTGGTCCTGAGAAGTTCCATATGGGTGTGAAAGGCAGCAAAATGACAAATCAAAACTGGAGTGGCTACAGGGTTGTTACAACATTTAATTTCTGACACAGCTGCCATAGCCTGTGTTGGTTAAACACAGGAGGAGGACATCTTCTCCGGAGGACATCAAAAGAAAAGAAGGTGGAAGAAATAAAATATTCTATCTGCACCCAAAACACCTCTGTAATGAGTTAATGGTAGCACACACCAGAAATTGCTGACACTGCCAATTGCCTTGGGAGTAGATCTCTTATTTCTATCTTCCCTTCAATATGTCAGGAACATCCCTAAATTGGGAGTCTATGAGCATTTCCTCAGAGCTAATCTCCTGCACTACACAATTAGAGAGAGCTGCAGCAGGTTTCATTCATCATTCTGTGCCCTCAAGCTCTCTGTGAAATTTTTCTGCCTGAGAAGGTCTTCTTCTCTGATGGGAGAGTGAGGAGACAATCAGCTTCCCATCAGATACCTTTTAACCTCACTACTTGCCTGGTTTTCTCTGAAGCTCCTTTTTCCTGCTGGTGCAGGGAATTGAAAGGACAATGCAGTCTGCTCCCTCCTAATCATTCTAATAAGTAACAAATACAGGTTCTTAATAGAGAGATTCCTTTCACTGGCATGCCCTAATCACCTCCATAATGAAAGCAGTTAAAGAGGATACTGAACCCTTTAACCAACTGATGACTGCAGAAGCCTCTTGTGGCAATTGGCCAGGTACTAAAAAAAAAGTCATTTAGCTCTTTAAAAAGAAAAAAACTGCCAAGAAACTTCAGGGATTCTTCCTCTGAAACAGAAAAAAAAGTAAGCACATATTACACTTAAGAAAAGAAAAAAAGGCATCTCAAGGGATCAGAAGATGATAGATCAGAAGAGGTTGTTAACTGTCTGGCAGTCATGAAAAAGTAAGGAAAACAAACAAACAAGAAAAGAACTGCACATCACAAAAAAAATAGAATAAAAACATCAACATTCTTCCTCAAGATTTCTCTTTGCTCAAGTCTAAGGCATGCAGTTTAGCCTTTCATTTTCAATTAAAAAGATACAAATCAGTATAAATGTCAAAGTCGGCATACACTTTAACTTCAAAACTCTATTAGCTTCATTATTAAAAATAAATAAATTTGAAAACTGCTTTTAAAGATACTTTCCATTAGTTGGTTTGTTATAGAATATAGCTCCTTGTATTTTAGAATTCTTGTCAAATAATGGCCTGATTCAAAACTACTGTAACTCAAAATATTCTCTATTACTTATAACAAACTTTGGATCAGGCCTTTATTTGTGTTTGGGGGGGGGGGGTTGGTTGTTTTTTTTTTTTTTTTCCCCCAAACATTCCTTTTTCCATATACACTCACACTTTAATCAAAGGAAGTGCTGTAGCTACAATAACTCCAATATCAATGTTAGTTGTAGCTAATCAAGTCACAGATACCTGGGGGGTTGTAGAAGACCTGGTAATATACCTGAAGTCAGTAGATTCCACGGACTATATAATCCTGAGAAAGTAGCAAATTATAATTAATTTGCATCGCAGCAATGTCCATGTATGAAATTTCTGACGTAGTCCATGGCTTCATTCAAAAAGATCCAAAAAGAGGGGAATAGGCCTGCTACACACAGCAAACATCTGTTGCAAGTCCACAGTAACCTCTTAGTTTGACTTAGAGGCAGCAAGGACTCATTAGTTCTGCATCATCAGTAAGTGTCCTTGCTAACATCTGTTACAGGGGAAGGGGATATTTCATGCAGCCTTTAACAATATCCAGCCAAGGACCTTCAGTAAAATCCATAGCAAGTGGATACCTGATAGCCTAAAAGGCCTTTGACAGAAGAGACATAGCAATAACAGAGATAATTAGGCAGAATCATATATGAACCTTCATGAAATGAAGCTTCAGGTTCTGCTGTTATTGAATGTCAGAAGACCTAAGCTGCAGGACTGCCAATATCACCTTGAACTCTTTATGTATGCATCTCTGCCTTTGATTCATCTCGATTGTTTAATCTGGCTGTAAACTCATGTCATGTCCAAAAGAGAAAGAAGTGAGCAGTTTGGCAATTAGAAATAGCTCCCAACCTGAATCTTCAGAAAGTCATTTTCTCTTCTTGTCTCTAAATTGAGGATAATTTTTACACAGAGGTGTTGGGAAGATGAATCACCTAATGTCAGTACAGCATTCTGAATATAAAGTGCAGTGCAACTCCAGCTCAAAGCCATGAGAATGGATTTCAGCATTTATGGGGGAATATGCTCCGGCACTGAAGGAACCGAGGACCTCAGCTCAGATGGCATTCGAGGAAACACAACAGTACTCTTGGCTGTCCTTCATGCCAGACCAGCAGCATTTGTCCCAAAATTCATGGCATCCAACAGAGAAGCTCTCCATTAATCAGTTTTCCTTTGGTCAAGCCTCATACTTGTGAAGTTGTCCCAAGAGAAAGCAAAAGGAATTTTATTCTTTTTATTTGAAGCAGGCATAAGCCCATTGCTAACAGCTAAATTTCTTTCCTTATTCTTAGTCAAAAATACTTTCTTCTCCTCTCCATTCTGCCCTGTGAACTAATATTTGCCATCCTTGTATCAGCAGGATCATCTTCAGCTAACTTCTTTCCCAAAACACTCGCTAACACCTTTAGCTTGTAACCTTGCTTTTGGGTAAACACAGATATTTCTATTCTGGCACTTGCAAAGGTATATAAATGGGTTTATTGGCTAGAAGAAGAATCAATAAGCAAAGACAATAAAGTGGAGAAAATAGAATTTCAAAGATCTTTGGGTTTTTTCTCAAGAAAAACAAGTTAACCCAAGAACTATTAGGGCTCAAGAAGTAGGAAAAAAAGATGATTCAGAAAATCATAGAACATACAGCTGATAAAGACTTCAAGAGGTCAGCCAGTCCATCTTCCTCCCCAAAGGTAAAAGAAGCTACAACTTAACCATTCCTGGAAGATTTTTGTCTAATCTCTCTTAAAGCAGACTCCTTAGGCAATCTCTACCTGCACACAACCACCCTGATGGCAGGGAAGAGTTTTCTTTTTTTAATCTAAATCTCACTTGCTTCAGGTAAAGAAAGAAGTTATGGATAGTTGGGAGGAAGTGAAAGAGCACGAAATCCTAAAATACCGTAAGACATTAATTTCTCAAGTAAGGTTACAGTAAGGAAATCTGCCAACACCTCCACCTAGCTCAGTGACCAGAGATCTCTTGATATTTCCCGAAAACTGTTTTCCAACTCTTACTATTACATTTGCACTGCCAATACACCCTACAGTGGGAAGCTGCAGGTCAGCATCATTCTGAGCTGTAATTTTTACTTGCTTATCAGTGATTTTTAAAAAGTTTTTGCTAAAGTGCCTCTGGCAGGAATCTGAGGTATCATCGCAAAACCAGCTTTCAAGAACTCAAGGACAGTTTCCATAAACATGTGAGCAAAGTAGCCTCAAAGTCTTCTCTGTGTTAGCAGAACACTCTTTTGGATTCTTTTTTTCTTCTGTTTTTGTCAGACAAAGAATATAGTGTGAAACAGTCTTGCAGACTATTTTAGTTATGTAGCGGAGCAAAATCCTACACACAGTCCATCTTCACGGGGCTTGCTGTAGCTCACCTCTTTCTTGCTTGGCAGATACCACCAACAGATATTCAGATCCTGATCATCCAGTGTTCTCCACTAATGTTTCAGATGGTATGAATGAAGAGATTTGTTACTTCAGTGTATCTGCAAGCATTTGTCTCACCAGAAGATCCTGCTCTCTACTTTCACCTGAGTTTATTAATAATTGATTGGCTTAATCGACTCAGTGCTTGTTTGGGTTTTTGTACGAGATATGACCTTCATGGTCCTGGCAAGTCATGAACGCAGCAGTTAACTGACCAAAACATTTGTGTCTTTATTCTCAGTCTCTTCCTTTACACATCTTGTTTTCTTCCTTTCTTGCCTTTTTTCTATTGCAAGTTATCCATCTGCCATGATTCCCTACTCAAACCTTTTCAATGGATTGGCTCTAAATATTACAATCCATCAAAAACCAAGGGCAGACTCAAAACACCAGAGGCTGCTCTAAAAGGGGGAGCAACCCAGACAAAATAATTCACATGTGAAAACACTTTGGTATTTTTCTAACCCAAATGAGAGACATGAATGTACTCCCAAGTTGGTGTTTTTATACCCATTTTACAGAAGGATAAAATGACGCAGAGAAAGAACACAGAGACTCAACCGCTATCCCAAAATGGATTTAAGCATGTGTTTGCTTAGTTCATTAATGCAGGTTCAAACTCCCTGTCAGGACACCATCTGCCAGAAGTATGCAATGTCCTTATCTGGATGCAGACAGTTGCTGAGTGTTTGGCTACTCAGTAGCCAAACAGCTGTCAATAGGTGGAATTTCCATTCACCATTACAGGTATTGCACGACATTCTTAAAATAAGTATTTTGTCTGAATAGTTCAGTCACTGCTTATAGTAGGTTCAAAACTGAGAACAAAGGTCTAAATGCTAGAAAAAGACACAAGTAATTCACAGCACAAAGTGCCTTAATTTTGCTCCCCTTACAGTCACTTCTCAGGGAAAAAAAAATAAATAAATAACAATCTTCAATCTGTTTGTTGTTTCAGTTCATTTTAGGGTGACACAAACAGCTTTCAGTTCTTTATATTCTGCACAAGCCTCCAGAAATATTCAGTGTTTACTAGAGCTCGGTGGTGTTAAATCAAGTATGACTATCACCCTTTAAGGCCTAAATGATAGAGCGATATCCATACCAATAACACATTTTGACAGTGTTGACACCTGCTTACACAGAAGCAGTTTAATGACTCTCATCAACCTATAGAAAAGGGCATTAAAACTTACTAGGAATCCTCGAAATAACTCTTTATTTTTGGAAGTTGGTGTTTTTATTCATAGTATCAAGGCCTTTAGATGAACTCTGTGGCATATTCTACAGTGCATCTCGTAAAAGACAAATAGCTAGATGAAGCACTTCATTAAACCAGTCTTTTTCATCATTTTGACTGTGTAACTGGAAATAGATAGGAATTCATACTACCTGACTCTGAAACAAGAACAATCCTGAAATAAACTCAGCACCTGGTGAGAGCCAAGAAAAGCTTGTTAGTTCTTTTTGATTCCCTAAAAACTTTCACAGAATTCAAACACAACCAAATCCTTGTAGAAGCTGGGGGGGAAGAGGGGAGGGGAAGAGGATTTTATGCTAATTGATTATAAGAGCAGACTCGCTGAATGTTGTAGCACCTGCTGTCGTCAACCTTTCCATTGTTGTGTCATTGAAAAAAAAAGGAAGGAAAGAAAGAACATTGCATCTGGGGAGTAGAAAAATATGTTGTGCCCCAGGTTAAAAAAAAAAAACCTGTTTCCATATACTTGATTAGCCCTCACTTTTGTGTTTAGTACTCAGCTTGACAAGTGATCAACAACAACCAACCACCCGCCAATAAAAGCCAAACGCCATAGATTAGAGGAAATCAGAGACTTGACCAAATCTCAGTGCTTCACGTCACACAGTAGAGTTTCAGGTTTTCATGGTCCCTTCCAAACAGGTCTTTAAGGATGCATTTCCACGGGAAGCAACAAGCTGCAGAGCTCGCCCGAGGAGGGGAGCCTGGAGCTGCAGCTACTGATGGGAGCCAAACCTTCAGCACCACAGACCACGGGCTCTGCCAGAGCTTCCCTTCAGTGCCATGGAGTGGCAACAATGCTGGAGCTGTCCCCTCAGTGCCATGGAGAGGGACACTGCCGGAGCTGTCCCATCAGTGCCATGGAGTGGGGACACTGCCGTAGGTGTCCGTTCAGCACCACAGACTGCGGACACTGCCGGAGCTGTCCCTTCAGTACCACGAACTGGGGACACCGCCGGAGCTGTCCCTTCAATACCATGGATTGGGACGCTGCCGGAGCTGTCCCTCCAGCACCATGGACTGGGGACACCGCCAGACTCATACCTTGAGTACCATGGACACTGCCAGAGGTGTCATTTCAGCACCACAGACTGGGGACACTGCTGGAGTTGTCCCTTCAGCACCAGCGCTGCCAGAGCTGTCCCTTCAGCCCCACATCTCAGGGGCAGTGGGGCACCTGTCCCACGGTCTGGGGACACTGTTGGACCTGTCGCCCGGTACTGGCAGAGAAGCACCGGCCTCTTCCCGGCTACTGATGGGCCATGGCCAACCATAAACGCCTTTGATTAAATTAAAGCCACAGCAGTTGAAATCAGCACAGCGAAGAGGTAATCGCTCCAGACATGTTGCTAGCATAGCAATATCATGGAGTACAATTAAGTTAGACATAAATTAGTCTGCAGCTATATGCATATTGCTCAACTTTGTGGTCCGCCGATTCCTATCACTGTTTTGTCTGAAGGGAAGTTTTGTGGAGATAGAGGTACCCTTCCAGATTAGGCAAGGTCTTTGTTCATTCTCTTTTAAAAGTCAGCCTGTGATGATTTTTAATACATACTTTTGCAGGAGTACCTACTGAGTACAGCACATTCACCAACACATACCCCACTGCATGTGCTTTTGGAAGTCTGGCTGGGATGTTTCATAGGGAGAAAGATGTATATGACAGCATACACACAGGTTTGAAAAAAAATAATCAGCATAAAAGATTAATATGAACAGTTTAGATCACTTCCCTGTACAAAAAACATAGATAAGAACTTATTTTCCTAAGAACTTAAACAAAGGCAGTAATTTTTTCCCTTCTGTGAGACCAATTAGGTTAGGATAAATAAGAAGCTAAAGAAAAATCTTCCATGCTTACTTTTACAGACTAGCAGTAGATCAGATAACATTATGAAGCCACTTTAGTACTGAAGAGATAGTACAAAAAATAGAAGTGCATTTGGCAAGATGCAGAGAGCAACTATTAATAAACTTTTGAAAGACGGATCAGATATCCTCCCAGAGCAGAGCTTCCCAAATGAACAATTGTTACAGAATGTCTGTCCTTCTGCACCATTCTGTATTATCACTCTCCCTCCCAGTGCTGTTGCTATACACATTTTTAAATTTAAACAATTCAGACATCCCAAAGCGCCTCTGCCTATAGAAATGCATTCTATCCTCTGCATGCTGAGGTACTCCGAGCTTCCTAAACAAATCCCAGCCCTTTGCAGTAGAAAATGCTACAACTTTCCAAACAAGTTGTACTTGTTCTGGTTAAAATACCATAAAAACTGCAAACTACTGTACAAACAGCCCTCTCTACCTGTCACCAACTGAGCTTAAGAAGGCAGCCAAGTATTGCAGGCAGCTCCTAGGCAGGAGTATAGGGCACGGAGAGTACACAGGCATGTGTGTGGAAGGCGTGTTGTAACACAGAGGAGCACGACAGAGCAGTATTCACTTAGCACAAGTAAGCGGCAAGAGACAGGTTGAGAAAGAAAGACTCAGTGGGCAAAGGAGGAAGGAGAGTTCTGACATCGTAATGAACAGCGGGAAACACAAATCATCAGCCAAAGTTACAGTCTACTTTGTATTCAATAACCTGTGAATATATGCATTTGTAATAATAAATCTAATAACAGAGAGGAAGAGGAAATTAAACCTTAAAAATCTTATCTTTGTAAGGGCAAATAGGCTTTATTTTGTCAGATGGTCTTTCAAAGGAAATTGTTTATTGCCCCAGGAACAATATAGTCAAATACAAACATAAGCAGACATTTTTCAAAGGGCAATGGACAGCATGTTCTGCTGAAAACTCAGTATCTTCAGGTGGCGGTGAGAAAATTTCTTGTAACAATCCCTAAATGGTGAAAAGTCCTTCCGTCTTAATAAGAGAGCTGCTTTCGTGTCCTGTTCAGTATAACGCACTATCAAACAGCCACTGAGCTAAAGGGGTCTTTTCAGATCTCCACAGATGTTAGGGGGAACATCCAGAAGTTCTGGGAGAACATTATCAACTGCCTTAGTAAACCCACCTTAAAGAACATGAAACCAGCACGAGCAAACCTATTCATCCAGCCAAAGCCGGAGTTGTAGCACAGTTCTGCGTGCACTCCGCAGCCTCTATCATCGTGGCATTTATTTTTATGGCAGAGAAGCCAGCTTTGTGACAAATGCTCGGCTTTGGCTGCAGGAAGCAGGGAAGTACAAAATTGACAGCCTGTGGCTGTGTCCACTGACTGTCCCTTGACCGTCCTGGGAAATGGCTCATCTGGGAAGCTGGGCAGCATGGATGTGACAGCAGGCATAATTTTGCCTGTCAGACCGTGTGCCCACAAAGGGGAGATGCAAACTGTGACCTGTTGTCACATCAGGCACTCCAGCTGCAATAAAAACTCCAGGAACATATTGGCAATGCCCAGGGTTTGATCACAGGTTGGTGGGAACCACCACCACAGCCCTTGCCAACACCAAAACAAAGTTTGCAAAAGCAAGTCTATCCATGCTTGGCTACGTTAAGAGCTTTCCCAGCTGATCCAGTTCCCATGCCCTCATCATTTTCATTCGCCTCCAGCTGCCTTTTGCCTAAGTTTTCCCCATGTCTCTTAAGGTGGAAGAAGGAATGTGACAACAGGGCCTTCTTCCTGAGGGGAACCCCAGGAGTGTCACCCTGCCTGTTCCCCCCTCTTCCTCGCCATCCAAGCCACAGCACAATGGTAGCCACCTGGCCAGAGCCAATGCCCCTAGCTAGACCAGCCCCACTCTTCTCCAGTCCCACCCAGGAGACAGAGGATCTGTCTCGGGGAGAAGAGGTGCGGGACACCGTCAAGTCCAACAAGTGCCCAAGAGCATTAAATTACATAATACAGGAGGGAAGCAAAAAAAATCATCCAGCACAGACACCTTTGCATGCCACAGCCTCCCTGCCCCTCTCCCGTTCTCCCAGCCCTGGAAACTTTTGCTCCAGCCCTGGCCAGGCTCCACAGGGCCTCCCCGAGGGGAGTCACTCACCGATGGTCGTGATGACCGTGATGGCAAAGTAGAAGGAGCCGGCGAATTTCCACTGGACTCCGGCGCGGTGTGGCTCGGACTGCATGATCACCAACTCCAGCTGCCGGTAGTCCTCGCTGGTGATGTTGTACTTTCCTTTGAGCCGGATCTCCTCGGCTTTGAGTTTCTCCTCCTCCCGCATCTCGTTGTCGGACTCCAGGGCATCAAAGACGGCAGCCCCGACCAGCAGGTAGGTGAACGTGCAGATGATGAGGGACAGGGTCCGCACGTTCTGCCTCTTCATGGCCGCCAGCAAGGGACGAGTGAGGGGACCATGTCCCCCCCTGGCCGCCCGGGGTTCCGACAGGCCGCAGCAGCCACAGCAGGGGAGCAGCTGCCGGGGGGGCCGGCGGCGCCCGCCGCCGCCG
>VZRN01000884.1:438703-479259 GCA_013397935.1 Dasyornis broadbenti
GGCGGGATCGTGCCGTGCCCGCAGGGACAGCCCGGAGCCGGTCCCACCCTAGAGCCGAGCCGCGCCGCGCGGAGCGGCCGGGACAGGTTCGTGCTACCCCGGGGGACAGCGGCTCTGCCGCCGCAAGCAGAGCGGTACCGAACTGCAGCTCTGCGCACCACCGCCCCTCCACACACTGCCGCGTACAGCCCCGCACGCCGCCGACACACACAGGCAGAGCCCTGCACACCCCGACCTTCACACACCATCGCCCTACACACAACGCGTTGCACACCACTGAACACACACAGAGCCCTACACACCCTGCGCATCACACCCCATGGCCACCACGCACATACCTGTGCAGCCCTACACACCCCAAGCGTTACACACCACAGTCACACACACCACAGTCACTCAGCACATCCTCACATCTTGTGCTGACACTCCACACACACAGAGATCCACACATCGCAGTTCCACTCAAGAACCCCACACACACACACACTGACTTTCACACACCCCAGCCACACATACCAAAGCCCCACACAACAAAACTCCCTCAGGTCCCCAGGCAGATGCGCCACAGCATCACACACTCCAAAACCCTCCCACGCCACAGCTCTCCACACATCACCCCCATGCAGCACAGCCCCTTCCCAACCTCAGCATATCCCCCAAGCACAGGCATGCACACAGACCCAGGACACAGGGGTGGAACTGGATGGTCTTAAATGTTCCTTCCAACTGAAACTGTGCTGTGATTCTGTGCTCCTTACATACAACCTACATACAAACAGCAAAATGTTCCCAGTGGCTCAGAGGAACCAGCCTGGCCCCACAGGGTCCATCCCCAGCCCCACAGCTCCTGAGCCACCACCCTGGGGAGGCTGCAATCCCTCACGTCCTCTAGCCACATCCTGCCTCTCACTTCACCATCAGGTTTCCAGCAGCAGGTGTTACCACAGGAGCCTGGGGCTGCTATTATGTGCTCCCCAAGACAAGGCTGTCCCTCCTGGTGTTGCCTTTCCCATAACTGCAGACATCCTCCTGCATCAGAGCTAGGATTTTCAGCCTTACTCAGTGAAGGCTGAGCTGGTCCTGACTTCTCTGAGCCTCAGGTTACGTTCCCTTGTTTTAGGTCTTTCTCAAATCCTAGGACCACAGGGCTCTTTATGGTAACTCCCCATCCCTAAAACCAACTCTGTCTGTCTCACTCCTGGCTATACATCATCTAAAGCCTTTGGATACTCTTCTTGAGATGTGAGGGGGCAATGAGAACCCAGTGCCTTGCAGATGGATCAGATCAGAGGTCAGTCTCCAAGACTGAAGCCCTCTGAAAGGTGCACCCCAAGATGAGTGGATGAAACTGATCACAAGGCCCTTTGGGAAACTCTTGGATGAAGGGAGGAGGAAGAATTCGTTTCATCAATTCAGCAGACCAGAGTTCACCCAGGGCAAATTCTGAATCACATCACCTGAGTGTTACCAGAATTGTTACAGCACCACTTGGAGCAAGAAAGTCTCACCTGCCAAAAGAAGCCTGTACACATCAGCAACAAGGGGAAGGAGGGGAAAGGTGGAGAAGAAAGGAAATATCTGGTTTTGATCAAGTCCTTAAAAATAGAAGTCTGATTACCTTTGCCCATTTCTGATTCCTCAAGGGAGAGCAGGAGAAGAGGAATCTATAAATAGTTTGCAACACAGAGAATCCTATAGCAAAGTTGCTGGGAAAGATCAATAGCATGATTCAAGGAGGGCTCCAAATTACATCTCAGGGGATGGAGGTGCTGAACAGAATTGATAAATGAGTTGCAAATGCTGTGTGTGTTGTGTGTATCTAATTAACAGAGGGTGACTGGGATCAATAGCAAGGAAGGAGATGATCTAAAAATAGGACTCAGGCAGGGACTGCAACCTGCGGGCAACAGCTTGGATGGAAATGTCCCCTGGAGTAATTAACCTTTAGCTGAAAGTGATGGTAATTGTGGGGTCAGTGGGGCTTCTGAGCAGCTGGGAAGGGATGAGGTCTCCATGGGACTTAGGGCACAGAGTAGTGTGACATTGTGCAGGTACAGGCATGGCCATGAGCTCAGAGCCTTCCTCTGATCAGGCAACAGTGACAAGATGCTGCTTAGTGTGGTGCTTCCTGCAGAAATATCTGAATATTAACATTTTTCTGGGGTTGGGGAGCAGGAAATATTTACAATTCTGTGTACTTGCACAGGTTTCAACATTGCTTAGAGAAAAGTAACAGTCATTTTTTTAAACATCCATTTACATCCATTTTGCTGACCCTGTTGCCGAGGAAGTGCCCACCACTCCAGTCTTTGCTCATCCAGACTCAACAACATATATATAAATATTTGAGCCACAGAGCAAATGACTTGCAAAGAGAAGTGTCCTTCAATCCTTCCATCTCCAACAGAGCTGTCAGGCAAACTCCAGGGAGAAGGATTGACATTGGGCAGGGTGGTCTATGGCTCCATTTGCAGGCTCTGCTGAAGCCAGGCTGACCTGGCTTCACTCAAGTGAGAGGCAGAGACACAACCAGGAACAGAAAGTTCATTTTCAGACTGAGTGCAGGATTGGGACCTGGGCTGTACAGCATGACTGAAAGAAAAGGAAACTGTAAAGATGAAGAAGCTAGGCAATATCTTTGGCAGGAAAGGACTGGAGGGATAAGTGGTGAGTGAAGAGCTCTTCTTTAATACAGACAGAGGTGACTGAAAATTCCTGGACAAAAGTTTTCTCCACAAGATTAAAAAAAAAGTATTTTATTCTTTTATAGATGAAGCTACCAAAGGAGCAAACCGTGTTTAGTCACAAAAAGAAAATTACCTCAAAGGGACGACATATAACTTAATTACTCTCAGGTTAAGTCTAACTTGAGGGAGACAATACAGGCAGGAAGACAGCTCTGAGCTGTGCTCTGGCTGCTGACAACTCTGCTAACCTAAAGTTGCACCTACTCTCTCCACAAAAAGCCAAGGGGAATTTGAAATCTCCCACATTTAAGGTAAGAGCATGTGGGTGGTGTTGTGTCACTCACATGATCCTGTTTTACCTTGAGTTCACTCTGCAACACAGGCAAGAGCCAGCAACAAAGGCACCTGGATTGTGAGTTGTTCTCCAGTCCCTCCTGTGGACCTGACAGAGCTCTCCCTGAGAGAAATCTAATGTCTCTCTCTGTGCAAGAAGGGACTCAGACTTGCCAATCCATGAGCCATCTTCTAGAAAAACCACAGGAGTCACAACAAACCAGAAAAGAAAAAAAGCCCACAAAACAAGAAAAAATAGCTGAAAAATATGATCAAAACTAGAAAGAAGACTTAACCTGTTTATTTTTCAACAGAGATTATCAAGAAATCATTTTCTTTCTCTGAAGACGGTGGCACAAAGATGACCAGAACAGCAGTTCTGATTCAGGCCGAGGTTCATTGAGCCCAGAAGTCCCTCACCTGCACAGGCTGCACGGGCACAAGGGAGAAATGCAAATGGAACAAGTATGTGTGGTTCTTTATTGTCTCTTTAAATATTCTCCCAACCTCAGATTATTTTAAATCAGTGGGTTTTCTGAGTTCTCAAATAGTTGTTCTGTCTAGTGATTCATGACAGATCTTTCTCCCAAGCAGTTGTCCTTCTCTTCCTGAACCCAGCTGAAATTTTTTTTGCATCCTCAGCAAAAATTCAAGCCAAGGCCAGGTTGGATGGGGCTCTGAGCAACCTGATCTGGTTGAAGATGTCCCTGCCCATGGCAAGAGGGTTGGAATGAGATGATCTTCAAGGTCCCCTTCCAACCCAAACCATTCTACAATTCTGTGATTCTATGAAAAATTCTCATCCTCCCTGGAGATGAATGGATCAATGGATCTGTTATTCAGATTTTAGCTGCTTAGGCCAAGCTTCCTTCAGTGGTCCCCAGAAGCTGAAGAAGGTAGCCACATTTTTAGCCACTGCCTGCCATGCAGGGCCATAAAACAACATCTCCATGTGGCTCTCCCATCTCTACTACACAAGAGTAAGAGGCTCCATGTGTGAGCAGGTGAACAAGGCAGAGGTGTAGCCCTGGCTTATTTTGCCCTATAAAATGTCCCTGGCCCTTTGGGGGATTTATTTGAATTACTATTATAAACAAGTGATGAATTTTGCTGTGGATGTTCTTTCAAGTGACAATTCATGGAAGGTGGTCACACATAAGGGGTAGTTGTTGCCTTGTTGTTCACATGAGAGGAGGGCTGCAAAACTGTAGCAATTCCAATACCTAGTGAGACTGGCAATATGTAAGAAATGCACTGCAATTTCAGTCATTAAGAATCACCAGAGGTCTCCCATAGAAATTCTTCCCTGCGAGTCTACAAAATTCATTCATTAAATGATCTGGCCATGAATGAAGTCTGTCCTTTACAATGCAGCTGCAACTGCAAAATAAATGCAATTTTAAGAACTGGGAAGTGGCTCAGTTAAAAATGCACTGCCTGACTCAAAGCCTGTCACAGCCATATCTATCAGCTCTGGTGGCTTTTGGATCAGGGTGTTATCAGGAACGCAAAGATTACCATGACAAGTATTAGTGGCTGGGTTGTAAGGAGTCAGACTTCCCTTCAGTTTCACAGGCTCTCTTCACGTCCTTTGCTTCCGCCAGCTGTGTGCATTTGCACAGTCACTGAAGTGTTTGTGGACCATGGACTCAGTAGACTGAGTGCAAGAGGAAGCAGAGCTCAGGTTACTGGGTGAATGCACCTGTGTCCTTAGAGCAATAGCTCAGGAAAATGATGGAGGAGGGAACCTTCCCTGAGCAGCTCTCATTTTATCCTTTGTACCTTTTTTCCATTGATGTTCAAAGGAGTGCAACCTCTGTCGGATACACTCGGGCAGGACTCACATGATTCAACAGCGTTCCTTTCGTCAGGCAGTGTTTGTGCAGGAGCAGGTAGAACAGGCGACTGGTGCGTTAATTCTTGCCTCCATCCCCCCTGTGCCTGCAACATGACAGTCCTCTTGAAAGTATTCAGCAGTGACAGAAAACATGCACAAAGAGTCTCATTGACTTAGGGAGAGGGTGCTTGTGTGAAGCAACTTCACACATGGGAGAAAATAAAGAACAGGATCAGACCTACGCTTCGTATTTTTCCCACTCTTGTTTCTTTTTACAGGGAATTCACTAATATTAAATCCACCTAGGTGGCAGGAATGTGAGCATCTGGTCGAACCTAAATAGTCTCTTCTGTTCTATTTTTATCCTCATGTATCATTTTTATTCTGCAGAGCCTGTGCACAGCAGAAAGGGTGAATTCACTTCTCAGTGTACAAGCCAAAGGTCTCTTCCAGAACTGCTGTGAAGGAATTGGAAGATATTTCACTCAAGCACAGAATTTATATATAGACACAAAGCTTTCATTAAACATGAGCAGCCACGGGGACAGCATCAGTCACTGACGGTAATGTATGCACGTCTTGTAGGCACACTATAGAGGAGCGAGCTGCTCGGAGAAATTAATGCAACAAAGGTGTTGGATGGGGATGCATTTGATACTGAATTTACTCCGTCTAAGTTTCCTGAGCCACTGTGGCTTACAGGTCTATTTGTGGATTACCAAATGCTCACAGTGTGACTGTCACTTTTGCATTTACTGCAGCTGATGCCTCAATGTGATATTTAATGCATATTTTAGGTGAATACCTCACGTACCAAACCTGCCCCTGATAAAGAATAGGTCTTTGAGGAAAACCCTGTCAAGGTAGAAAGATTCCTGAACAGGTACAGCCCTCACCATCATCACCAGAGGTAACTGAGCTGCAAAGATGCAGAGCTCTGGGAGAGACATCTCCCTGCAGCAATGGGTACTGTATTTTGGTGCAACAATTTCTGAATGAAGTGGTGGAAATGTGCATTTCATTAAAATCACCACTGATGAAGGAATAATTGCTGAGGGGGCTTGCTGGCTAGTGCAATAAGCTGCAACTGTTACTAATGGAATAACACAGTAAAGGCAAAATAGGAGCTATCACGTATATTTGCTGAGGAATTGTCCTGTTTGGTCCAGAAAAAAATTGCTTAGAATATTTAGAATAACACTGAATAAAATGTGAATGAAATGTACTGGTTTATCTTCTCTCTGTTGATTGCTTGAGCAGCAGGATCTAGCTTTTATCTCCTTGGAATAAGTGATTGATGTATGCTCATCCTTTTTATTTGGAAGAGATTGAGAGGGGTCTTCCACATGCCTCTCTTTTGTTTTTTTTCCTGTTTGAGGCCACATGAATAAACTCACTCTTCAGATACCTCCACAATTTTCACAGCGCATTTTGTTCTAACATATTTTTTTCTGGCCTCTATTCCCATCATTTATGACCTGACTGCCTCCCAGTAATGGAAACACTTTTCCCAACCAACATTTTCCTCCTACATATACCATTTTTCAGGTAGGCAGCAGAGAGTTTTACCAAAGCCGCAGAGAAAGCTTGTGTAAGGTGGGGTACCCAGCTGCAGCATTAGCCTAAATCTTTCCCAAACAAAGATGGGCACTTTGTGTGTCCCCACTGCCTCCACTTGCAGCTCTTGCCAAGCTGCCTCAGTGGTCCATGGCCTGAATATTCCAACACAATCCCTGAATATTCCAGTTGTGGGTGCTACTTTGAACTCTACCTAGGGCACCCCAGGGCCGAGAAAGCCAATCTGTTGTTGTAGAGCCAGTGGAAGAAAAGCTTCTTCCCTCATCTCCACAGACATGCTGGAAGGGCCAGCTTTATCTCACCAGATTCAGACAGTGGTTGGACTGACTAACAATTAAAAAGCTGGTGCTAAATGTTGTTATTACTGTATCTGACTGTGTTGAAATGGAAGTAAGACCATAGCAGCAGCTTAAACCTCAGCTAATTCGATTACATTTAGCTGTGCCAGGGTCTCTTACAGATATTTTCCAAAATAAATTCCAACCTGTAGGTACACACAAAGCTAAACTGTTTCTTTGAAAGGAAGATTACAGTTTTACTGGTAGAGATCAGGCAGGATATTTACTGCAGTGAAAACCTTTCCTGAGAAACTCATAGTCAGGGCAAAAGCAGTACCAGCTCATGGAGAGAATTTCCCACTACCTCATATTATCACTTAGTTTGAAACTGGAGGAGGGAAGGAAAATGAACATTTAGTAATTGCCCAGATCTAAAATCAATTTCAGTGCTCAAGACGGCTTGTAAACATACAATATGCTTTAAAAAGGATTGATGCTGAGCAAAGTGAGGTGCACATTTTCCTGCTGTTGAAGTCAAACAAAGCTCTTAAATAGCTTCCATTTTCAAGGTTGCATAAATGGCTACGTTATTAAGAGCCTTCCCCTATCTGAAGATGAGAGATTTGCTTCTCAGCTCTCTTGCACACATTTAAATCAGGGGCAACCCACTGAGAATTGACCTGGTGTAGTTTTGTTATGAGAAAAGAATAGGAAAAAAAGTCTTGTATAAAAAAATTCTAACGAGGATATAAATTATGATGATTTACACTTTTGGGCCAGGAGTTGAGATTCCTTTTAAAACCACAATTGATTGATGAAGCCTCACAACATGCCTGTGATTCAGTAAGTACTACACTCAGTTTGCAGACGGTTGCTCTGAAGCACAGCATTGTTATATGGTTACAAGCCCAACAAATGAATCAGTGGCAGAGCATGAACCAAATGCAGATTGCTATATCCTGATTATTATAAAAAAATGCTTTGGGATAGCATTTTTTTGTGGTTGCCCACAACACAGCGAGAATCTCTGTGGTTTTGTCTCTCTCGGCTACCAGAGTTGACAACTTAGCATGGTACTGTTGCCTTTATACCTGCACAGTGTCACATCTCATCAGCCTGAGGCCCATGGATTTGCTTGACAATCCACAATACCCTCAGGGCTCAATACTGGGCTCGATATTGTTTAACTTTGTCATAAATTACTTGCATAAGGGCAGATGCCTCCTCAGCAAGTTTGCTGATGACACAAAGCTGGGAGCAGTGGCCAATACCCCAGAGAGCTGCAGGGCCCTGCAGAGGGACCTCATCATGTGGGAGAGTTGGGCAGGGAAGAGCTGTCTGAAATTAACAGAGGTAAATGGATCCTGAAATAATTCCAGGCACCAGCACAGGCTGGGGGCTGATCTGCTGGAAAGAAGCTCTGCAGAGAAGGACCTGGGGGTCCTGGTGGACAACAAGCTGTCCCTGAGCCAACAGTGCCCTTGTGGCCGAGAAGGCCAATGGAATCCTGGGTGCATTGGGAAGAGCATTGCCAGCAGGTTGAGGGAGGCGATTCTGCCCTTCTGCTCAGCCCTGGTGAGGCACATCTGGGATGTTGTGTCCAGTTCTGGGCTCCCCACGACAACAGAGACACAGAACTCCTGGATCTGGGCTGGTGGAGAACAAAATATGATTAAAGGTCTGGAGCATCTCTCATACAAAGAAAGGCTGAGAGAGCTGGGCCTGTTACCCAAGAAGAGATGGCTGAGAGGGGACCTCATCCCTGTCTGTCAGTGTCTGCAGGGAGGGGTCAGAGATAGACCAGGCTCTGCTCCTGATGCCCAGCAATGGCACAAGAGGAACGGGCAGGAACTGATGGCCAGGAAGTTCCACCTGAACATGAGGAATAATTTCTTTCCTGTGCAGTGACCAAGCACTGAACAGATGGTCCAGAGAGGGTGTAGGGTCTCCCTCAGTGGATATTCCAGAACTGCCTGGACTCAATCCTGTGCCCTGTGCTCTGGGCTGACCCTGCTTGGGCAGAGAGGTTTGACCAGATGACCCCACTGTGGTCCCTCCCAACCTGACCCATTCTGTGATTCTGTGTAATGCATTTAAGTCACTGAGGTAGAAGTTGAAAAATCATGCTTACTAGGAGATTTAGAGATCCTCGACTGCAAGCCAGGCTCAGTAAGTCCATTTCAAACCACCAGCCAAGAAAAGGGATGGCTGCCACTGGTGGCTCACAATATCCGTGTGCAAGACAGAAAAGATCAGTGGTAAGGGCAGAATGCACAAAGAGAATGAAGAGTATGACAGCAAAGGTCGTCACGCAGAGGATCTAACCTAGATGAGAGAAAAAGCAGACTGGAAAGCAGGTGTAGAAGTCTGAGGAGGGAAGTGGACAGAGAAATTGGATGCTGAGGATGTGGGGCTAGGAGGGAGATGGTGCAATCAGTCATTTGATGCTGGGCAGAAAAAAATTGCAGTCAGAACTCAGAAAATGTTTATCAATGTCCACTTCAGCTGTGTCTGCAGCTTTTCCAGCTGTCTGGAGACTCTGGATGAATCCTCTTGGCATTTTTTCTTGAAGGCAACAAAGTAGAGGAGGGAACAGAGAGCACCCGCATGTTGTTTTCCCCAGGGGGACGGATAGGCTGTCATGCAATGTTCCAAACCCAGGGGATTCTTGGGAGAGGCACATTATATCCAGTGAAGTTATCACTGGCATGATACTGGTGTAATGAAGTAGACCCTCAGACCCAAACTCTGTTCTGATTATGTGTCTTGAAAATTTCTGAGCACATTTCTTGCTAAAGCTTTTTTCTTGCATGGACATAACAGTGCAGAGTTTTTTGCCTGTGCTTGTGTGTCAAGAGAAGATATGTGAGAAGAAAAAAAAGAGCCAGATCTCCACCAGCTCCTCAGTTTTCTGTTCTCAGTCTCCCTTAGTGCAGCTGGAGAATCCTTGTGTGTGGTGATAGCTGTGGGGCATTAACCCTAACATACCTCCCAGCCAACCATTCCCACCATTCTCCTGGAAAGACAGTATAAGAGGGGAACCTGCTGTTTAAATAGACATTCCCTGAGATTAGTTTTATGTCTGTAGTGGATTCATTTCTCTACTGCTAAACTATAGTGGAAAAGCATCTTTGCAAATGTCTGCAGACACCTGCCTGCAAAGCAGAGCTTTGCATAAGCTTAGTAGCTTTTCCCCAAAAGCAAAGAAAGCTGTCTGACTGCGGCACACAGCTTCTGCTGTATAACCATGCTGCTTTTAGGACTTGGTGCCAGCTTAGCTAGACAATGACTGTTCACACCTCCTCACACCCCCAGGCAATGTTGCTTGGCCAGTGAAAAGCTTGTGTTTAGTGGTGGCCAAGTAGCGTGACGCTGGCCCTGGCACTCCAGTGTGTGCTAGGGGCACTGCTGGGCTCTTCCTCGCTGATCCTGCTCTAAAATCACATGAAATAACCCACAAGAGTTGCAGGTCAAAAGACTATGAGAAAATGGTAAATGATATTTCTGGCCTACTGAGTCAGGCAAAGGAGATGGGGAAGGAGGGGCTTGGGACTTTTTGGTTTTCTCTGAAGATTGTGCCTTGGCAAGGTTAATAATTTCTGGCAGATTGAAAAGACCTATTGGGCAGATTGGAAAGTCTTGAAAAGGCCTTTTTTAAAGAGACTGAAAAGGCAGAAATCTGAGCTCTGAATATGAAACTGCTTGATAGCTTCATGAGACCACTTACTATCAATCTCATCCTCTTAGCAACTGTATGAACAGCAGGGCACATGATGGAATGTTTTTCATATATTGTGAAATAAACTGCACTCTTCCTACTGCAGCAAATGTCAGGTGTGCAAGATGAAACAGGGGCTGAGGTACACTCCAGACCACGGCACCTGCATCTCAAAAGTACGCAGCTCTGTCCCTTCACAAGCTACACAAGATTGAATTCATCACACTTTCCAGCACACTGCTAAGTAAAACAGAAGACTGATATACTACTAATAGTTGAGGCTTCTTATAGCAGCCTCATCTGTTATCACATCCTCCGCCATCATTCAACTTCTACTCCCACCTCACAGTTACTCTGGCCCTCGTACTCTGTTTATCTTGCTCTTCCTCTCCTGACTCCATGCCTCTTTCCATTCTTCTCACTTTCCTGGATTCAGTTTGCCTGCTGAACCCCAATGCCACCAGCTCATGCAAATCCTTAGGAAAAATTACTTCTGTCATGGCACAAGACAAAAGCTTGGGATGACCTTTGTGGGATGCCAGAAGAGGTTTGAGTTCCTGGCTCTGTACAAGATGGTGGTGTTGCATAGGGCACTCTTTGCACTCAGTATGGGAAGAAGAACCCTACAGCCTTGCTCAGGGCTTGTTTCTCTGTGTGTCTTGAGGTCTAGGAAATAAATGTCTGGGTTTGGAGGAAATGACTGGTTTCACCGGCAGTTTGTATGAGCAGAGACTGAGAATGAATGAAAAGACTTTTAGGATTTAGCCCAAAGCATCTATTATGAATATGTCATTAAATCCATCCTTGCACAACTTCTACAGTTAAGAAATAGGATAGGAGCTCCAGGCCTGACCTGCAGGTGAATCTGGGGGATCTGAGGAGAGAGGGAGAATTTAATTCTATGTGAAATCACTATTAACTGACACACTGTCATGATACTTTAGAGAAGAGAGAGGGGCTGATTACAGAGGGAGAGCAGGAGCCACAAAATAGCACTTTTATTTTTCGAAACCTTCACATAGCTTGGCAGAACAAATGACAACAGAAGTTAAAACAGCACTTTTCAATTTTCCATTCTTTATTTCCACATGATTCTTTTCTGGAACTGCAATTAAGATATTTATTTCCCTGTCATGTTCTTTTTCAACACAGAATGTCAAATGGTTCAGTAACAAATAGAAAAGCATGGTTTTTATCTCCATATAAATATAAGAGTTCATCTCTGCAGGACTAGATCCAGGTATTCATGGTGCGCATAGTCACCATTACCCTATTACCCAAATGCCTTGCATTAATGGATTTCTCCTTGCATCACTTGACTGAGAAGAAATTCAGTGCTGAATTACTACTCTCATCTTACCGACAGGAAACTGCATCTTAGAGAAATTACAGCATTGACCGGGTGCCCACAGGAAATCTGTGCAGATCAGAAACCTCAATCAAAAGCAACACAGACACAAAGGCCAACTCTGCTTCCCCAAGTCCAGCATTTTTGGGGACCAGGTTTCCCCAAGGCTGCTCCCCATCCAGGCCCACACAAACAAGATTTCAAACCACTACATGGTAAACTCAAAGCCAAACCAAAATCTTGAGCTGACAGTAACTGGAGAAAATGCAGCTTCAAAGCTGCCAACAATGTCATTTACACCTGCTGAGAATTTGACCCAATCCATTCACTGCATCCAATTACGCAGACAGTAAACCACTGAAATTGTCAGATATTATATACCTTTAATGGAAGATCAAAGCAATCCTCTAGACTGTAAGATATTGGGGAATTTCTCTCTGCTGGATTGGGAAGAATAAAAATTTTTGATGTGAGGCAAGTATTCTCTTTTTGCAGTATTGTTATTGAATTTACTAGAAACAGGGAATTCCTTTTGTAAGGAAACACGTTCTTATGAGAAATTTCTGATGAAGAAACTTGCCTCCAGCTCTGAATTCCCATCAGATACCATTCAGGATCTCCTGGTGAGGGTGCTGATTAACAGCAACTTTCCCAGACCCATGTTAGGTCTTGCTAGGGAATGGCAGCACTGGGCCCCAGCTCTCGTGGTGACTTGCTCCTCTCAGCTTTTGGGCAAAGGTGTTGACATAGCTCACTGCAGTCAATTTACTTCTTGATAAAGACAAAAAATTGTTTAAAATTAAAAAAAAAAAAAAAAAAAACGGAAAATCTGGCTCTACCACAAGGTACATAAGGCAGAAGTTCATCCACCTTCAAGCACAGCCAGGTTTCTCACAGCCACATGTCCATTCAAGTGCTAAAAGAGCACCAAATGGGGAGTGGCTGAAACCCCTGCCAAACCTAAGCACCAACATTTTGGCCCTCAGTGAGACCAATATCAAAACTTGTGTGTCACAAGTTCACTTAGGGAATTTAGATGATTCATATAAAGGCCACACACCTCATAAAAAGCTAAAGCAAAAGAGGAACTCAGCCTGTGGAAGAGGAGGTACTTTGGTGCCACAATGGTTTGCAATTGCAGTGCTTTGGTAATTCTGCTCTGCTTCTAGTATTGAAGGGATCCTGCTTTTCCTTCTCTCTCAGAAACCTGTTTTCTGCTAACATAGTTGGAAGCCTGTTGTAGCTGCTAGCCTGTCACAATGAAAGTATGGCTTTATTTATTTAAACAAACAAAAAAAAAAAAAAAAGAAAAAAAGACAGGCTGTGTGCCTGCTTCTCTTCCTGTAGGAATTTGATCAAATTTAGCTTACAAATGCAGAAATAATTCCATTCAGAAGAGAATCCAGAGATATTGTTGTCTCTGTGATATCCAATGCTTTGTTTCAAAACTGCAGGACACAGAGGCTCCATTTCTCAGCACCAAGATTCTTCCTGACTAAAGAACATGGAACCTTTTGACTAAACTTCTCATGTTCTCCCAGCCTGAAGGTTTTTCCAGCCCTCTCTAGCTCCAGGTCCATGTCCTTCTAGTGTTTTGTCAGCTTGCAGATTGTCTCACCTTTTCATTCCTATTTTCCTTTACATTTGCTCATTATCTCTCTCCTTCACTCTGAGCAATCTAGTCCTTAGTTAAGGTAAATGTCAACTTTTCTCTCTACTGGCATGAAATGATATTTTAACATTTATGCTCTTGCTTTGCCTCAACTCATAATTAAAATGATCAAACAAGTTATTTCATTAAAGTCAATGGCCAGACTGCTAGCAGAGCCCCTCTTTTAGTATAATTTAACATCAGCCTACAGTGCAATGAAGGTTCCTAGCACTTAACACGTGCCAGCTGGAATAGATACCAGTTAGCTTTGAACCTAACTGAAATAATTTGTCACTATTGAGCCAGCAAAGAATGTTTTACACCAGTTGCTGCAGTTTAACTATCTGGGGCCAAGTATTCCAGTGCCTTCATTCAACAATATCACACAACTTGTCTTAGCTCCAGTTCCAGATATCTGAGTTCACCAGCACAGCTGTCTGGTATGAACCAAGATTGCTTTAACCCACCTTCATGCTCTCCTGGTCCAAGTGGTTGCCCTTTGTCTGCTCACAGGGTTGGTTAAAAGCGATTCAAGGTCATTAATGGAGATCCCACTGTCCATGAACGGCCAGCACCCAGCACTGCTCTGCTCATGACCTCCTTTTCCCTGTGAGACCATCACAGACCCCCTAATGCATGATCTGGATAGAACAGCTCATTTAAAAACACTTATTGACTCAGTGCCTAGGAGAGATCCATGAGGGTTACAGAAAGGCACTAAAACAGCTGTACTGTAATGAGAATGGGTCTGATTAGTGACACACATGTGCCAAAAATTTCCTTGAAGGGCTAGGTTAGCACACACAGGAGAATACAGGCTTTGGTATTTAACAGGGTTTTTTAAACTTTGCCTGTGCAAAAATGAATCACTTGATACTGGTGCATTCTTGTTTTTTCAGAAATTAACATCTCAGTACAGATAGCAATAACAGAACTGAGTGTGCCTTCTGAGGCATTCGGTGTCCTTTTCCAAGAGTGCCCCATAAAGGGTAAAACTAATTTTACACCAACAAGTCTGAATATTAATGACCATTGTGAGGTCTTGCTGTTCCCAGTATGGGAAAAGGGAGCTGGGACAGAGGGCTGAGAAGTCCCTTGGACAGCTAAACTTGGTGTTCACGCTGCCTTCAGCAGGATGGAAAACTCCCATCCCCGTGCCCTCAGCAGCATTTGCAAACCCTGTCCCCCAGGGCTCCAGCACCAGCGAGCAGGCAGAGTGCTCTGCACCACTGGTGCCATTAAAGCCCAGAATTCTGTAACTGTATATCCCCAATGTCTATACTAATCTCATCTGAAAAATCCTCCTTGGCAATTACAAACATCACAGGAACTACTGCAAACCACTCTGAAATTATCCTGCTATCACATTGCATTTGCTATGGCCTATGGAGAAGATTTGTTTCCCACAGAACAAAGGCACTTCAGTTTCAGTGGGACAAGGTGGGTTTCTGCTTCTTTGTCTGTGATGTTCTATATGGGAATCTTTTAATTCCATGGAAGTATTGGCAAATTGCAGAAAGTCAAGGATATTTGAGACAGGTTCTGTGAGCACTGCATGCACACACAGTAGTGGCAGTGGGGTGAGGGTATTTTGGAGAGGAGAAGAACTTTGCTGCAGGAAGCTTTACAGACATAGAAACTATGTCTAGCATAACTAGCATTAAATATGTCTGTTTGCTCTCTTCACTTTTATGTTTTCATGTGTCCTATCACAATGACATCTGTGCTGATGAATTTTGCCATTAGAAGCTAGGATAATATTCCAATGATTAATTTTAGAAGTAACTCACTTTCTGACATAATCTTACCCAGACAGGTATTGCTTCCAATATTTCATATTTGCCCTTATTAAAGCCAAAGACTTCATTAACTCCTGGTGTGTGCTTATAGAAATTATGGAGACAGATTCTTTTCAGGGGTGCAGAGTGAAAAGATGAAAAGCATCAGACACAGGTTGCAGGAAGGGAAAATTCTGCTACTTGCAAGGAAGCATTTCTCACAATGTTCTATCTAAGCACTGGAACAGGTTCTCCAGGCAGGCTGTGATTTCTCCATTCTTAGATATCTTAAACTCTGCTGGAGGAAACCCTCAAGCAAACTGACCCAGCTATGAAATCAGTCGTGCTTAGAACAGGAGGTTGAACTAGAGGCCTCTAGAGGTACTTCCTAATCTACAGTAATCCCTGATTCTAAAATATATTTATAAGAATAATTTATTGTCCAGAGTGTTTAAGCAAAGAGCAATACTACTCATTTTACATGGCATGGAAGATGGATCTGAAGGCTTCTATACTTGAGCTCATGATTTTCTTCAGCTTTTAAGATAAAGAGCTACCAGGTTCCTCGTGAATGACGCTTTTGGAAAGCAACAGGTAGTACACTTCAAAAAAGCCTAGACAGCAAAATATAATTTAATCAATCATCAGACAGACTCAGAATTTGGTTTTAGAGCTGCTTTTCCAGAAGACTTTACGCTTAGATTTCCTGCCAACCAATGACGGAAAAGAAACAATACACAAAACATATGTGTGTAGGCAAAGCTGCTTGACCTTAGTCAATCACACATTCATAGAAGAGTTCATGGTAGATTGAGACACAGTGGCAGAAATTGTTCAGCTTCAGCACATAATTTCAGCTACAACCTATTCATGTTCAATTTGGGAAGAAAAGGGGAAAAAAAAAGAGAAAAGTAACATTTATCAGAGAAATTATTGATGGCAAATTACTCTCCCAAAACTGCCTGTTCTATATCCTCCATTAATGGTACCCTACCTCAGAGCTCGGAGGAAGGAAGGAAAGCTGATACATTAGCCAGGCTACTGCATTAGCTGTCACTCAACAAATGAGGAAATCATTGTATTTGCAAACTCTGCAAGCAAATCACTGTAAGCAATCTTCAAGGACATGCACTTTGACTTCACTCTCATGTAACAGTTGGCACGTCTGCAAATAGAACTGGCACTGTTTAATTTAAAGTTTGATATATAGTTGCTTTGATGGTGGACACTCATGTTCCCCCTTTTTTTAATAATATGATAAATTCTTTGCTTTTAGCTTAAGCCTGCACAAATGTTTGTAACTTCATCATTAGGTCATTAAGGCCTAAATAGCAGCTAAGTTCAGACCAAAACTATAAACAAGTTTGGGTTTTCATTTTAAAAGCACCTGTTCTATATAAGCCATGGTTACATGAGGACTAAGTCTTACTCTGCCCTCTCCCAACTTCTAATGCTGCCAAAAACCCTGAAGTTGTACTCTGGGACACACGGGTTGTGCTGTGATTTAAAAAAGAGCTGAAAACAGAACTAAGGGGAAAAAAAGAGACTCAATAAAATTTCTTCATTGGATATATGGATCAGACAAACATCTGGATATGAAGTCCTTTCAGCTGAATTTCCTCACAGGATCCTGGTTATTTCTAGGCTTCATGACATTATTGAACAAGGATGAGACTACTCACAATCTGAACATCAGGGTTTTGAATACGCCTTTAGCTGAGCTCCAAAAATTGCAGCAGAACATTAATCTATTGGACTGTGTATTCACAACACTGCCAAGAATTCTGAAGGGCTCGCAGTGCAGTTTTTATGATTTCCAATTCAAGCAGAAGTAAGCAGTGCGCTGAGAGCTGATCTGGTACTCCTGAGCTGCACTTCTCATCAGTGGATCGTTTTCCTGTGTTAGCACATTCTGCTCCACATTCCACGTTCAGCTTGTCTTTCTCACAGCTAGATCCCTGCACAAGTCCACTTCTTTTCATGAAGCACCAGCTTCTTCAGGTGGGACCCAAATTTTCTTCTGCACATTATGCCATCCCAGACATTGGCCAGAAGAGGATTCCTAAGAAAGAGAAAGAACTGAGTCAGTGTGTGCTGACATTTGTCCATCTTCTGTCAATTGTCATCTAGGAATTCCTGAGATAGGCATTGTGTGAATGCATTTAATAGTCCTTAGCATGTATTTCCTTCTATGAATCTGCCTAATCACTTCTTGAACCCACACAAAGTTATAACATCCACAGCATCCCATGGGAAGAAATTTCACAGCCTAATTATACATTACCCAAGGGACAGTATCCTCTTGTTTGCTCTGAACCTGCAATCTGCAGCCTGGTAGTCTCGTTATTATCCCCTAGTTCTTGTATTGAAAGAGGACATGAAGTAAACTATCATTTTCTCCATACCACTCAGGTTTTAAAAGGCCTCTTTAAAATTCCTCCTCTGCTATTCACTTTTTAAGGAGAAGATTCTGAGTCTTTTAATCATCCCTCACACAGTTATCCCTTGTTGTGTCACCCTTTCCATGAAATTCAGTCCTACTGTACTTTTTTGAGACAGACAGGACACAACTCCATACAGTCATCAAGATGTGAGCAATGTGGGGTCACACAGGCACAATGAAGTTCTCTTTTATGATGTCAACTCCTTTTCCCAACATCTGATTTGTGTTTTTGACCCCTGTGGAGCAGCACAGTTATGTTTTCATGCAAAGTATTGCTCTACTCTCAAAACTTTGCTTCTAAGTGAGTCAAACAACGGCTCTGCAGGTGCTCAAACATTTCTTTATCTCCACAGGCGAAGTATCTTCTGTCTAAGCAAACTTTCCTTCACTTAGCCTAATCCTGACCAGTGGTTCCTCTTGCATGTTGATCCCACATAATCATAGAACCATTGAATGGTTTAGGGTTGAAAGGGACATTAAAGACCATCCAGTTCCAACTCCCTGCCTTGGGCAGGGACACCTTCCACTAGACCAGGTTGTTCTAAGCCCCATCCAACCTGGCCTTGAACACTTCCAGGGGTGGGACATCCACAGCTTCTCTGGGCAACCTGTGCCAGGGCCTCACCACCTTCACAGTAAGGAGATTCTTCCCAATCTAAACCTGCACTCTTTCAGATTAAAGCCATTCCCCCTTGTCCTATCACTGCAGACCCTTGTCAAAAATCCCACTCCAGCTTTCCTGTAGGTCCTCTTTAGCAACTGAGGGTGGTAAATTCTGTCTTCTGTCCATGATGGAGGAGGATTGCTGCCTTTTTTTGCATCTACAGGACTCTGCTATATCTGTAATTAGTGGAACATTTTCTTTGCATAGAAAAAAGGTTGAGAGTTTCTAGAGGGGCTTAAAACTTACTGGCATGTTATAACAGAAAGGATGAAGCACCACCTGCAAAACACGCACAGAAATGTTCATCTGGGTGAACCAGAAACGTGCATTATTTCTTTCTACTGAACATGTGTATAAATCAGGTTATTGCACACCTTCCACCACAAGGACGTGCATTTCCGAGAAGTGCAATTGCAAGACCTGAAATGAAATGAAATTAAATGAAAAAAAATTAAATAAATGAAATATGGATTAATGAATCAGTTGCCAAAATTTTGCATGGTACACAATAGAGAGGGCACAGACCAACACCATCCGTAAATGAATCAGAAAAGCAGCAGATGTGCAAGCACCCAACCAGAAGTGTGACTGGGTCAGGTTTGTTTCTCTGGTTGTCTCCATGCCCAATGGCAGCAGTGGGAATGAAAACGTATGTGAAAACTCAGAAATGCAGAAGTTTTGAGAGGAAAAAATCAACAATAAGGAGACTCAGGCTGAGTGAGCAGGGTGGAGCTCTGGATGCTCTTGAACTGAGCTACATCTTCTGTCATTTTCTTCAGCTGCTCTGTTTAGTTCACTGCCCTGCTTTTTGTGAAATATTGTTTAAAAAGATGTGGTACCAGCAGCGATGGATTCACAGAACCACAAAGCAGGTTGACCACCTGAGAACCCCTTCAGTTGCATGACAACTATTAATGTGATATTATTCTCAGCTTTCTTTAAGTGCATGTCACCCCCTCTCTTCATAGCATCTCTGAGCCCTTCAGTCTGTGGAAAACAATTTTTTTATCACACTATAAAGACAGAATCCTTGAAAGGTTACCTCTTAAGCTTATTATCCAGGCAGACATTTCAATGTTTTGCAGAAGGGTATTATGTATAAAACTCACCTAAACTTAGTCCTATATATAAAACAATGACCCAGAATTCATCTAAACTGGCAGATCAAAAGTGGAGCTAGAATTCTTCCTGCTCTCCTTTATTACCTTTGTGTATTGTTCTTCAAATCCATTTTATGCTGGAGTGTACAGAGTTTATGACATGGCAGCCATTCTGGACAAAAATCTGCCACTGACCATGGCAAGTGTGGCCATTCTGCAGACGGCTCCAGCCTAGACCATGCTGGCCCTGGTGGTTCTGTGATCAGGAAATGGGCAAAGTAAATTCTCTAAATGCACATTTTCTAAGTTAAAGGATGATTTTACTCTGAATACTTTTTCAATATTTCACTTAGATCATGATTATGAATAACACTGGGGAGCCATGAACCTCCGTGTCACAGAGATTGCAGAACAGCCTTCTAGATCTTTCAACAGAAAGACTTATCTTCTTTCAAAACACCTCAGATCCATAAAATACTTTTAAATGTGGGCTTTTCTGTCTACATCTGATGAATGGAGAAATGAATTTGGTAAGCTCAGAGAATACTGGAGGAAAATCTGTGTCTGCCAAACCACTGAGCTGGCAAAGAATTTGCTGAGGACTTCAGCAACTTGCAGCTGGCCAAAGGCCTGTTATTTATCTAATTTATTGACAACAGTAATATTTTCCTTCTTCAGCCATCAAGCTGAAAGATATCATAATGTACTTGGGCTGTAGCCCTGTGAAAGAGAGCGAAGATTGGATTTGTTCATCCTATGTCTTCCACAAAACTCTTGACAAGAGTTTTCCACTCGCTCTAAAAGCAAATAGTTCTGGTAGATACAAACATTCAATTATCTTGTTGAATACAGGCCTGTAAGATCCTTCACAGGTGATATTGGACATAGTATCCTTGGACTTTCCACTGGCATCTGACAAATAAAAGTATTTCAGAAATTCTGAATTCTGTGAAATGAGTTTAGCTGGATATTAGCCAGTCAGTCAGAAGAAAATGAAGTCCTGGAAAACACAGGCAAGTAACTCATCCAACTATTCAGAGAGCTTACTGAAGGCTGGAAATCTGTGTTCACTTCTCTTTTCTGCCTGAGATGAGAAGCAGACTGGAGCTTGTGTCTGCTCTCCATAAACACACCTTCATTATTCTACCCTTTGGGTAAGTGAGGAAGCAGCTCCATCCATCACCTCTGTTGAAGTTTTTTGTACTGTAATTAAAAAAAAAAAAAAAAAAAGAAAAAAGAAAGATACACTCAGTACAGAGACAAGAATGAAAATGAATCACCATTGAGTGATGAGTGTATTCTACTGGGAGGGAAAGAGTTTGAAGCTCCAGCTCTTCTTCAGAAGGCTGTGTATTTTATATATTTGTGTGATGGACACTCCATCTCACATCCCAAGGCTTCCCCACTCTAGCACTGCACCAATTACCTGCCAATCAGACTATCAGATTAGTCCACACACTTTTTTTGGATGCCACCTCTGGTTTCCATAGAAACTGTTTTAAGCCTCATCCACTCTCTCAATTAGAACTTTTTATAATTTCTCCACCCTTATGAAATCATTTGTGGTTCCCATGGTAATCACTGAAAATTTGTTATCTCTCAAGTACTGCTTCTTAATCAGAAGCTTCACCAATAGCAATGTCCTGCTGGAGCAGTAAAAGGCATGAGAAGGTTCTAATCCTCTTCTGGAGTGAGTAGTGTGTCCTTTGCTCATCCCTAAGGCCATGCACCATAAATCCCTAGTGAGCCTCCTAACTCTGTCATCAAGGTCTTGGTCCCTGTAGAGTTCACTCCATTCACTGATCACGCTGCTATGTCCCCATTTTCTTGATTGCAAAGGTGATGGGCTTGGACTTGTACTCACTTTGTCCAAGATGATTCCATAGGTCAGGTTATCTCAACAAAGCTTGTAGGAGAATTCAGGTTTCCTTTGCTGAATTTAGCTGCTGTCTAGTTCCCTTTACACAGGATTACAGCACCGTGCACTCCCATATAAGACAGGTGCCAAAAGTCCAAAATGCCTCATGTACAATATTTCATGTTCAGGTGTTTAAAACAGCATGTAGTTGATGCAAACCAAAATTTATATGTATATGTATATACACACACATACACAGAGGACATTTATAGCACATTTTATACACTCTCCTTCAAGCCTACAGCAATTTCCATGACTGTAAATTTGCCAGTGCATGATAATATGTCCTACTACAGTCCTAGAGTGAGAAGGTTTGCTTTGACACTAAATGCAGAGGTGCTGCTGATCTCAGTCCATTTTTTTCAAAAATCAGCCCACACTAGTCCTCCTCTACAAGAGCCCTGCTTGGAATCCTGCTCTGAGCCTGTTATCAAGGTTCAGAAGCAAGGTCAGTGGATTTCTGACTCTGGTCTTTCTGACTCAACTCCAGCATTTCAGCAATTTCTATCTTTATGCATCTGTGATGATACCAGACAACTTTCTGTCAAATACTAGTTGTACTTGCCTCTTGCAGCTGATTCTGGACTTCTCCCTGTACTGAGTCATAAAACCCAAACTAACTGTGTTGCAAATTTTGGTTTAATATAAAATACAAATATGTGTATAAATCTTCTGGATGTACAAGGCATCACTTGATGTGGTAAAATCCCATCTCCATGTGTTCTAGTGAAACCAGGACCACCCCCAGAGAGGGGGCTACTTTAACCAGCTATCATCATTTCCAGCCAGCAAACACTACATTGAATTTCTTCTTCCTCTTTGAAATTAGCAATACTTTTTGGAAAGATAGCCTCTCTTGACTGAAAAAAATTAAAGTGAAAGGACAGAATTTTTCCTTTGCAGAAGTGTCCCAGTAGTTACTTGCCAGAGATTCATTTTTTGTTTACAGTAAAATATGCCACATGACACATATGGATCCTACAGAAATTGCTATCTCGTGTACCCCTGTGTATTCAATTCCCTTTTTTTCCTGCTCCCTCAGCACACTATATCATCCCACAGAGATGTATCAGACATTTTTTCCTTTTTTTTGGGTAGAATCTTATCGTATGCTTTAGATGTGGAATTTCTTTCTCAAGTGACATTAATCCAGGGTCTGGGCTGGTGGGATGTGATCTTGATGTGACTATGTGAGTATCACCATGTACTGGCAATTATGTTTGTGTCGGGACCTCACCTCTGAAAGGAGGAATGTCATCTGCAGCACTGTAGAAAGGGTTCACTGATGGACAAGATGATAAATAACAACAGTCTCATGCAGAATTGCTCCATTTTGTTCATCAGATCAGTTTAATTTCCCATACCCACAGAAAGTCAACATTCATAGTCTGTTCATACTCCATGTCAGGACATGGAGCTGTTGGAGTGAGTCCAGAGGAGGCCACCAGGATGATCAGAGGGATGGAGCAGCTCTGCTATGAGGAAAGGCTGAGAGAATTTGAATTCTTCAGCCTGGAAAAGAGAAGGCTTTGGGTGGACCTAATTGCAGCCTTCCAGCACCTGAAGGAAGTCAACAAGAAAGATGGAGAGGGAGTGGAGATGGTGGGAGAGGACGGTGATGCACTGGTGTAGGTTGCCCAGGAAAGTTGCAGGTGCCCACCCCTAGAAATGTTCAAGGCTGAGTTGGATGGGGCTCTGAGCAACCTGGTCTGTTGGAAGGTGTCCCATGGCAGAGGGGATAGGAAAGAGATGATCATTAAGGTCCCTACCAACACAAACAATTTAATTATGGTATGATTCTATGACTAGTACTAAGCAGAGCAGGATTTAATTTTAAAGCCATATTTAGTATTTAAAACAACAGAAACTCAGAGTTGTTAAGACATGTCAGATTTCAGAAGAAACTTCTGTAGCCTTTTTAATTCAAAGAGGCGTTGTGAAGCATTTGACATTTTGGTGTGTCAAAAAGGTTAAATGAATACCTGATAATCATGTAGCTGAACAGTGGCATCCATTTGATAAAAATATAAAGGCATTTGGAAACTATAGCAGATCAAAGAGCAGTAAAAAACATTTCATTTATATGTTGAAAAGCCAATATGATGTCACATTTTTCAAAGGCCTTGTGAACAAGGCGTCAGAAGGAAAAAAAATTGTTGCAGAGGCTTATTAGCAGCTTTAGTAGACACTGACAGTAACCCCAGCTTGGAAAGAAAATAAGAATAATAAATAAAATAGAATTTTGTTGGCACTGCTCCAGAAAGTCAGTAACTCATCAGAAAGAAAATTATTCTTAAAAATACATCAGAGTTGCATGTGGTTTCAACTGAGTCTAATGTCTCCCCCTGAACAACACATTTTACAGAAAGAGAGCACATCTCTTATAAAAAGGAATTAAGTCTTAAAAATCTCTCCCAAATGCTTTGAAGGCTCCTGAGAGAGACTGGAGTGCTGAGGGCTCAAACAATCGGGGTGAGCTGCTGATGTGCAGAGTAAACACCCGGGTGCAGAGGGCAAGCACACAGCCCCCACCTCAGACTGTAGCTGGTGATGAACAAGGGAAGGGAAGCAGCTGATAAGAGGCAGATCCTTCCAGGTAGGATGATGCCTTTTATCTGCCAAAGTCCTTACACGATTGGCTCAGCTGTGAAAGCTTCCCTCTGGGAAAGAACCAGGACCGTTCACTGAAGGTGACACCTGAAAGTTTTCACCCCTTCTGATGGGCCTCCATTGACTCAAACTGTGCTGGCTTGAGAGGCAGCTGTGGCACCCTGGGGGTGTTATGTACCATCAAAGACTCACAAATTGTTGCCTCATCCACAGCATTCCATCATCCAGTTGCAACTCCTCACCCAAGGGGAGCTACCTGGGCATTCACACCTGAACCTGAGTGCTTATAACCCACGGAACTTTGGTGTTCCCTGGATTTTTCCCACCTCTGACAGATCAAGAATGTGGCCATCACTTTGACCAACAGGCACTGAAATTGCAACAACCAAGTCTCCCTGTGAGGTCCATGGGTTGTGAGCTCTTTCTCCTCTTGTCCTTTCCTTCTCTTTCTTTCCCTTATACATGTTTAAGTGATATTTTTGTGCTTTTATATTGCTGTGTTACTATAGACAATAACCAAAATAGCTACATAACTGATTTTCATTGCAACCAAATTGTTCTAAAATAAACCCTCCAAATATATATATAAATACATATATGTAAATATTTACAACCACCAATCACTCAGTGTTGTTTCACGCTAATCCACCTCAAGGCATCTTTTAACAAGAACCTGGGTTGCTCTCAGCTTTAGGGGTGGATCATAACAGCTCCCAAGGCCAAGCTATCAGAAATAGAGAGTTTTAATGCATTTATCAGTACCCTGCCCCTGGGAGATGGGGAAGGGTTCTGTATACATGCTGCTTGTGTGTGGCTATGTTTCATAGACAATGATATGAAAACAGAAGCACCTTTGCAATGGAAAAAAGTTTGCAGAGGATCAAAGGTTTGTCTCCAGTTTCCACATCTCTTTTCCATTTTCCATGTCCATCTCTTCAAAAGTCACTGCCAAAATGGAGCTGTTTGTACAAAGGGCACTGATTTAGGCCCATCACAGTGTGACGTGTGTAGCAGAGCCATCCTGCTTCCATCCCACTCTGCATTGCTTATTTCTACCTCACCCAGATTCAGCTTTACGGCCTCAGAAGTACAGTACAAACTGATGCAAAAAGAAGACCAAAAAACCCCTGGAGATTACAAAATCAGACTTTTAACACCTCAAATTCCAATTGAGTGCTAGCGTCTTAAATTGCTGGTGTTTAACAGCATAAGCAATTTCTGGTGCCTCAGCAAGGTTTGGAAATAAGAACTGGCAGAGGCAAATGGTGCAGATGAATATGCACCTCACTGACATGAAAAAAGGATATTACAGCTATTTCTTACCTAGAGGTAAGTTTCTCCAAGGCTGAATTAACAAAATGACTCTGATTAGATTGCCATGTTAGTTCTGCACTAAGGTCCATTCTGGATCCTGGGATTTTTCATGGAAAGATTTAGGCAACAAAATACCTGCCTGGTTTGCAGGATCCCAGATCCAGCAGCCAGCACTGATTCCCTGTTTTCATTGGCCCTTCACCCAGCACAGGGTAGTGGGGAGCTCCTCTGTCTTCTCAGAACTGAAAGTCTTGAAGCCCCGCAGCCCTTCCTGAAGAAGTAACATAGTCCATCATCCAAAACCCATGAGCGGGGTTCTTTCAGTTTTAGAGCAAAGCTGTAGCTCTCACAGATGTCATGTTCCTTAACAGAGGTGTCGGGATCAGTGTTTTCCGCAAAGCATGAGGAATCATGCCCGTGTCTGAAACAAGAAGAGGTTCAGAAGGAGAGGTCTTCACCCCTGGTGCAAAATCTTCAATGAGCCTCTGTGGAAAAGCACAAGAGGACTGCTCTGCTCTGAGCTCATGGGGAAAGAGGAGCTCTGGGCTCCTCTCACTGCTTCTGTGCCTGGTAAATGCAGTGTGTGATGAGCTCTTGGAGGAAGATCATAACCAGATCTGGATCCCAGATGGGCTTTAGTGTGGATTCCAGCAGCAGAGAACAAGAACAGAGCAGAACCCATTCCTTTCCAAAGGAAAACATTGCTGTCAAATTATCGCTGGTGGATGTGTATGTTTCTAGTGTGAGTTGAACACAGGGTTTTAAGCTCATAATTTTGGGCTTGGATTCTTGCCTTTCATGTTTATATACTTTCTGCAAGAGTCAACTCCTACTATTTTCACTCTCCATTAGTACCTTCTGAAGTCAGTGAGCCTGCTGAGAGAGCAGATAACCTTTTATACAGATCTGAACAGAATCACCAGGCAGGAGCCATGAAAGAGGTGGAGTGGGATTCACAGGCCTGATGAATTTCCCAGGAGGAAAACTCATCTCCACCAGATTCTGCATTGTCTCAGCTGTAGCTAAAATCCTTAAAAACCCTTCCCCATCTCCCGGTATTGCAAAGCCTGCAGTAAAATTCCAGTTGCAAGAATAGGTGTGTATTTACTTCTATAGAGCATGAGAGATTCTGCAGAAAATTTTACAGGTGGTTTTATTTACATCTGTGTCAGTGAGGTCAGAATCTCATCCAAAACATTCTCTTTTTTTTTTGTTGGCTAGCAAAAATGTTCACACTAACTAAATCTATCTTATAAATCACCTTGACAGTCCTCATAATTCAACATAATAGGGTTCTTTGCAGAAAGAATTGTCTCTGAGCTGATGCAAGAGGATGGACAAGATAACCTAAGAGTGTTCTATGTCTATGAAAAATTAAATTCTTGACCCTTTTCTTATTCCATTGGACTCCACCCATTCAGGAGCAGTTATATCCCAATCATTAAGAAGATTTTTCTCCATTAGCTCCCCAGATCTCTTTGCTGGTCAGTAAGCTGCTGCAGTCTCCTGATTAACATTTTCTGTCTTTATTTTCTTTGCTCCAGGAGTCGTTATTCTACATTTATCTGCACCGAACTGGATTTGTCACCTTTTTGCCCAATTACTTAAATGATCTAAGACCTTCTGTGTCTAACGGCATTGTTCTTCATTGTTTACCTCTCCTTGCCCACTCCTGTCACCCAGAAATCTTGCTTTCAATAATTTCCCAGTCATGTCTGCAAATAATGAAGCATTTAAAGAGCCACGGTATAACACTCATAGTGAAATGCCTTCTCACTTGAGACATGGAAAATAAACAGAATTTCTGTATGTTTTACACATCTCAGTCTGATGCCTTCCTGTCACTCTCTGCTACCCACAGCCTTCAGATGCAAAAGGCACATACTGAAGCTGCCAATGCAAACATTAATTTATGAGCTGACTACCTCAGGGTCATAAATCAAAGGAATATTTTCCACCTAACTGGACTTCCTGGGTTGGAAAATAACCCCATGAGTCCATTGATGGCAGTGATGCTTAGTAGTTATGCAGATCTTTTCTGCCAACTTGAATGGCAGGGAAAAGAAGCGATGCGGTGACTTTCTTCAGAGCTGCAATTTCCCACCTCGCTAGAGAGAAATTTCCCACCTCCCTTCTCCTCATTGCTATGGCACATTCAAGGATAAAGCCAAGCTAGTCAGGTCAAGCTCTTCCTCATTCTCAAGGCAACATCTCTGCAAAGCTTCCGAGAGAGTTGGTTTTGACTGCAGAAAAATACATTCAGAAATTTTTACAAAAATTTTCCAAAAATTCCCTTTCACAAATGGATTGGGGTGGGTAGAAGAACCATCAGAAGATAACTTGGCTCGCAGTTCACTTCTGGTCCTTCGTCTCTTGGTTGTTGACAAGGCAAGGCTTACCAAGATGAGAGACAGGGGATGATTACTGTCATGTTCCCCCATCAGAGTAAGGGTAGGTAGCTAAAGGGAAGTTGAGAGATCAGCAAATGTCCTCGCTAGCTCTTTTTTTGGCTGCTTCTGCCCCAAAACCAAGCAACAGGGATGAACAGACCATACCTGGAAGCTTATCTGGCTCCAGGTTTGAAAAGTTTGGAGCTTCTCTTGACCTGAAGGTATCAAGCCTCATAAAAATGTGACCAGTCACAAGAAGCTTTTCTAAGGGGGGAAACATCAGGCCACAAGGCACCTGAACTTGAAAACAGAAGAGATACCTTCCTGATGTATTCCCAAGAGAACCTGTTTTTATCATTTTGAAAGACCTTTCTGATAGAGCAGTCAGGATGGACATACTGGATTTGTCCACATTAGAGCTGTAGTGTAGATCAGGATTTCCCTTGGAAGGGAATTTCTCAGTCACACTTGCTGCACTTCCCTACACAGAATGTAATTGCACCTGAAATTTATTTCATTTTAGACTAAACTGAACCAAAATAACTGAACCACCTCAGACACTTGAGCCCCAAATGGTAATCTATGAGATCAGTCTACAGACACATTGTACTGTGTGGATGTCAGATATTCAGGTTGGATTGCTTTTTATTTTATTGCTGTGCTGGCACTTTGGATCTGGATTACATTTCCCAAGGAAACACACCTGCTTACACCTGTAAGGTGGTTGCCACCTCCTGATGATTTTCATACTGACATGTAAAAAATCCCTGTCAGAAAAGACCAGCGAGGACATGGTGTTGTGAGGACTGTGGAGACTTGTGAACTCTGTGAAAAACATGCAGGAGGAGTTAGGGAAGGATGTTGCCAGTGAGGGGGGAAAAACAGGGATAAAGGAGGTATAGGGAAATCAGAGGGACGGAAGAAAAGTTTGGAGTGTAGAAGTGCAGTAAACAGTAGAAAGACCTACAGGAACAACTAAATGAAAGTTAGGGGAGAGAAGAGGATCCATTTTAAGGTAATTTCTCTTCCTTGTGAATGGACAAAACCAGTTATTTTTACTTTCAAACGAAATATCTTGTTCTGGGCATGGACAACACTGTCTCCCCTTTGCAAAAGGCAGGAAGAGTACAGCCTGGTTTAGCCAAAGCCATTAGTTTTGGATGCCTCTTTCAGGGATGGAAAAGAAGGAGTAGCACAGACACACACACGCAAACACCAGACTAACTCACCACAAATTCTGAGCTCTTCAACCCTCCTCCTATTCTTCACTCCACTTGCTGAGCATCGTATTTAAATCAGGTTGCAAAGTCTTCCAGCATATAAATCATGTCAAAACTATTGCTTTTCTTTCCCTGAAACTCCTCAGCACATTTTTTTCAGCTTTACAAAGAAACAATCTTCACCTCTACCTGTGAATCTGAGAGCAGGCAAGTGTAGTAGAGACAAGTAGAAGTCTGAGACACATCCTTCACTCATGGTGACCAATAAATGACTTCTTTCCCCGTCTGCAGCCGTTCAATTCAGTCTTGATTCTTCCTCAAGTTTCCAAGCTTACACTGCCATGGATGAAAAGACCTTGAAATGAAATGCATGAGCAGATATTATCCCTTCCTTCCTTGACACCCTACACAAACTCTCAAAGCCATGATGATTGTTTGCGTCATTATGAGCAGCAATATTCGAATGACAAAAGTTGTATGGCTACTGATGAACCCGTTGAGGCTGCTGGAAATGCCTAGAACTGGCCAGTGCTACTGAACCCTAAGTCAAGCCTTTCCATATGTTTTTTTTTTAGGGCAAACTGTGGAGATATTGAAGGGACCAGCAAAGCCCAGCATCTGCATACAGCATTCATTCACAACTGAAGACTGTTTCCCTCCCAACCCTCCTAAAAGAAAAAGAAAGCAGGAGCAAAGCCCTTCCCCTTGGCTCCCCTCCTCCCTTTTGCAGTCAGGGCTGGTAGAACACGCAGCAGAGACATGCTGCATCCCATTAAGGGTTGTAGCAGTAAACAGACTCTCCAGCAGCACCAGGGATTGTCATGTTCTCAAGTGCAGTAGCTAACAAACAGCTGAGAAGTTTCTGGATGAGCAGTTCACAGAGGCTGCAGCAGAGGTTACCAGTTTGGTCACTCTGCCAGCAGAGATCTCCTCTCCCAGGCTCTCACTGCTCTGCAGATGCTGCTCACGGAGAGTCCAGCTCCCCCAGCACTGAAATGCAGGCAGATGAAAACCAAGAGTGCAGGGGAGCACAAGCCATGTACCAGGAGACCAGGGAATTTGCTGGCTGTGTATCTGCATCCTCAAATTCACAGAACTACCCATTTTTTATTGTCATCCTTAGCAGATTTTTAGGAAGTATCTCTGCAGATTGACTGTCCTTTGCTCTTTCACTGGATTTTGGAGTGGAATATCCAATAACAAATATTTCTTGTGCTGAGGGGGTAGAAGTATGTCCACCTCTAAAGAAACAGCATTTAATATTTCTTGCTTTTCCTGCCTGTTGGAGGAGAGGATCATCCTCATGCTTAACTTTCTGTAACTCACACAGGGATCAAAAACTGGGGAAGGAATTAAATTTAATTTATCGGACTTGGGAGAAAGGACAATGTAGAGTCTTGAGACACTATTGATGCTTCACCAATTACACCTGAAGAGCCATTTCAGCTTTTTGAGCACTGGGCAGTGTCCATCATGAAAGCAGATGGGGTAGGGAAGCTCAGTGCATTTGCAGAGAATGACTACCTGCAGGCTTTCCTGCTGCTAATAATCCAAGTTAATTTAGCAAGCCTATTAGTTCAGAGCATCACCAGAATTTGAATCTAGCAAGTTCAGAGTCACAGTATAAACGGATACTTGAATTTGATTATCATATTCCTGTTAGGCATGTATTTTAACAGTAAGCAATCCCATTTGAGTTTATGTGAGTCTAAGTCTTGTATTTCCCCCAAGAAGCAATTTCCATGGGTATTGTCCAAATATTTAAACTCTTAGACCTTTTTTTCAAAAATACGTTCTCTTTTTTGAGAGATTTTTCCTATCACAGAATTATGAGTCTTTGTTTAAAAGTGTCAGTTTATATAGCATTGTATATTTTTCTCTTAATCCTTGCACAATAAAAATTTTCCACTGGCACTTCACTGCATCTGGCTAGCTTGATGCTTTCATAGGTTTGCAGTTTCTGTCTTCTTTTGCTTATTCCATTAGAGAAGCTGGAATTGGCCTGAAGTCTCTAGTAGCTTGAGTTAATTTGGGAAGAAATAGTGTCAAAAATTCCACCCAGAAATGATGCTAAACAAATGTTCAGGCAAGAAACTTCTCCCTCTAAATATTTCATCATGACAGCTTCCCAGGACACGTTCCTGCTCAATCCCTTCAGTACTGGACTAATCAGTTACTTCAGACAAAATTTGTCTCCAGTAACTTTTCCTGTCCACAGTGCAGATGTTTGCACCCAAGTGTTTAACCTCCTGTGGAGAGCTCAAGGGTTCAGGATAGCTCTGACCAAAGACGATCATTTCACCAAAGCTGGTGAAATATGTCACATCCTGAGCTCTGCTGACGCCGTGGATCAGCCCTTCAGAGGACGTGGGGGTTGCTCAGGTGCGGATGCAGGTGGCTGAAATGCAGATTAACATATTCAGCCACGTGTTTTAGGGAGTTGTACACCCAGTGAGGGAGCAGAGCACGCTCAGGGTGGGTGGCATCTTAGCAGGCAGACTCCAGCATATCCCTCCTGAGGATGTGTGAACAGATATTGCAGCAGCTAATAATTAAAATTTATGGGGATGAATTTTAATAGGAGTAGCAGAAGGCACATTCCTGGCACAAGGGGGACATCATGTCTGCTGTGGAACATCTGGATGCTCCACTTCCCACCAAATCCCAGGAAACTGGGCAACGCAAGCAGTTTTTCCATTTCCTTGTTACACCTTACAGCCAAATATTTTTTTTTTCTGAAATAAAGGCAGAGGTTTTTGGGGAAAGAAATAATATTAAAAAAAAAAAACCAAAAAACAAAACTCAAACCAACCAACAAAATAATAATCAAAAAAACCCAGAAAGAAATATCTCATAAATACACAGAATATTTCAGTCAAGGCAGTTAAAATTATTCCACGGTTGTACGAAAATTTGGAAAACCTTTCAAAAAGAGGGGTCATGTAGAAGTGACAGTGTTGGGAAGCCTTATGGGCTGCACTGTGAGCTCTGACTGTTCTTGTTCCCAAATAAAAACCCAGCTAAGGTTCAAATCTCCGCATTAAAACTGCTCTCATTCACTCATTCATTTTGAGAGGGGCTTTTCCCTAGACAAGAGGTTAATAATAAGATACTGGAAAGGGTACAGAAGGTGATTGCATGGCTTAGGTTAAACAAAGATTTACTGTACACAATCACTTGTTGCTGTAATTGCATCCAAGTGTGTCTACATTTGATTGCCCAGGTTTCTATTGCAGCACCTTTAAATTGTTGTTCCACTGCCTGTGAAATGAATGGGACTTGATATTTAAAAACACTGTGTGCTGAGCAAACCACTAACAAGGGCGATGTTTTTATTATGTATATAATGGGATAAAGAGCACCATAGGTTATCACAGTTAAGAACCTTCCTTAGCCTGAAAGAACATAGTTTTTAAAAATAAATAAATATATAGCGTTTACTGTGGAAAAGCCAGCTTCTTGAACGTTTGTGGGAAACTTTACTTACAGTTGAACCCACCTAGGGAACTGCTGTCCTTAGTTTTATTTAGCCCTGAAAGAGCTTCTCATTTCAGGATGGGGAGGCAGGGGCTGGCATCAAAATATGTAGGACTGCAGGGATACTGAGTCCTCTGTGTCACTCTGTGTGGCATTTGGTTGTACAGATTCATCCCTCTTCATTGTACAGAAGTCACGAGAGCAGATGCATCTGATTTACCTGGTTTTCCTCTAGAAGGGCGTGTCTTAGTGTGGAATATTGTCCTTTTTTTTTGGCATCAGCCAGGGTATTGCTGTAAGAAACAGTCAGGGACCTTGAGATATTTACTAGCTGAGCCTGGGAAGGTTTTACCTGTCTCATAACGTTGTATCTCATGATGTTTTCCATGGTAATTAGTGAATATAACAATTATTTATTTTTTTTTTTTAAGCTACTCTTTTCAGAACTGAGACACCCAAAGCTTGATATCTACTTATCAACATTAGTCTGTAGCTGAGTGGGAGTGGAGAGAGGTGCAGGACATACAGGGCTGACAGATACATTCATCACACTGACCAGTGCCAGGCTGAGTTGAGCCACGAGTTCGGTGCACCACAGAGGAACGCCAAGAGGATCTGCAGCATGAAACCAAATGGTTCCTTTTCAATTTGGGAAAAAAACCCCTATGTAATTATGGAGCTCCACAAGCTCGAGGTGAGGTCTTGCCTTTTTAAAGAGCTCTGTCGTCTGGAAAGCTACGGAGGGAGCAACAGGTTAAATGAACAGGCAACAGCAGCCAAAATGCAGCCTGAATAGATAAAAAGTAACACTTGATAGAGGTGAATCTCCACTTTAAAAAGTTTAGCCCTAAATATGTCCTTGACTATGTTAAAGAACTTCACAGAGCCAGAAGTTTTTCCCCTTTAACGTTTTCCTTTTAGCTAAAATTATACCGGTACTGCATTATTATATTATCACAATGGTGTATTTTCTCTTTCCCTTTCCCTTCTCTCACATACACAAAATCAATAGAAAGAAATATTGAAAATGTCCTATTTTCCCTCTTTTATTATAAAAAGACTTTTGCAGCAGCCAGAGGTTGTGCGGTTTATGATTAAGCAACACTGCTAACAGGGCTAGACAGATAGGAACATGAAATACAACAAAAGGTTGAAAATTATAACTGAATTTAGGGCTGTCTGAGCCTTGATTCTTCAATACTGAACCCTTTTTTCAGTCTCTCATGGCCAGCAAAAGAAAGTTAATGGTGCTAGAAAATGAAAAGTCCCTTTTCTGTTTTGTCTTTTAATAATTTAAGGGCACCTCCAGCAACCAAAACAAATATATTTATCATCGCACACAAAGCCTTTAGGCGTGAGCTCTAAAGAGGCACATTAGTGTCAATGCATCTGGTACACTGTCACTTTCCAGTTTAGTTTAACTCTTGCTTCTCCTTGTTTCTTGACATTTGTGTCTGAAGAGATGCTGCCTGATGCTGGGGTTGTTTTTCAGAAAAGAAAAACTAGTTAAATGCACATTATTCATGTAAAAATACACAAGCATGCAAAAATCTCTTGGCAAAATTCAATAGTTTGACTACGCAGAAGATCATATTCAACAGTAATAAAGGATACACTTGATCTAAGACCTGTGAAATAACAGTATCTCTTCCATCCTCATCAGTCTGTTTGCATGTGGGCAGGGTGGTTTTATTCACTATAAAGAAAAAAATTGTACAGATGAACAACAAAATATCCCCTGGAAGGAATTTTCTCAGATTAAGTAATACATAAAGGATTAGAGCAGCAGCCGTGTTGTAGACAACAGGACTGCATGCGCAAATCTGGAGGAAGTGAAAAGATATAACCATACATAAGAATCCTTGTGTTTGATATGTCTTCAGAAGCTGCATTTCATGGTGGAATTATATTATTAGGATCAGCTTGGGGCAACGTTTCTTTTGCATCATTACATCCAGCAGCCCACTCCAGATCATGAAGCAAGACAAGTCAGCAGTAAAGGGGAAAAATTACTGCTCTGCATGTTAGTAAACAGTCCTGCAAAGGTGGATCCCTGAGAGTTCACAAACCCGTTTTTACAGAAGGAAAAATCATGGCAGAGCATCTGGGACAAGGTCATGCGGTAAAGTCATTGCTCAAGGCAGACTGAGATGTCAGCGCTTTTGGCTCCCAGAGCCGTGCTTTGAGTAGTGAACCAAACCCTCCCATTCAGTAAGAACGAAATGTTAATGTCTGAGGAGCAGGGAGAGTTTACCTTGGCACATCAGCAGCACAGCAGGTGATTCAGGGTAAGAGCAGCACCAGTGGTGCTCCCAGCAGCCAAGAGAAGCTGAACTGCAACTGCAGCTTTGTGAGAGCCTGCAAGGGCCAGAGAGCCCAGCTGGCCCCGAATGTCTGCGAGCCAGTCTGACCCAGAGTGGGTGGCCCACAGGGGAACAGCACATCAGCATCCACACGGAGTCCCTCCCCAAAAACCAGGCTGATCTCCGGGGCAGAACAACAACCCCAAGCACATGCTCTCTTTCATCTGACAGACGTTTGTGAGCAAACCCAGCGCAGCCGGTCCTGGAGCCAGGACGTGCCTGGGAGGACTGATTTTGCTGTCCTTAGCCCTGGTTTCAGTAATCAGTTCCCTTGGCTTCAGTGGCATCAGCCATTATTTACCTTACTGTGAAAGAAGCAGCAACACAGAGGAGGTTTTCAGTTTCCCACTGGAGTTCTGTCTTGGACACTGTCTCGCAGCCAGGCAGAATTATCAATCTCTTCTCCTGAAAGCTCTCCTCTCAGGGCTGGAAATCTTGAGATGCTGAAGGTCAGGAGATTTAAGGTACATTGGCAGAGCTCTATATCTCCAGCTTGCATTATTCTGGGTGCTGGCCAATGCTATCAGTCTCTTGCCAAAAAGGAATAGCTATTATGGCATTGATTTTCTGCCACCAAAAAAACAGGGAGAGTGACTTCTAGTTAAATGCAACAGTAGAAAGTGCTCCAGCCTTTTACTGCAAAAAAAAGGCTGTGTCTTGGTCTGTGTGTCTTGGTCGGGGATGGCTGAGTCTGGACTAAAATATTTTCAACACCAGCTCTGCACAGATGAATTAGAAAGAGCCAGTAGAAAAACCGATATGCAAAAAGCAGATTTTAGAAGTTGTTACAGATTGATCCCAAATACCAGAGGCTCACCAATGACAGCAAAGAAAAAATAGTTATAAAGCTAATAATTGTGCTGGAATGATAACATTCCACAGCAAGTTCAGATCTGTAGGGTCTATCCATCATAGATGGATAGGGCCACACCACAGCAGTGATTTTTTTTCAGTTTTTCTCTGTTGAAAATTTTATCTGCTTATTAACAAACATAAGCCCAGTCCAGGCTGCTCCAAACACTTCAGCTTTAAACAAACAAACAAAATCCATAGTGACAATAAACATTAGTCACCAAGTAATTCCTAAGCTTTGTTGACTATCCAGATCACTTGGCCTCTGAGAATATCTTTTCCTGCTGGGTTTCTAGTACTCTCACCCTGTTTTGGCTAAGAACCTATATAATCCAACTTTTTGGTTTTATTTTTGGCATGTCTTTTTTTTTCCAGGGCTTGGCCAGAGTGCAGAGGAAGAAAAAGTACAAAAGAGATGGAGAGAGAGAGAGAGACTTGACAGTAAAACACAGGAGATATCTAACCTGCTCTGAACCTTAAATAATCATCTACTTCAATTCAGCTTGAGCCATTGAGGACATGAAGGGTCATGTTTTATACTTATTTCTGCAGATTCAAAGAAGTCAGTGAAAGCTTAAGCTCACATTCTACAAGCTGAAAATGAACCTGAATTCATTGTATACAAAAGCAACCCAATCCATTAAAATAAAAGGAGATAATTAATTTAAAAATTCACAGTGACTTCTGCTGCTTGCAATTTGTGAATAATGTTGGACCTGTGCCACAGAACAGAGGAAATATAAATACAACCTGCATTTTAACTCACAGGAGCCCCAGTTTAGGAGGGTGCTTCTGGCTTTATCCAGGATAGATGAAATAACCCTCTCCTAATTGCTTGAGATAATCTCAGACAATCATGACCAACTCACTTTCCCAGCTCCTTTACTCTTCCAAATGAAATTCAGTTTTGTGCATATGGTGCGATTTCTGGGGTTGTGCTTTGCTGGGCCAGGAGTTGGACTCGATGATCTTTGTGGGTCTCTTGTAACTCAGCATATCCTATAATCCTGTGATTGGTTTGACTCTGCATTTTCACACAGGTCTGGTTCTCACCATCTCCCTGGTGGTACCCACAGCAGCACTTGCACTGGAAGATGAATTCAAGTGGAGATAAACCCTTGTGAATGACTATGTGCAACTAAAGATACACCTTGGAACCTTTCCATGCATCTAATCCCAAATGTATTTATCCTTTCCCAAAAGCCCTGGCAGAGGGTGGGAGGAGTCAGTATTCCCAGCTCCAGCATCCCCACGTGCTTGGGCTCTCAGTCCCTTGAATGTGCCAGTGTTGAGCCAGCAACTCCTCTTTGCAAGATTAAAATGGGGTGAGGCTGAGGTCACCACCCAGCCTTGTGCAGAGGCCTCACACCTCTTTCATCCACAGGAGCTGTGTTCCTTAGCCACAGCCACACAGATTGGATCTGGGCTCAGCCTGTGTGTGTGACTCATGCTCTCAGCTTTTAATTCAATCCCAGGTGTGCTCAGCACTGGCTGTCATCACCAGTATCTGAGAAATGGTTGTATTAATCCAGTTACAACATACGAAGGTAGAACAGAGTCATTTCGCAGTAATGAATCACAGGCATGGAGATTTGAACATGGGGATTGAAGAGGAAATTAAAGTCAAGTTTCCTGTATGGCTCATTCTCCAGCCCAGCATCGACTCAGACAGGAGAGAGATTTCTTTTTGTTCATTAATAGCAGGGGCAGATCCAGCGCCCCTTCCTGTCAACTGTAGCCTGTCATGGGCAGCAGTGACCACACAATGCCACTCGGGTTTGGTGTCGGAAGTTCCCCAGCTGCTGCTCTGCAGTGCTCATGGCGCCAGTGTGTCTTTTGTCACACAGGGAAAGCATGAGCTTCTGACTTCTGATGTAATTAGGCACACACCTAGGGACTTGGATGAACCATTGTTCATTATAAAATACACATCTCAGAGAAAGAATCCTAAATTAAACCCCACAGGTCCTACCTGGCCATAACAGAGAGGGCTCTTCAGGGGTCCTGGTGCAGGAAGAATGACATACCTGAGCAGCTACTTACCTTTGGAAGAACATAACAACTTTTGCTTTTTCTAGACCTCTGAATAATGAGCAATACAGTAATCATATTAAAAAGGACTTTAAGGGCATGACCAGCTGCATTCAGTGTCAAGCATAACAGCCCTTGGAAGTGCTTAGTCACACTTTAACTTCTGTCATTATTTTCCAAGCCTGTGTTTAATTCAGACAGAAATGCGGCTTTTTCTCACCCAGTGCAATATTGCCAGCGTGTTTAACCATAATCATCCCACAACAGCAGAAGGGCAGGTGTTGCACCTTCTTGCACTAATGCAAAAGACACAGGCTGATAAATGTCTCGAGGTTGCACATGATTGCTGCCTTCAAAACATCTATGCCTAGGGCCAGCTTTTGCACTGATGTCCCTTTGATACCTTAGGTGAAGAACTACCCTGGAAAAATTCAGTTTACTGACTACCAGAGGACTCAGGAGCCACAGGGACCAGTGAAGCAGAGAGATCTCTGGAGAGTAAATACAGGGTGAAGAAAGAAATACAACAGAAAGAGGAGAGAGATATTCTTGCACATGCCACTGAAGGGTGACAGCTCCTTTCCTAGATAACGTCACTCAGTCCTAGCCAAGGGCTCTTCTTTTGACCTTACAAGGCTGAAGATGTAGAATGAAGCCAACAGATCTGGGAAATCGCAGTCCTAGACAGTGGGAAGAAGATATTAGATTGACGCACCCAAAGAGGATGTGTAGGCATCCAGAAGAGTTCATTTTATATTCATAAATAACAGGCAAAACTTTAGTGTCGCCGTATGTTTACAGCCTTTACTGTGTAAATCCCCTCTGCTCTGAAAGTTTTTATTGCTCTAGCAACAAAAGGGAGGGAAAGGAGATAAAAGAGACAGGAGAATGAAAGGAAGGGGCAGAAAAGATAGTCTAATTGATACAAAAGTTCAGAATATCAGAAAAAAGTAGATTGAAAGAACTAATGGAGTTTTTTTTTAGAAAAATACACATATATATTAAAAAATAGAGCAGCAACTTCTGAAAAATATAAAACAGGATAACTTTCAAATTAGTGTTTTCACAGCTGCAGGCTACAGAGTTTATTGCTTGCAGTATGAACCTAATAATGATGAAAAAAAATCTGCAAACTCTTCCATCCAGCCCTAGACAGACTGACAGCCCTGGAGATCAATGTCCATTATTAACTTGCTGACTTCATGCACAGCAAGGCAGAGCATGAAGTTCTCTGGTTCTCTTCAAATTTAGCTTAATTGGATCACCTACAGGATGAGAGGATAATTTAGCATGCATGGCCTGCCACATCTCCATTGCACCCCTGAGCCTAGAACAAAGGCTCTGGCGAGGAGGGTGTGGACATCTAAGCAGCAAGATGCCCTTGGACTATCTGTCCATGTCTTGAATCGCTCTGATCACACAGGAGAGGGCAACTGATGCAGTCACTACTGTTCTGAACTGTCTCCAGTACTGTGGCTTAGGAGAGAAATGCCTGTGTCAGACTCCTTTCAATGGAATCCTAATGAGACTTCAAAGGGAAAGGACCACACTTCTGCCTCCAAACTATTCTCCTTAGGGATTTAATCTAACTCAACTGAAAGTAATTAGAGTTCTCTATAATTTGAGTTGGTGCAGTACCAAATCTATGTGGTCAGAGATGGGTTAGGGTCACAGATCACAGGTGTTGTGTTTTCTTCCCCTGATCATCACTCAGGAACCTTGTCCTTACACAGGAACATCCTCCATCAAAATCTCCTAGTGGAGTTCCCCTCTAGAAAATCTAAAAAGGCCTTGGTTTCCTTAACAAATTGTGCTTAAAAAAAAATAAAAAAAAAAATTAAGCCATCATGTGAAATTTCACAGAATTTGTTTTGCTAAAGTAAGTAGAAGAGCTACAAAGACTTTAAACCATCATTTAGAGGGGATAAGACAATTCATGGTTTAGAAACTGGTTTCTCAAAGGAAGAAAGAAGCAGCTCTATCCTCTCATCAGTGAGAGACCCAGGGTCACTTTTATCCCTTAACTTCACCCTCACCACCACCCACCCCTGCCATGGTTTTGGTCTCTGGCTGCCCAAAAATCTCTGCTGGCAGAAGTCTCCAGCCAGGCTTTGCCTGGGTGGCCCCTGTGCCCCAGCCAGTCCCTGCAGACCCTCTGGTCCCAGCTCCATCAGCTGCTTCTTTGAATCTTTTGAGCATGGTGTCAGAGTAATGAGGCAGGAGTTGTCTGTACAGCCACTGACTCCATTATCTCACACAATATCAGGAGTGAATAAATGGCTGCTGGGTTTTTTAATGGTATGCCAGAAGAGCCTTGTCGATAATAATTCTTTAGTTGGGGTTGCTGGAAATTACAGCCATCTCCTCTGCTCCAGCATCTTGCAGTTCTGTGGGAAATAGTTTTGAAACAGCTTCTCCAGCTTTAGAAAAAAGAATAATGAAAAAAACCCCAAATTTGTCCATGTTGAACATGCCTTCCTCTCTCTTAAGCAACAATAAACGAGACTTTCTAGTTTCTTATCTCTTACTCTCCTGCCTTATTATTTAGGAGTCAGGACTAGCAAGACCGTCTCTGGTTCTCAGTTATGGTTTTGGATTTATTTGAGTGATCCCGGCACACTCCTGGATCCCCGACTGCAGCTAACTAATGCTCATCTCAGCAGCACCCTGCCACACAGGGCAATCTCAAAGGGACGAGCAGCTGAAAATCCTGCTTCTGTCATGTTCCCTCTGAGCCAAAGGCAGCACAGCAGCAGCACGTCCTGCTCCCCACAGAACCTTCCCCAGATCCCACGCTGGGCCATGCAATGCTCCACAAGCCTCTTGATCTCACAGAAAATGCAATAATTGCCTAAAAATCCCTGCCCCTGCTGTTACTGAGCCTGTGCTGGGCTCCTGCCCTGCTACGAGAGTTCTCTGTGCCACGGTTAGCAGTTTTTATCCCATGTTATTCTTCGGGAAAAAAA
>VZRN01000884.1:479300-491042 GCA_013397935.1 Dasyornis broadbenti
AAAAAAGAGACCCTGGGTATGAACTGCTGGCTTGCTTATTGCAAAACCAGTCTCATCTAAAGCTTGTATGACATTTCTTGGGGGCCAGAAACTCAGCTGGTTTGATTCTGAGCTCTTCCTTTAAGACTTAGGTGGACTCATGCCACATTACACCAAGTGCAACTCTGATTTGGGGTATTTAATTCATTTCTGCTCTGGATATCGTGCTGGCCATCTCCAGAGATGAGATATTTCTTGCAAGGTGTTGCTTTGTGCTTCAGGGAGAATTAACCTCTGCCTTCTATTATTCCAATAAGATGCAAAACTCTTCTAGGCATTTCCCACCACAAACTGAAAAAGCCAGACTCTCTCTTACCTTAAGATCTTCAGACACGTAGCAAAAAAAGCTGCAAGGTAAAGCTGTACCTGCAAGCCGTGCATCAGTGTGGCGGCCTGGTCATTTGGCAAGGGTGGGGTCTGAGGGCGAGGGTGGCCAAACTCAAACGTGGCACCTGTGTTGTGAGTCCAAGTGGAGGGAAAAACAGGGCTGCTATAGACCTGGCAGAGAGCAGAAAAAAGTCCTGCATCATTCCTCTCAGCCAGCAGTGCAGCATGGCATATTCCATTCAAGAAGCAGCTCTGAAAACCAGGAGGAGCAGTCTGAGGGTGGAGAACCTACAAAATGTCCAGCTAGAAATGTTACTGTCATCTATAGGATCCAGAGAAGATTAGACATACTGTGAGAAGAGCATGGATTTCTGTATAGCTCGAGTTTAAAAAATGGAAAATGGAGGACAAAATGCATGCCGGTGGGATGGCCAGGAATCCTGGAATGACAGAATAGTCCAAGTTGGAAGGGACCCACAAGAATCATCAAGTCCAGCTACTGGCTTTACAAAGGACAACCCCAGGAATCACTCCATGTGCCTGAGAGTGTTGTTCAAACACTCCTTGAGCTCTGTGAGGCTTGGTGCTGTGACCACTGCCCTGGGGAACCTGTTTAGTGCCCAATCACCCTCTGGAGGAAGAAACTTTTTCTAATATCCAACCTAAACCTCCCCTGACACAGCTCCAGCCATTCTCTCAGATCATGTTGCTGGTGACCAGAGAGAAATCAGAGCCTGCCCCTCTTCTTCTCCTCACAAGGAAGCTGCAATGACATCTCTCAGTCTCCTCTTCTCCAGGGTGAACAGACAAGTGTCCTCAGCTTCTCCTCAAGTCCCTTCACCATCTTCATTACCTTCCTTTGGACACTCTTTAATGACTTTGTATATTTCTTATGTTTTGGTGCCCAAAACTGCACACAGAACTCAAGGTGAGGCAGGAGAAGACTGGGAGAATGGTGTTTTGGGGAGGGCCTGGCACCAAGGAGTGTGGGACACATAAAGAAAGCTACAGGAGGGAAGCATTGCCAAGTCCTTGGTTGACGCCATAGCAGGGAAAAGCATCCAGGAGGTGGCAAGTAGTGGAAGGTAGGAGGAACCAGAGGAGAGGGCAAGAGAGTGGTGATGGGGAAGGGATTCAAGATGGAAAAAGCAGACGGAGACATTGGTTCAGAAAGAAATTCTCCACCAATACTTAGGAAGCCAAGAGGAACCACTGCCAGAAGAAACGCTTAAAAAAACAACAAAATAACTTCGTCCGAATCAAATATCTTTCAGAGAAACTATGAATGACAGGACTTAACAAAAGGTTGATTTTTGTGTAAGTTCACCTCCTTTTAAGCTCTCAGGCTAAAACACCATCCACTTGCAAGGCCTGTCAAACCCTCTCTGCTGTCCTCCAGCCAGCAGGCCAAACACAACATTTGATGTCATCTCAGTGCACGCAAAGCTAAAAGGGGCTAAAGACTGTTTACTGTCTGTAGACCTCTAAACATTGACCTTCTTTTAAACTTGGCAGTGAGTCTGTTTTAAAACTACTTTCCACACAGCAGAAGAAAGTTGGAAATTCTTTGCCTCATCTTTTGTCTATGTTTCTTCCTGAGTTTTCCCTCAGAGACAGACACCTCATTGGTGAAGTCTCCCATCTACTTCCAGGCATTATGTCCTGGACCACAGTCCTTTAACAGGGTTAAACTCAAACCATTAGAAGGCAAACTGAATTCAACATGCACGTGTTGCCAGACAAATTGAATTTGCTTTCACTCAGTTAATTAGGATAAGCTTCCATTCTCACATCAACTGTTTTGCATTTGTACACAGGCACAGCCTCCTCTTCTTCTCCCTGCAATTGCCAGCAGAAGGCCAGCAGATTTTCAGACATACACCTCGTGGCTTTTTTTTTCCATTCAAAACCACCTTCTGGTTCTCACAAGACTCTTCCTAGACTTTGATATCCAACACCTCCTGGAGAAGGCATATCAGTTGGCATTGTCATATCTCAGGCCTTCAAAAGAAAAACCTACCAAAAAAAAAAGCAGACAAAAAAACACTCAAGAAAGAAGAAAGACAGAAAGCTTTTAAATAAGAAAACATCTTTCTTTTTTTCACCTTGCCCTAAACAGATAGCTTCAACTTTCTTGCAAGTCAGCACAGATTAGTTTAGCAAATCAGAAACAGGAAGAGGCCTACAAAACACCCATCCCAGGCCTTGGTGGTGCTGTTGTTTTTGCAGGGGTAGTCACATATACTTGCCTTTCAATGTCCTTCATTATATGCCAAAGCACAGAGTCATAGGACATTAATAATTAATTATAATTATTATTATTACTATTATTATCCAAAGTTTCCTGTTTGCTGTATCCTAAGGCACTCCCAGAGTGGTTGTTCAAAGAGGGGAGCTCAGTTCACAATGAACACCTTTCTTTTTCAAAATTTAAGCATCATATCAAATCTTCACCTCTTCTGCTTCTCTCCCAGGTGTTCTAGAGGCCTGAAGTGCAATGTTAGTGCTTTTAGGTGCACTAAGATCTGCAGAGTAAGGCCAAATTCACTCATCTACCCTCATCGACTTAGCCCAGTTCTTCTAAGATAGATACAAGCCCACAGGAGCCTAAAGCACTGCAAAAGCTGAATCTTAATCAGAGGTATTTGGTTATACCAAGGTCCCAAGAACATCCTTACCTAGCGGCAACCTTTGTCTTTCAACTCTTCTTCCATGTGTTTTCCTTTGAATCTAAGTCCATGCAGCTTCTTAATCAAATCACAAAATAATCAGCTTGTGATTACATTTTAAGGGATAAATAGCACATGGCCAGCATTAATCACTCATTACACCCCGAGTGGGTGGCTAATTCCTAAGGACTTCCAATAAAATCTAGAAAGTGCTGTGTTTTTCCTTGAACACGGTAGCCTTCAACAGAATCAAATAGAATTTTTTTCTCATGTCTAATTTGTTAACACTGCCGATCTCAGAATAAATATTGGCAATGCTGCTAATAAAAACATTTTAAAGTTATTACCCTCATTGAAATCCTATAGGATTTTATTAGAGCTAATGCAATTCCCTCAGACTCTAATGGTAAAACCGCACTTTTCAAATCATCTTACAGGCGTATCATTGCCATTACTGTACTTATTGGTTTCCTTAAATACCAAAATATATCAAGCAGGAGAAAGAGATTGTGTAAGCAGGTACATTTCCCACAAAATATTGTGTTAACCATGCTCTAGTATACTTCTAAAATCGATAGATTTATAACTGGGAGACAAAAGCAGGAGAGGTCAAGGGGTGGGTTATTGTGAACTAGTTGGTGATCAGTCCTGGCTGAAGACGCGACTTTTCAGTTCCCATACTACAGAAAACCCCAGCCCCCACCACATTTTGTTGTGTTATGCTTTTCCCATTATGCAATGTAGTTTTAAGAAGTGCACCCTACAGATTGTGACTGCTTTAATAATATTCTCATCAAGCCAAAGTGTTCAGTTGTTGCAGCACAGTGGGTGGAGGGGGGGATATAATCTTTAAAAATAGATCCTAAAGTCTTTACTTAGATTGCAAAAAAAAAATCTTAAAAAAAAAAATTAAAAGAAATTCAAGCTACCACACACTCCCCCATTCGTCTGAAAGTGATTTGTTGGCAAGAATAGAAATTTGGTTTCCAAGGTACAGTGAAAGAGCATAGAGACAGCCTGAGGAATGGGATAAATATGCCATATTTCTCAGTTACACAAGGTGCTGTAGCTAAGGGGAGAGGCAAAGGGGGTACCAGTATGAAGCTGCTTGCCAAAAACGCCCCAGAACATTTGCATGTAATGCCTTGTGTTGGAAAGTGGAGTACAGGTGTGACTCACTGCTGAGGCAGGCGTGCCAGCCGCTCTGCACAGACCCTGCAGGGCTGAGCGATCCTTTACAGCTTGCTCAGACAAATTCCATGTGCCAGCTGCCCCGTGAATGGGGACAGGCTTCCTCCAGCTTTCATAGAAGGACCCAGTGACACTTGCACTGCCTGTGATCCTTCAGTGGGTCTGAATCCTGCAGGAGTTTCTGGCAGGGCTGGTGCTTTTGCTGCAAAAATCAGGATTTAGAGAGATGCAGTCCTGCATGGCCCTTTCCCAGGCTGTCAGCTCTCCTTGCCTGCAGAAACGCAGCCAGAACTGCCAGATGTTCCAAGGGACAGGCTGGGTTTCCAGATAAACCTGAGGCCAGGTATTTGGGTGTAGGGGCATGAAACCCAGACCCTTGGGGTGGCTGTTCCCTAAAGAGCCCCTTGCAAGAGAAGATGGATTGAATTCCACCTTAATTGGCACACGGCTCTGAGGCTTCTGCTGAGCCTGGGGCAAAGCATCAGAGGTTGTGGGAGAAGGATTTGGATGAGCAGTCATGTCACAGGCTGAGGTGCTTTGTGGGAGTCCCAGTCTGTGGTGGGATGAGTTTCACAAAGACAGGAGCACTCTCAGAGCTGTTCTCTATTGAGATGTCTGTTCTCATGCTCAGCCTGCAGACCAGAGGCTCTCAGGTGGGTGTTCACCCATTCTGCAGGTGCTGGGGCTGCCTGCCCGGGCTCCTGGTGCAGCTTGGTCTTTGCCAGTTCTCCACACAGGGTCCCTTTTGCTTCTGTGCACCCAGAGGGTCCTGGTACCCAACGGCAAAGGGGACACCATCCTTCCAGATGGCAAGTGGGGCTAAACTGAATTGTGAACAACTCAGAAATGAGAGATAAGAAAAAAACACAAGTGCTGGAGAGGAGAGAGCAGTGCTCTTTAGGCTACCATGCCCGGAGTAGCCCTGGGAATTCTCCAGTACATGAAGTAAAGACCAGATTAACTGTATTGGACACTTTCTCGTGGCTCATTGTGAGGCTCACTTCGTGACCCAGCTTTCTTTGCAAAGTCCCTCCTCCAGGCACCATTTTTAGCATAAAAAGCTTGCTTTAGCAATCCATCCATCCATCCATCCATCCATCCATCCATCCATCCATCCATCCATCCATCCATCCATCCATCAGCCTCATCGATGTTAAACCATTAGCCTTATTGAGATATTACCTGCTAACTGATACACAACAATGAATAGTGGCCATTCCATTCCACTCCAACTTCTCCCCTTCAAGAATAAGAGATCTCAGTTTTTTCTTATGAAGAGCAGCCCCTCAAGTCACATTTCCCATTCCACAGCCCATGTGGGCTTCTCCTCAAACTTGTGGTGATGTGAAGGTCAGCCAAGGACAAGGAGATGCTCTGGATGCACTACAGAGAAAATACCCAAAGTCACTCATACATACATATTTTCTTCCCCTGTGATAACTGCAAGTACCTTTGCATTCCTGGTTTATCCCATAAAAAAGCAAGCCATTTTTCCAGGTGGGCCCAGCTGGAAGTGTATACAAACTTCCGTGGTAAGTATCTACAAGTATCTACATGGACGTATCTACAAACTTCCAGGGTGGGGAAAGACATCAACTTTCTGTGTGTCCTTCCAGGCTGTGGGAATGGCAGGGGGAAGGATGAATAGGTTGAAGGATATCAAGACCCAGACATAGCCTTCTGTGAAGAACCTACAGTGAAGCCAAAGCTTCTTGCAGGTTATTTTGAATTGCATCCTGTAAGTCAAGAAAATAAAAACGAGCCAGACATATGACACCAAACACACTTGTTGTGCCTCCACCTAAAACCAAAGAGCAGAAATCCCCCAGCTCAGTGATTCCCTAGCTCCTGCATGGCAGTGGGCTGCACAGCATGGATCTACCCTGTGAGCAGAGATATTTCTCAGAGTTACCTCTTGAGGCTGAGAGACCCCTCATCCACCATCTGATATCTAGAAGGAGATAAGCAATATTTCACATTGGGCCTAAAAGTGCATTGTATGCTAGCACCATTTCTATATACCCAGCTATCACTTAGTTATTTGAAATGCAGCAAGTAATGAAGTGTTTGACCACTTTTTAAATCACTATGAAAATCATTGTCAAATCACTGTCTAAATTGTCATTCAAATCACCATCTAAACCACCATTCAGTGTTTGTCAAATTGTTGTCAACTCATTGTTAAATCACTGCTCAATTAACATTCACTTACTGCTTAATCACCAATTGATTTTCACTCAATCACCGATTAATTACCATCTGATCATTTGATCATTAATAAAAACTTTAACTTAACCCCATAGCTATGGCTTCTCATAATTCTCCTGTGACAGAAATCTCAAGGGCAAGCTGAGGGCACATGGTTTAGCAAAGCAATTTTGGCACATTTAACCCCAAACCCCTCAGCTGTAGCCAAAGGTCACCACATTGTTACACCACACTCCCTGCGGAGCGTGGAACTCCACTGAAGCTGAGCTGGAAATGCATGTGATTCACAACACAGATAGCATCTAATCGTTGGGCTATTTTCCTTTAATAAATCTTTCCCGAACCCAACTCTTTTTCCTTTTTGTGTTCCAACCCCTCATCCTGCGTCCACCAATAAAGGCATTTCCTATTGCAGCCACGGGAATTCTCCATCACTGCACCAAAATTTCCTACAGCCTTCCCAACATTTGTCCTCTGAAATGCCCGAATCTGTGTGAAGGCTTTCACACAGCTGAATTGATCACAGAAAAAGGAGGAGAAGAGCACAGCAAGGTGTTGAAAAGTCAACCAACAGGTAGCTGGGTCAGCTCGGCTCCTCCTTCCCTGTCAGCATTTGGTGTAAACCTCTGCAGGGTGGAGGGTGGGGAGTGGAGGAGGGAGTGGGGCATCCCTATGCTGAAGAAATGCTCTGTCTGCCCTGAACCCAGCCATCACAAATTTCAGCCACAGGCTTTTGTTTTGGAATCCCTCATTCTCATGGTATGTTTATCGATTTGAGCAGATAAAGCATTGGGTAGATAAAATAATTTGTCAACTTTCAGGAGAGTTACATTGCATCCTGGTTATATAATTTAGATATTTTGTTGTAGAACTATACTAGGTTTGGGTATTAAACCAGCTTTTTTTTTTTTTCAATATTGGTGAAAAACTTTGTAATCTCTCAAGGCATGTTACCTTCCCCGTGATACACAGNTTTGCACATGGGTTATTCCTGGGTGCAGGAACATTATTGTTGCAAACCTGGACTGTGCCCAGTCTCACCTGGAACATGGGGAAAAGGTGCAGCTCTGGTGGGCGCTGTCATTTGTGTTCTGCTCACTGGAAAGGTCCCACCCAAGCCCTGTTTGTACTCAGTGAGCGCGGGGTGTCCCTGCTGAAGAGATAAACTGGGAATGGGTGGCACTGGGATGGCACTGCAGGACTGGCAGAGCTCGTCTGGCCCATCCAAGGGCTGCAGGATCTGGCCAGAGCAATCAGCGCAGGTGATTTCAAGCTGTGCTGTGCAGCTCCTGGGGGGAACAGCAGCACTGCTTATCAGAAGGATTATTTTTTCATTTGATTTCACTTTTTCTTGCCAGTAAAAGATTCCTGCAAACACTGAGCTTTTAAATTAAAGGGAGTTAATGAAAGTGTACCTGTGGTAACTATTACCAGATCCCTTGTACATTCACCAGTCGCATTAAGATGATTTCTTATTATCTCTAAATCCATTCCAGAGGTATGTTCTCGCTGTTATAGCCCTCCTGTGCACCATTGCAGGTGCAGGTTTGCTGCCCAGCATGGCAGATAAAATACTGTCCAACTGTGTTGCTACAGCCCTGACTTGGTTTTTAAATTTTTTTTCTGAGACAGAAGAGCTGGGGCTCACCAGGAGCCCTGCTCAACCTTGCCTGTGGATAAAGCATGTTCTTGTACCCACATCCCCTGGGCATTCCTAATGCAAATGGATACTTCACCTAAAAGGAGAGACCTTTTGTTCTAAGAACAGCAATGCAGTTTTCAGCTGAGACTGTGCTGTGTTGTATGAAACAATATCAAACAAGACAGAAATGGAATATTGGTTTGGCGCAGACAGGGCTGCTGCAGACACTCCGGTCCCCCGAATGGATTAGGCAGGGTTTACTACCAAGGCAGACTGCCCAAAATATATTTGGTGCATTGTCAGTCACAGGTAGCCCATGAAATACAGATTTTCATACAGCAGTCACTTAATTTTGATTGAACCAGGCTCTCATCCCTGAGCTCTTCTCTCTGATACAGACAGGGAGTTCTGCCACTCTTTTAGTTTTGGTCCAATTCTGAGTCATCAATTGTTCCTAATTCACAATGCCTGGGTTTTTTGTGGGGGGATATTTCTTTACTGAGAAGTTAGGCCAAACAGTGGAAGCAGCTTCCTAGAGAACTGGTCAGTGTCCCAAGCTTGTCAGTGTTTTAGAGTCATTAATAATGATCTTAATGACATTAATAATTACTTTAATAACATGCTTTAATTTTTGGTCAATCCTGAAGTGGTCAGGCAGTTGGACTGGATGACGATTGTAGGTCCCTTCCAACTGAAATATCTCCTCTCCTCTCCTCTCCTCTCCTCTCCATTGCATTTGTGTGACCCACAAGCACAAGATGCACCACAAGGACAAGCTGAGGGTGTCTGGTCAATGTGTTCCCTTGCTCATGTCATTGGGGATGTTACACACTCTGGCTGTCATCACCTGCAGCTTCAGAGCCTCCTCTCTTAATGTGAATTATAGTATCCACAAGATAGAGGCTTGAGAACAAGAATTGCCTTTTTATCTCCAGGTGGAAGTGAGAAAAAGAGCTGCTGAAGTGTTTCCTCCTGGGAAAGACTGTGGAATAAAAATAAACTTTGGGTCAAAATAAGCAAAACTTTATCTACACATGTGTGAGGCAGTCACCTCACACTCCTGAGCTCTGTGGGTTGGTCTGAGGAACTCTGTCCTTCTAGGCAGCAAGAATCTGCCCCCAGATCCCACCCCCCTGAACACAAGCAACATTTGGGATGTTCTGAAAGTGGCAGAGAGCTACCACTGCTTTGACACCATGGAGCTGGGGGGTGGCCGTGCCCTTCTGCAATGCCAGGGCCTGATGTAGCCTCAAGTGTTTGGAAGTGGAGCTGGGAACCCCATCCCCAGTGCTGAGATGTGGCGTTTAGCAAAGTTTAAGTTCCTGCTGCATGGCAGCGCTTCCCATCCAGCATTTCACATGTGGCACTGGGACTGGGTATAAAGATGTTGTCACAGAGCAACAAAACACGGATTTTGCAGGAGATAATAAGGTGATCCTAAAACTCCTCTCCTCTTGCCTCCTCTCCAATGCACCAAGGCCACCAGAACCAGTCTGACCTGTGTGGTGGTGGGGAGCCAGCGGGAGGACTGGTAGATAACGGAAGAGAGGACAAGAGTATTGTGGACCGATTCAAACCAGATGTGCCAGGTGTGAAGGGACAGCCAGATAGGCAGGAGTCTTGCAGTCCTCTCAGTGCCTAACCTTGAAGTCAGGCAGGCAGCAGAGCAGGGCAGGAGGTGGACAAACCATGAGAGGCACTTGAACATGGAGAGGGGGGTACTTCATCCACAGTGCAGAACTCAGGACTCTTTCTGAGCCCTCCAAACCCAGAAACCCAGGGTCAGACAGAACAGGCAAAATGGTATAGCCTACCTGCAGAAAAGTGGCACTGAGAACAAGGGACTATGAAATAAAAAAATCTGATGACAGAAAAAAACTCCCTGAAATTGAAAATTTAAAGACGCAAGGGGAAAAAGAGGTTTGGAAAAAGAGCCTTACAACCACGCAGTGAGCAAGACAGACTGATGCAAGGGCTTTTTGGGTATTGAAAGCAAACATGTGCCTGGTCTGTGATCTATGCCCAGCATCACTGCTCTGCACTGCCACCAAAATAACCAGGCAATGTCCCCAGCACGATGAGCAAACTGACCCCAGTGATGGGGATGGGTGGCACGTTTCCATCAGTGTCCTGCATGTGCAAACAGATAGAGCATCACCTCCCAGCTGCCAAAACACTGCTGCCTTATCTACAGTGCAGCCAGGGGTGCAGGGAACAGGGAGAGGGAAAATATGACCGTGCTCATTCAGGAACAGCTCAAAGAGCCTCTCAGCCGAGGGTCTCATCAGAGCAGGTTTGCTCAAAGCTGAGATAAACCTACAGCAGGTTTCCCTCTTCCCCTGGACATTTCACGTCGGTGGTCCCCAGGAGAGCTGTATTTCCCCATCATGTGGCTCCTTGCTGACATGCTGCCTGGTGCTCTGCTCACCCAGAAGGTCACTGTGCAGCTGGCCCATGGGGTGTGGAGTGAAAAGGAAAAGTACTGGGAATGAACCACCGTCCTCATCTTTGTACCACAGTGGCTGAAGAGCCCATGTACAAACCTGAACCCCGTGGAATTGCTCCCTGGATGGAGAGGGAAAGGGGCTTTGATCTCAAAAAAAAATGAGTCTCTTGTGCTCAGAGTTGGTGTTGTCTCCCTGGGTCCTTTGAAATTTTTAAACACATTTGCTAACTTCATCTACGTTTGATGTGACAGCACATGGAGATTTATAGTCAAGGGGACATGGTTTTAAACTGAGAGAAAATAGGTTTCGATTGCTCATTAGGAAAAAATTCTTTACTATGAGGGCAGTGAGGCCCTGGCATAGAATGCCCAGAGAAGCTGTGGCTGCCCCATCCCTGGAAATGCTGAAGGCCAGGCCGGATGGGGCTCTGAGCAACCTGGTCTGGTGAAAGGTATCTCTGCCCATGGCAGGGGGTTGGAACAAGATCCTTAAAGTTCCTTCCAACCCAGATCATTCTGTGGTTCTGATTTATCTCATCTGAATGCACTGGTCTGGTGAGCCACTGGCAAAACCCAGGCATTTCAGGTTGGAAACTTTTCTGATACAGGGTGGGTGGTTCCTTACAGAGCCCCCTTCTCCCTGTGGATGTTTTGGGAAGCACAGATGTCTGCCCTGTAAATCACAACAGCTCACCATGTGGCTCCTGTTCATATCTGGTGTTTTTAAATAAAGAGGTTTGTGTTAACAACATCACTGATCCCTCCTGTTGTTTTTCTCAACAGAGCTTGTGTGACCCTGAGCCCTCAGTATGGACAAGCTTTAGAGGACGTGACTTTATCTTGAAACCAACAACAGCAAGGAAAAGTCTGGTAGATTTACCCAATACTTGTGTTGAAAATAATATCCCAAAGCATTTGCACCTATCTTGTCTTATTTTTGTGCTAAATCTAAATGCATGCTATCCACCTCTCACCACATGCAAGTGGCTTCTATTGATACACAAGCCAAATATGACAGACCTGGACCAGGTCCCTGCAGTGCCCTCCTCGAGAGAATTGCAAAGACACAGCCCTGGCCGGGACTTCAGCCATGACCGAAAACATCTTTCTCATCCACTTAAAAAGAGAGTCTTGTGGGACTCGGCTCTGCACAGGAGTGAGGAATGGGATGGGATGGGATGGGATGGGATGGGATGGGATGGGATGGGATGGGATGGGAT
>VZRN01000884.1:491079-504608 GCA_013397935.1 Dasyornis broadbenti
CAGGGTGCCGTGGTAGGGAAGGACAATTCTTACCTCGTCTGCCTTGTGCTGGGGGTCTGCAATGGTGGCATCTTCTCTGGTGACATCTTCCATGTAAGCAAATGCTGAGCGCTGAATGTAGGATTCATTTTAATAAATTAAATTATCCTGTTGAAGACATATTTCATGGCTCTTCTGTTCTTCTCCTTACTTAATTTACATTCACATTACCTTTGCTCTTGTGGTCTCTCCAGGGACCTGCAGACACCCTGGCTGGCAAGGTGACATCCTGCTGGGTGATGTCCTTCTGCATCCCTGGAGTCCACACCCCCAAAACACACCAAACACATTGGCAGCAGAGGCGAGCACATCCAAATACTGCATGTGTTCCATAAATCATTTTTAATTCTTAGGAGCCTGTGACCTTTCTCAAGCCAGAGGTGAGGAAAAGCACAATCATTATTAAACTGGTGAATTGAAGGGGTGGGGGGACAGATGTTGGTGCTTTTATGGTCTGGTTTGGGGGTTTTTTTAAGGAAGAAAAAAAAAGGATGAAAGGGGCAAAAGTTCCCTGTTTCACAGTTCCTAAGGTCACACTTCATATTAAGGTTCCATTTAGAAAGAGCACATAACTTCTTGATGCATGTTGAGGTGATTGATGAATCATTTATTTTGTATTGCTATTGAACTGCTGGTCTCCAGAGCTGTGATTTAACCATCTGTAATACCTGCAGCTGCCATGGACACGGCCATCGATAATGCTGGAACACAAAGTATTTGTGTGCATAACGTGCTTACCACATCTAACATTTATGAATGCTTTATAAACAATTCATAAATGAAATCTTAATATACAGCGTAACCTATTTTTAATGTTGTGGCGGTTACACAACCCAGTTCACCTTGATTCATCTCAGTTAACTTTGGGCACCTTGTGGAGGTGTCTCTGTTTGTAGCCCTGTACCATTTTCCTCTGCATTTTTTCCACTCCCTTCATCCCACTGCTCATTTACCCCTGTTCTGCCCCAAAAGCTCTTTAGATGTGCTTGGGATGCTGCAGCCTCACAGGCTTCTGCGTGATATGCAGCTTCACATCAGCAACTCACTCACATGTGAACACACTAAAGGAAAACACTCCCTGCCTTTTCTTTCCCCTTTTCAACCCAAACCCACTGCATGGGTTCAGCCTCCTATGGCCACACAAAGAGGTGAATCAGGCAAAGGAATGGGGAGGAAATGGCATCTCTCCTCTGGATCTGAGCTGTTGGGAAAGGAGGTGGAAGGCAGATGCCAGAATCAGACCACGGCATCATTTCAGCCACTGGCCTGGACCAGTCTGTAAGAACATGGGCAGACTTTGGAGAGCAGAAGGGACCCTGTTTCTGACACAGATTAGTGATGACATCCTCATAGTCATTAACAAGATGCTCATTATTAAACTGTTTCAAAAGCTAGCCTGATTTGTCTCTGGCAGTGTCTACACTGTTTTGTTCAAGCTGAATCCAGGCTGAAGAGGGTTTGAAACCGCCGTTCTCCAGCCACAGCATCAGAGAATGCTGGGCCGCAACAAATTCTTCTCTTCAGAGGATCCAGTGCTCCCTCACCACAGAAATGGTGCTGTGTTGCCTCATTGTTAACATATGCGTTCCCTTATGCCAAGTGATTTCTGAGCAGCTCCTGAGGAGTTTTCCTGTGGCTGTGGAGATGTGGAGGCTGAGAGGACGTGCAGGTACCACCCCTTGGGAAAGAAACACTTGGAAGAGCAACTGCGAGCAGGAGGTGGCTGAGCACTGCTTTGCCTGGTGCTCAGTGACTGGGGACAGCACTGGGGACACTCTGGCTTCCCAGGCAAGGCTGTGCATCTGATTTACGCCTCCAAGGTTCGTTACTGTGGTTGGTACAGACACACACTGAGCACATCTTGGCCTGGAAGGATCTTCTGCTCTCCCAGGCTTGCACAGATACAGTGCCAGATTTTGGTGAGATGCCTTCTCCTTGTACCAGGGTTCCAGGGAGCCAGTGGTGATGGCCCATGCAACACAACAGCATGTGGGCCTCACTGTCAAATTTGCAGGTTCAGATGAAGACTGCACATCCAGGCACAGGGTTAGCAAATTTCCCAGGGAGATGTGTGACTGAATTAGCTGCCAAAAGAGGGCTGATTAATGTGTTTCTATAGATGTGTTTAACATGAGGCACATGCTTGGACATCTTGCTGAATCAGGAACACAGGGACAGTTAAAAAGCAATGTATGTTAAATGGCACATCACCCACACACAAAGTCCTGCTGGTGTTATGGAATTGATGCATCATGAATGCAGTGGCCCAAGTATCCCTCTTCCAACAAGCAACATCAGATGGTAACAAAATAGACAAGATCCTGTTCAACTGGAATAGCTCAAGATGCTTTAAAGAGAGAATGTGAGACTCATACTCCAATTTAGCAGTTGAAATGGGGTTTGAAGCAATTTTTTCCACAACATGAATAAAGTGTTTAGAGGGCTTTAATAGAGATGCAGAGGAAGGAAAAGAAGAAAGGGACAAGTTGATCCTTTCCATTGGGACCAAACAAAGAAAGGCAGAAAAGTGCAGTGAGTAGAAGAGTCAGTGGGAAGGATGAGGTGAGAAAGAACAAGATGAGAAATGAAAAGCTAAAAAGATGCTGAACAACCCAAGAATGCTGACCTAACCCCAGAAGGAAACATCTATCACAGAACACTTGACGCTAAAATTTTGTCCAGATCTTTGTGTCTTCTATAGTAAGAAAAGAGCACTAGTGTTTGCAAAGCTGTGTGAAGCAGCTACCTGTATGAAAGCCTTCAAATCCCCCCATGTGCCCAAACAGCTGAGCTGCAAGCCCAGAGCTCCAGAAGGCTTGATTCCACCCTGAGGAGCTGGCAGCCAGCACTGCTCTGTGTGTGTAGTGCAAGCAGGATGGATGCACAGCCCCATTCCAGGGACAAACAAAGTGCCCACACCCAGGAAGGGAGCCAGAGGATTCAAGGAAGGGAGACTGAAGCTGGTTCTCACTAAGGAAAGCTTAAGAGCTTCTAGCCTGGAAAACCCAGCACAGGAGCCCCAGGACTGTTTGACAGGAGGAGTCCAAACAAGGCTGGGCATCAGATGGTTTTTAAATGCTTACACTCAGTGTTCCAAGATGGTCCTTCCAGCCTTTGAGCTGTTTCTTAGAGGATGGAAAGTATCATAAAATCATGGAATGGTTTGGGTTACAAGGAACATTTACAGGTCTGGTTCCAACCCCCAGCAATGAGCAGGGACATCCTCAACTGGATCAGGTTGCACAGAACCCTGTTCAACCCGACCTTGAATGTTTTCAGGGATGGGGTGGCCACCACCTCTCTGGGCAACCCATGCCAGGACCTCACCACCCTCAACATCAATATTGGGGCACTGAGGCATTTCACAGAATCTGCTGAGTTGGAAAGGACCCACAGGATCATCGAGTCCAACTCCCAGCCCTGCACAGCACCATCCCCAACAATCCCACCCTGCACCTCAGAGCATTGTCCCAACACTCCTTGAGCTCTGACAGGCTCTGGGTTGTGACCACTTCCCTGGGGAGCCTGTTTCAGGGCCCAGCCACCCTCTGGGTGAAGAACCTTTTCCTAATATCCAGCCTAATCCTCCCTGCACACAACTTCAGGCCATTTGTTGCCTTTCACGCGACTGCCTCTCTCCCCTCAGCTGACAGTGAATAGCCACTGACACAGCAGCCACACTGTGGAGCACACATGGTTCACCACCTCTGAGTTCATCTAGGAAGAGAAAGTTTGAGTGAAGCTGAAATTTCATTTCCAAGGTCAAACACATTCTTTCAGAGACAGAATACAGCATCAAGAGATTTGCATTATTATCAGTAGAAACACACAAGAACACAATTGAAAACTACAGACAGAAGAAGACTGGCAGAGGTGTAAATAACAAGACACCAGTATTTATTCAGTTGAAGTTGAATAACTTATGCTTCTCTAGTACATTCATATATGGGACCAACATCTGCTCTCAGCAATGGCCATTTAAATTAGGAATAATTTATTGCAACCACTGGTTGGTATCAGATTTACAATGAACAGTTCAGCTCATCATGTTCCAAATAATTACTGGGTGTTTCAGAGAAATAAAAAGAAGTTTTCAGTACCGGAAAGGAGAGCAGATAGGTATCATCCTTCTTTCAAGCACTACAAGGACCAATCCTGACAGCAACCCCAGTGACTTTAAGCACCTTTCCCTCAATCCTTCTCCAAATTACACTAACACTTCAATATCTTCCTTCTGGACAAGTTAAAAATGATCCCAAGAGGGAAGAATTTCTTGTGTTTCATCTCTCTCAGCAAGACAAGTAGAAGTGTGAGAAAATTGGGGAAGATATCATAAATGCCAAAAGCAACTAAGCATCCAAGTTGACAAGGGACAGGGCAGTCTACTATGTAATGAACAGACAGACCTTTAAGGGTCAGCTCACACATAAGGACTTCAATTTATGTGCACATATGGCAGATTTATAATGGCATATTTGATACCTAGAAAATATGCAGCTTGCTTTTGTTATAATAAAACCTGTTCCCATTCCAACAGCTTCAGCAGGCTGTGGATCAGGATCCTTTATAAGTAAAAGGCACAGGAATGTTGCATCCCAGTACAGGCTTCACAGAATAAGACCCTATCTTCTCAGAGAATGCCAAAAGTTAATTAGAGAATAATCCCTTAGCTGGGTAAATTGAAGCATCCTGACTGCAACAGCATCTACTTCACAATATTTTAATTTCAAATGCAATGTGGTCGTTACAAAGCCTTAGCTGTATGCCTAGAATCTGCAGATTATCTGCTGGAAACACTAAATAAAACCCAATTTGTATTTTGCTGCAAGAGTGTTGTGCAACATAGTACAGACACACATGTCAAAACCAAGCTTTTATGGCGATGAACTGGTTTAGTTCCTGCTCTCCTTGGTTCTTATTTTTCTGTGTATTGCCTATCTAGTGATAGACAATTCAGCCTCATGGCACAATCTGGTCAGCAGAGCTCCACCAACACAGAAAAACAGGCCCAACTCAGCTGTTGGACCCTCTTTCCATGGTGTCTCTGGCCCAGAGCCACTTTGCCAGTCTAAGGAACAGTTTTGTTACTGGGCGTGAGTGGCACCTGACACAGCAGTAAATCATTGCAAGTAAACCTTCAACTGGGCTCAGATTTTTGTCAAGTCAAGACTGAAAACTTCCACTTTCAAGGCTGAGTACAGAGTCACAGCTCAAGCACAAACACTGATAACATTGCCACAAAACAGGTTTTTAGAGATAATACCCTGCATACACTGGAAATACAGTGACCAAGCTACAGCTACAGTTCCCTCGGGTTAGGAATATATTTAGGATGAACAGCCATTTGCAAGCATGCAATGAATGGAGTTTTGTTTTCCTATGGAAAACACCAGTCTCACCTAAAGGTACACCTGGGTGTGGTGCAGAGAGCCAGAACTGAGCAGGAAGGGCCAGGACAGGCATTCAATGGGGGCCCACGTTTGGATGAATTCTAAAGAAACAAACTGCAAAGAGGTTGTGCATGTAGATTTAAATCATGTAGAGCTAACTGGAGTGTCCCTGCCACATCTTGGTGTATCCACCCCCAAAAGCATACCACCACCAAATTTAACTGTGTGTTTAAGAAAAGGCTGAGATAGATTTTAAACATATGGTTCATGAAATAATGTATTAATCATACAGCTAAGACATCTCCCTGCTTTACACAGGGTAAAAATATGTCTCACTATACAAAAACATTATTCCGAAAAACAGGCTAAATTATCAGTACATTCAACAGCTACTTTTACAGTCAGGAATTCCATGGCCTTAATTGCCTAATAATTAAACTAAAAAAAAAAAAAAAAAAAAAAAAAAAAACCAAAAAAAAAAAAAAACCTTAAAGAAAACAACAAAAAGGAAAAAAATAGACACATTTTTAAAAGTAGTATATTAGTATGAAAAATCTGATGAGAAGAGTTTGCAAAAATTCGTGAAAAGTTATATTAATGATCATCTGATTAATTCTGGTGGATCTTTATGTGTCTGCAAATGTTTCAAGTGACTGTGACTGTACAAAACAGAACTGCGAAAGCCTAAATTCACAGGCAAGCCTTAGGCAGCCCAAAAGTTGGCTTATTTATTCTCTCAAGGACAAAACTCTTTTGCTCTTCCTCACCCTCTCTCCTTTCTAGTTCATAGATCTGCCAAACTAAAGGCAGTGACTTTACCAGGAGCAAGGGGCACTGGGCTCAGGGGAGGGAGACAATAACTGGAGGCACATTTGCTATTCTTACTTTCAGTAACACACTAAAAAGCACCACGACCGCCTTTTACTACCAAAGACACCAAATACTCAGCAAACAGATGAACAAGAACAAGCCAGTGAACAAATCTAAGAGAGATCTATACCCCAAGGCAACATGCCATGGGTCCAGCACAAACCAGGAGGAATTTCATACAGATACACAAATCTTATTGAAAAATGATGAAACAGGATTATTCAAATTGGATTTAAGACCTTCAAACATGCGGCTAAATTCAGCCCTCAAGAGCCTTTCAAACCACTGATATCAATGGAGTATATTGAAGTATAATGCATATCTTAGCCATTTCAAAGGCTTTCTGGAAACAGAGGAAAACTTCAGCATAGTTATAATCTCTCTCCCTCTGAAATTAGCTAAAGCAGCTGTCCAAATGACTATCAGCCAATTCAGAAAGTGTTCAGCTGTTCCTCCAAAGTAGATACTGTGGCCTGGGGTTGGACAGAAACAAGCTGGGGTCAAGCAGAGGATGTGCCAAGCACTGCTGTGTGCTGTGGTTAATCAAGTAGCACACAGCACATTTACAGCTTAGTCGGGGCCACAGGCTCCATAGCACGGATGTGGACACTGGGAAGGCAGAGCCAGGACAGAGGCAGCTCCCTGCTGCAGTTGTCTTCATGGAATTTGATATTCAGGTAGAAATCACCCGTGTAGAGGAAGAGAAGTGCTCCAAAGTACACAGAGTCTTTGGTTGGCTTTACCTGGCAAAAAGAATGTGAAAATCAGTATAAATAAACCAGTATAAACAAAGCAAATTAATTGCAGTTTGCAATTCATGAGCTCCTTCAAATAGTCTCAGAGTACTCTAGATTCACATCTTAATAATGCTTTCATACAAAAAGGAGTAAAGATCTTGTCGCTGTTCTAGTAAAACTGCTGCATTAATACATAAATCCTGTTATTCACTCATGCAGTAAATCTGTGGCACAGCTCAAAACAGAATATGAACCTTCAGGAGTCACAGATTCCAAACCAGAATTTGTTTAAGGTAGAGATCACCCTAAATCTTTCCTTAGGCTGCATTTACCAGCATCTCTATTAAAGTTCTAAATCATGTCTCTGAATTAATGTTAAATACATGGTTAAACATCATTTAACAGCTTAGCAATAACTAACTTCATTCTCACTTATTACAATTTGACTGCAAATTCTAATCAGAAATCTTTAATATTCACTATCATTGTAATAATGGAGTTTAGCAAGAAACTTCCCAGAAACAGTAGCCATCCTGATTTAACTTGTCCAAATTACATACAGAGTTCACACTGTTTCTACATTTATGTATCTTCCTTCATCACAAATCCATCTACAATCCATATCTTCACAACAAATAATATATCTCAGTCCGTTTCAGCAAGACACTTCAGTAATTTCTAACTTTAACACTCCCACAACTGTTCAGCATGTGATAATGTTTGAATTAGTATCTGCTTCCACAAGATGTTAAATCCAGTTTCAGGATGCCTAGAATTGAGTTAAAGTTACAGCAAATGCAAATCAACACAAAGCCATTCCATTGGACAGAATTTTCCCAAAAATTGTGAAAAGGCAACTTCATCCCAGCAGAAAATTCCCTTCTCTCCTCAGTATTGGTTTTCCCTCAGCCAAGACCATCTGACAGTTCCTTTCTTCTCTCAGGACTGTGAAGCCATCAACCCTCACAAGGTCATCCCTTCTTCCACAGGCAGCCCTGTGCCCATGTATTTCCTTTTCACTTGAACACTCACTGGCATTGAGCCTTTCTTTGGTCCTCTCCAAACACCTCAGTATCCACCAGGTTACAGAGGCCAGCACTGATTCCAAACTGACAGCCCGACATTCCACTGGTCAGCCAGGCTGAGACCCACCCCCAACCACAGCAGAAACTCTTATCTTGCCCCCAGAAGCATTGACCTGTCCAGACTGAATTCAGGAGGGAGTGATGTCCCCTCTGCAAGGGGATACCCCCACCCGGAACAGCAAAAGGATGAGGCCAAGGCTCTGTGACAGGAGTGTTCCCCATTATAAAAAAATTTGTCATATGGTAAACTGGGACATGAACAATGGGGTTTTAATTGGGAAAGTGCCTGTGGACACCCTTTGCTGGAGGACAACTTGCCACTGCATAGGAAGACCAGAAAAAGGATGATGGGAAGGCCATGGTGGGGAAGAGTGGGAAGACAAATGACTCAGAGATGATTTCAGGGGTGAAGAGAACTCGAGAATATGCCAGAGCGCTGAAAACTGCCAGCCACCACCTTCCATGAGGCAGGTTCTCTGTAGCTTTCAGAGGTGAAGGGAACTTGCTGTTTGTTTCCATTTTCTCGTGTTCTAGGTTTTTTTTTTATTTTCACTGCTGGGTTCTTTAGCCAGTAGACATGCATCCTGTATAGTCCCCTGGGCTATCTGGCTGCTTTGTTGAACCTCCCTAAACTGGTGCAAGTCCAGAGACAGGCCATGAAGTTGCTGAAGGTTCTGGAGCACCTCCCCTATAAAGACAGGCTGAGAAAGTTGGGGCTGTTCAGCCTGGAGAAGAGAAGGTTGAGTGGAGACCTCACAGCACATTCCAGTGGCTGAAGGGGCTACAGGGAAACTGGAAAAGACTCTTCATCAGGATCTGTGGTGATACAACAACGAGTATGGGGTTCAAACTGAAAGAGGGGAAATTTAGGTTAGATATATGGAAAAAATTCTTTACCGTGAGGGTGATGAGGCACTGGCACAAGTTGCCCAGAGAAGCTGTGGATGCCCCAATCCTGGAAGTATTCAAGGCCAGGATGGACAGGGCTTGCAGCAACCTGATCTAGTGGAAGATATCCCTGTCCACGGCAGGGGGTTTGGAATGGGATGAGCTTTAAATTCCCTTCCAACCCAAACCATTCTATGCTCCCATGATTCTAAATCGCAGCTCCTGCACAGAGGCCTGGCTGTCCACAAGCAGCCACATCCTCAGAGCTGGGGAGCCCAGGCTCTCTTTGGTTTGGGTACTGAGCACTTCTGCTGACCTACAGCAAACTCACATCAGCATCATGTCATCCACGAGAATGATCAGAGCAACCACAGCTGTTCCCTTGACCCTGTCCTTGGCATCTCCCCTCCTTGCTGGTACAAGTTCTTGCCCTCTGGCACTGCGTCTGGACATGCAGAACAACATCAGACCATGTCCCCTCTTGCTGCCTTTCCCTTCTCCCAGGGCTGCCTGCCTGATTTCTGCCTCACTGGACTTGCATCCAGAGGATGTCAGAGGCAGGCACTAATGCCAGCAGTGGGTGCATGCAAACAGCAAACGAAGCCTTCTCAGGACCCTTAGCTTTTTCAAGCTCCCAGACAATTTTTCCTAATCTCACTGCACCATGGAGGAATGTCTGTAATAGCCCAGACCAGAGCCCTTGGCGAGCAGGAAGGTGGCTTCAGGCTCATCAGCATCAACACCAGACATCACATTCATGGTTTGGGCTCTGCCCACATCTGTTGTACCACCACCACTGCATCAACACCTGTGGTTTGGAGAAGAAACAGGGAAGCAAAAGGAGCTTGAAATCTTCGCCCTGCTGAGGTGCAGGTGGCTCTGCAGGAGTTACAAGATGTTTCTTCAGAACAGGAACCAACTTTGGAAAGTAAGGTTGCCTGTGCAGTGGGGTTGCCTACAAACATTCCCAAAAGAGCAGACACTGAGCAGCAGCAGTCAGGTCAGTAGAGGGTAACATCCGGCCCAACTGGTACACCAGGCTCAGGACTAATTTTGAGGTCAAACTGCCTACATTTAGGTGTCTCTCTGCACACGAGGTTTCCAAGCTCCTACTACAGAAGGAAGATACCTTGTCAATGCAGACAGTGGAGCAAACACAGAATGGTCTCCCTAGGCAGCCTACAGAGCCAGAATGGAGTTATCTAAACGCAGGAAGTGGGAGGGCCTAAGGCACTGAGATGTCTGCACAGGACTGGGGAGATGCCCAGGATTTGTGTTGTCCTTCAGTCCAGCAGCTCTGGTAGTGTCACTACCCAGACATGTGCCTGTACGTTGTGCCAGCCTGGGATGTTGTTGAATCATTCATCAGGATGCTGACATTCCTGAGACGAGGCAGAGTTAAAACAGGTTTTACTAAAATTCCACCAAATCATGGAAACCAAAGGAAGCTTGTAGCCCAGAAAATAGTGATCGAAAATCAGGCAAAAAATGTCCATATTACTCCTTTGTTCCACCAAAATAGAAGAAAAATTAAGTTTCTAGCTGCATCCTAATCCTTCCCTGATTTAGGCTACCATGTGGGACTGCGATTGCTTAGAACTAATTACTACTTATTTATACTGCTGTAGTACTTAGGGAGCTCAGTTGGAGATTAGGGCTGGTGCCAGCTCCTGCTCACTGCCCCAAAGAGTTTACAGTGTGAATAAAGCAGTGCCAAGAAAAATAATTTGTTCCAGATGGACCACAGAGGACCTGCCAGAAGTGAGCAAATGTTCATCATGGCTTCTGAGCTGATTCAAAATGACCATCTACTAATGAATTTCTCCTCATCTCCCACTACCCATTGCTTGAGTTTGTGCATGGGAACACACACAGGAAAAAATTCTGCTTGGAAGTAAGTAATGGCACAAGCAGGGACAACAAGGGAGAATGAATTGCTGCGAGTTACAGGAATCTCCACAGAAGACAGTATTTTGGTTTTAACTTGGTAAAAAACAACTCTGACTGATCAACAAATTAGTCAATAAAAAACATTGGTAAGAACTAAAATATGTTAATAATATGGCTAAAGATAAATTTTATGTTGTAAAGTGAGATAAAAAAATAATAAATCAATGAACTGTATTTTAATGGGTAGGTCGCACCATGTTAACTTGTATTTCAAAATCACCCACTGAACAAAAAACATCAAATATTTAAATCATAACAGAGAAAGTCACTTTTTCTGTCAAATACAGACAGTAAGGAGAAAAGTAAGACTAGCCAAATAAGAAGTTGTGCTTAAAAATAAAGATTTTACTTAATTTAAAATGCATGGAAATAGCTCAATATCCTTTAAAATTTTCCAGAAAAGACTTCCCTTTTAGAAGTTGCATATCCCAGCAGAGATTTTGTGACACAAACCCAGGCTGCAGCATTGAACTGAGGTAAAAGCACAAAGAGGTGAATAAGCATCATTACATTACTTCCAAGATAGATCTTCTAACCTGGTCTTCAAGCCACAAAAAAGAGAAATACAAAATTGTGTGACTTTTACCCTTTCAACAATTTATATTCACACTGTGAAGAAGCATGTGCAACCTGAAAATTCCTGTATATATCCCCTGTATTCCAGATAGCAGCAGAAACTGCTTTGAAATTTTTTAGTCTGGAATCAAAAATAACTGAATTTTTGAGCATGAGACTTAATATGAAACTAACATTTAGGAAGGCAGAGGGATCTGTTGGGGTTTTTTTGTACCAATAATGAAGTTTCTGCATGACAACAGAGAGAATTTTCAGGATGTGAGAAGTGTCTGCCCTTGCTGTAATACCTGATGCTCCCACTCGTTCTTGATCACGCACCAGTGATGCACCAAACCATACTTGGTTCTCCATCCTTCCTCCCACCCAGCTCAGCCCTGCAAATAAATCATGTCAGCACCTCTGTGCCAGTGTCAGTGTGAAGTCAGCCCAATTAACTCAAACTGCTGACCAACGTAGTTTTTGCTAAACTGGACAACTTTGCACAAAAACAAGTGCTGGCAGCATCTGTCCTGATGGGTCTGCTGGGGGAGAGGGGAGCATCTTTCACAAGCAGCTGGGAAAGGGCAGCACCTCAAGCCACCTCCATTAACCACGAAAAATAATCGAGCGCCCACGACCTCAGGTTAAAAAAATGATGGGGACATTTTTAACAGCTTCCACACAGCAGCACGGAGTTGAAAACCAACAGTGAATCTGGTCCAGTATCTCAACTTTTGTTTATAAAAAAAGAGAAACTCTGGTTCTCTTTCCTCTCACCCAGCCATGAGCTTCTTTGGTTTTTTTAACCAGCGTCTGTCTGACTTCTGGCCAAACTCAGAGCAGAACCACAATTCTGAGCATGGTGCTTCTTCCCTGAAGCATCAAATGCACAAACCAGGACTTTCCCTTTGTCCCCCAAACAGGTGGAAGTTTCTGAAATCTATCTGCTATTCCTAAATTAATTATAATGAAGGAAGAAAGGGCCTTTGGCAGGTACGAGATACACTAAAGGATTTTCTTCCATGCTCAGGGCTCCATGCCCCAAAGAAACATGACCAAGCATTTTCCTGAGGAGCCTGTGTAGTACCAACACTACACACTGTGAAATGCAACACTTCTTGTCTGAGAGCAGACATTTTCTTCATTTCACCTTTTTATATGGAAAGGAGGACAAGCAGCAGAAAACAATTCTATTTTTAACTTCTTGGGGATTGTGTTTACAGGAGAAATGTCAAATACTGAGAAGCAGGGCAAAAGCAGGGACCGTAACGTAGGAGAAGGCTGCCTGGGCAGGCACCAGAGATGTGACCTCCTGACTTTTTGCCCTGTAGGAGACTCAATCAGAAGGTAAGAATACATCACACTGACATCTCCCTTTTCCCTCATTAGCCTGAAGGGTCAGGCCCTTTGGCAGCTGGGCATCCAAACACCACCACTCTGATTAAAAACTCCACATTGTCAGAAACAGAGTCAAAGAAAGCCATCTCTGGATGATTTCTGTTGACATATTTCAATTACTCAGCTATAAGAATGCAGTTAGCCCCCATTAAAATTCAAGTTGCTGGTATATTTCATGCTCATTAGCTTCTAGAAATATTTTCTTCTGAGATGTGTAATTGAAAAATACACATGGTGATTATCCCTGTGGTTAACCTTTAATTTCTTTCTAACTAAGGTTCACTTATATATTTAATTTTGACAGGCACATTTTATTACCAGTCCTAAGAACTGACATAGGCAAAGGTCTAAAGCACTGTCCCAGATAATCCCCACCTTCTTCATGTTTATTTCATGAATTACCAGAAATGCTGTTCATTCCACTCTGCAGCATTGTCTGCAAGTTTTCATTCCAGGTATTTTGTTGTTGCATTTTTGGGAAGGAAGGATGGGGGAGAGAGTAGCATTATCTGTATTTTCAGTGTCTTGCCTTAGAAGCAAAAAGTTCCTAGACTTGAATTTTCTAAAGAATTTGAGAGAAAAATCATAATCTCAATTGTTTCTTAAAAAGGCTCTCT